>JAVJAQ010004071.1:1200000-1758907 GCA_032362365.1 Zygogramma bicolorata | reverse complement strand
ACTTGATCAAAAGAATTCAAATAATCACTCGTGAATGTACGAAACGAATCAGAATAAAAAATAAATAGAGAAAAAGAAAAGAGTGGATGACTTATTCAGCATTACTAATATCTGTAGGTAGAAAAAATTCATTGTATAAACAACTAAAAGAGAATCCTGATAACGCATTATTGAAATTAGATTATAATACTTATAAAAATCGACTAACCTGTATTATTAGAGAGGCTAAAAGACAGTATTATCAAAAACAGATAACGGACAACAGTGATTCACTTGGTAATTTATGGAAATGTGTCAAAAATATCTGCCATGAACATAAAACCACTGAAGAAATAAAATCTATGAAATTGAGTGATGATACAATAACAGACAACAAAAAGATTATTTCAGACCATCTCATCAATTATTACTCGGGAGTAGCACAAAAAATGATTGAAAATATTCGATCTAAAAATATCCCCACATTTGAAACACCCCGAACATTAGAAACATTTTATCTAGAAGACACGAACCCGACTGAAATAGAACAAATAATAAAATCGTTGAAATTGAAAAAATCTCCTGGTATTGACAAAATCACTTCAGAAGTTTTAATATTCTTATCAAAAACAATATCAGAACCATTGACTCATCTGATGAATTTCATCATGAATTCAGGAGAAATTCCAAAATCTTTCAAAGTTGGCATTATCAAACCCATATATAAATGTGGTGATAAATTAGAAGCTAAAAATTACAGGCCTATTTCATTAATATCAAGTTTAGCTAAAGTTTTTGAGAAAATTTTGAAATATAGAATGGAACTTTTTTTGGAAAAGAATCATCTGATTTCAGAAAAACAATTTGGATTCAGAAAAAAAATTTCCACTCAGGATGCCATTTGTCATTTAACTAATAATATTTATCAACATCTTGATAATCAATATTCAGTTTTGGCTATTTTTTTGGACCTAGCTAAAGCTTTTGATACGGTTGAGCATAACCGACTATTAGTAAAATTGGCAAATATTGGATTTCGTGGCAAGGTTCATAAGCTCCTCAAAAATTATTTAGAAAATAGAATTCAATATGTTGAAATTGATGAAGCTAGAAGTGAAGAGAAAATCTTTCAATTCGGTGTACCGCAGGGAACCGTTTTAGGGCCACTTCTATTTAATATTTATCTCAACGACCTTTTTAATATTGACACTGTAGGTGAAATTCATAGTTTCGCAGATGATACTGTCATATTATATGGGGAAAAAACTGGAATGAATTACAAACCAAAACTACATTAGATTTCGAGAAGATTAAAAATTGGTTTGATTATAACTTACTCACAGTAAATTTTGAGAAAACAAAATATGTCCCATTCTCATTTTATAATATTTCCCTACCGGACTTAGGACCACTAATACTTCATGATAATACTAGCATTGAAAAAACTGATAGTATCAAGTACTTAGGAGTTATAATTGACAAACATCTGAAATGGGACAAACACATAGCGTTCCTTTTGAAGAAATTACGAAGTTTATTATCAAAATTCAAGTATCTCAAAACATTTATGAGCGTAAAAACCCTTAACATTCTTTATTTTTCATTAATACAGTCCCAATTGAATTATGGGATTCTGGCTTGGGGAGGGGTCATGAAATCCCACATTAGAAATCTTGAAGTTCTTCAGAAACGGTTTTTGAAAATAATATATAATAAGTCTTATTTGTATCCAAGTGAAAATCTGTACATAGAAACACATAAAATGGACATAAGACAATTATTCGGATATAACATCATGATTTATATCCATAAACACAAATTGAATATAAATTTCAATAATCATATTTATAATACAAGGAATAAAAATAATATCACATTGAAAAATAGAGTTGAAACAACAATGTCTCAGAAAAATTTTAAATATTTATTGCCATTCTACTATGATTTGATTCCAAATCATATAAAAATGATCAAGTCATTAGTATCTTTCAAACTACAGATTAAAAAATGGATTCAAGAATCACGTCGAAATTTATTTCATGAAATCTCTCACTTCAATTAAGAAAATTAGTTAATTTTTCAATATTATTTTGTTGAATTCTACAAATTCATCAAATATTATACATGAATGTAATTCGTATCTCCCACGTAGATGTACTTTATAATTGGTTATAGGTTTACACATCAAACGATCATCGTTGCCATAAATGATATTCAGCAATTTGGTGCTTGGTTATAGGTTAACAGATGCATAGATTTGGTCATTTGGTCATGAGTCATCGGAAATGAGTAAGCCATTGAAGAAGCTGGCCACTCGCGCTAGCGAAACGTTAGGAAGAAATTCCAAAGAATGTCGGCCTTCAAGCCCGAAGAAAGGTAGTTATACTAATAACAGCTATTCTGTTGTACTTGCTGCATATGCTTTGTTCCTTGCCGTCAGAGCAGTACTATTGTAGTCAAGTACGAAAACTATATCGTTTGCAAGGAACTTGTTCTGATATAGTTTTTTTGGTACATATTTCCTCCTTGAAAGATTGAGAGATGTTTTTGGGATATTGTTGAGTTCAATGGATTATACGAGTTGGAGTTTCTTGTATGAGATGAACTTATTCCAAGTTCAATCACTTCCCCATTGAAGAAACTGGAAACAAGGTATCCGGATCAAAGCAGATTCCCAGTATGACGGCAGATTTTTACATATTGTTAGCAATTTTAAATGCACCCACATTAGTTTCAACTGGGTTTTCCTCAATGAAATATCATACTGTTGAGTAGTTGAAATACTATCGCATCCATAATTTCAGAACAAATTAGTGCTTAAAGAAATCATCACGAGGAAGGTGAAACTTTGTTCATTTATTCTTGGTAATGAGCACTCCTTTCAAGATCTCGTTGAGATTTTAATGAAGCAGTAATCGTGGGTAAAGTATGGATTAATAGTTGCCTCAAGAGCAAGAATAATCGATTAATGAGGATATTAATGTTGAATTTGCCAAATTTCATAACAAAAGTTGAGTTTGAATATCATAACGAAATTCAAATCGGTTGAGAAACCAGAGAGTTGTTAGATCTCCAAGTTTTCGGTAGTGTAGTGGTCGGCAAATCCGCCTATCATGGAGGAGACAAGGGTTCAAATCTCCGCTACGGAATCACCTTGCTGGGATTCACACGTGAAAAGGTAAGGCCTCGTTAATACTGCACGAACAAGCTTAGACTCTAGTAGCTTAGTATCCTGCTTCTTTCAAAGTTTAATCAAAACCGATTCCACTGTCGTACTTTTCTAGTGAATATCTTTCGAATGATATAATTAAACAAATTAGTCAACACATACCAACAGATATCTTCACTACGCCTCAAACCACAACACAAGTGTCAAGAAAGGTATAGTAAAATGTCTTTATGATAGAACAAAAATTGTATGTAACTCACAAGAAAAAATCAATGATGAGATAAACTTCATAAAATCAGTATTGAAAGAAAATGGATATCCAGAAAAATTCATAGAAAAAACTTTGACAGAAATTGAAAATCCGAACACAGTCCACAATGAAGACATACAACCTACACAAAATACACAACCTGTATCAAACATTATACCTTATGTCCCTCGTTTGTCTGAAAAGATAAAACGGATCGGCAACAGGTATAATATTAGAACAACATTCAAAACAACAAATACTTTAAGATCAATACTCACACATACCAAACCGAATAACCCAACAGAAAACACAAAAAATTGTATTTATCAAATTCCTTGTTCGTGCGGTCAAAAATATATCGGTGAAACGTCTCGACCATTGGAAGTGCGAAAGAGTGAACACAAGATGTACATCAGGAACAGACAGATAGGTGGTTCTAAATTATCAGAACACATTCTTACTGCCGATGGAGACCACACAGTAGAATGGAACGACACTAAAATTATAACGAAAGAAAGCAATGGCAAGAAACGAAAATTAAAGGAATCTGCTTTCATCATGCTGTCTGGTGAAGAATGCATATCTATGAGTTCGCTTGATATGGATCGCGGATGGCTGCCCCTCTTGAAGGACAAAATGTTATGTCAAATTTGAAATAATTTGACAAATGTCAATCACGAAAATTGTCTTTACCAGGTATTTGCATTTGAAAAGGAATTTGCCTAGAAGTTTTGAGAACGGAAGCAGATTTAGTTTCCGAAACGTTAACAGATAAGTATTTTCATATATATCAGTTCTTATTATTTTTTTGATAGGCAAAATTTGAGTTATACGAGAAGTTGCTGACTAATTGGACTTGTTCTATCCAGAAAGAACTGTTTTTCAATAGACGCAGCAACTTTTCGGGGTAGATTGAAAATCTGCCCTTCTACACTTGTATAGATTCCAATATTAATTGTTATTTTTTCAGATTGTGGTAGGTTACGAACCTAAAAAACTACGGAACAAATATTGATCCATCACAAAAAAATGACCTTCAAACAATACCCCTATTCCAAAACCCATATGGCCAGGATTGGGCCACTGTAACTCTGATAACACCACTCTCTCCATAATTCTGTCCAAAAATTACTACCACACATCCAACTTATGTAAGTGCTCTTTTTGTTCTGTGTCATCGTATATGCTGATGAATACATGAGTATGGAGTTAACTACAGGCATTATTGATAAGCTGCTCCCAAGCGGAAGTTAGTTTAGAAGTTTTTAATTAATTAATTTGTGAATTATTCAGAGTTGCTACCAAAAATTCATTTGTGGCAGTGCAAATTTCGTTTCAAAAGAGTGTTTATACTGATTGGGTCGTTGGTTTTGATCTTTCTATAATGAGTCTCAATTCCAGGCCCAGAAAATGATTTATAGAGATAGATATAGACAAGATATTCGGTCGATTTGTGTGCTCAATACAACAGGAGAAGACTACTTGTCAAATCTATCTCAATAAAACATTCCTGCTTTGTAGTTGTATTTTTTTCTATATTACTGTATTATTGACCACATGATGGTAGAACAAAACAAATTGAATATCTGACAATTTTTAAAGCTTTTTTATTTGTTTGTCATTTTAAATATTGAAGTTATCAATTCTACAAAAATAAAGTGGGATCGTTTCCGTTAAACAGCTGACGAACGTCACTCTCAGAAGTCGAAACTCGTGCGACCAATGGATCAACGAGGCCTTACCTTTTAACGTGCGATCACCCAGCACGGTAGCCCGGCGGGAAATTGAAGCCCGGTTCGTCGCTTGAAAGGCGAATGTGCTAACCTCTACAGTTGATAGTTTGTTTCTTGTACATTGTAAAAGAGAAATCAAAGAAGCAAAGGATTCTCATACAATGAACTTGTAAGTAAGAATCGTACAGGAAACTGTTATATTTTTTGTTGAATATGGATTCTCATCAAGTGTCGGCAGTTGAATTGAATCATTTTCAATTGATGAATATTCTTTCATGATTCCAAATTCCCAGTTAAATCGAAGGAGTATACTCCACATTGAAATATTTCCACTATCACTGGCGATAGCCAGATAATAATTACAGATATTTGACATACGTGGAGATGTTTATTGTAGAGATCAGTCCGATAGTCTGTTGTTTATATTGCACTATCCTCTCGTTTGTCTTTCAATTTGCCCATCACTCAGAACATCATTCCAGAAATTTATTATGAAGTTCTCTCCAGACTTTGACAAACTTCGGTTTAATAGACATACTGACCTAAACACTGGCGCCTCAAAAACTTTGTGGGTGTTTGGAGACGTAATGAAATGGCCTTTACTCAATCAGGGCCGTTCTAAGCAACATTACGTCGAAAAATATATGTTTGAGAAAAGTATTTTCGATTCATTCACTGCAAACTGATTACGTGAAAATTGTCAATGTTGATGACTGTGAGACCTAAACAAAACCAATGGATGAATGTATCATTTTAATTTTTTGGAAGCGCTTGAAAAATACGAGGAAATTTCCACTTCTGGGAAATACCGACAGCATTTGAAAACAATGTTTTATCGTTATCTCCCCGTGACATAACCACCAATGAAGGCAGTACTAGGAATAGGCGCTAGCCGAAGAATAATTACTTCTTTGGCTCGATATCAAAATGATCAAAAGCAACCACGTAGTTCTAAGTTATGTGGACTCAGTACGTCTCAATCATCTTCAGGTGATATAAAAGACACAATCGTTTGAAAGTGAGAGCATGTGATTTCATACATTCTGTCTACTCGTGATCGACTGTACTCTACCACTTCCAGTTTAAACCTCAACAAGCTCATACTTCCATATGCGACCTTGTTCAGACATCGCCAAAATATTCATAACTCTCCTAATGGATGTCCATATTATTCACGCCTGTGTGACCATGTAGGTGTCGATGCTTTTGACCAATGGCAGCAACAATGCAAATCATACGGGGCTATCTGATGTGAACCAAGATTTTCATCTGGGTTATTATGATTCTGATTCATGAGATTCGGTGAACGCGTCAGCATAAATTAATACCTGAAGCTCCCAAAATTTTCAAGATGTGGTAGTACGCAGGTGTCTAAATCGTAAACGTGCATAATAATAATAATAATAATAATAATAATAATAATAATGTTTATTGTAAAACTCTCATGGGATTAAATGGCTTCCGAAAATCTCAAGAAATAAACATTTGAAGCAGCCATAAGGAAATTAATCCGCGTGTGGCTATGGCTTCCCAATCGATCTCTTGAAACATTCGAAACTAAACAGCATCTTTACATTAAAATATTCTCAGACATATAAAACAAAGTGTTAGTATAAACAATTACAAATAGATAAAATTTGAAAATAGGTCACAATTATCGAAGTGGGTTAGGGCAAGTTTGCAAATTCATTTCAATTATTTTTTAGGTCGATGATTTGATGTATGAATGAGCGTTCCTGAGTGCATATCCATTTTTTGATTTTTGATTTATACAGAAGCCAGGAATTGACACTTTTCATCTCTTGACTAAGAAGATTATACAACTTTGGTCCCAGATACACATGGCATCTTTGACCTATGGTTTTGTTCATCTTTGGGACTGTTAATGTAAGTTGGCGATATCTGGTATGATGTAATATTTCAAGCTTTTCACATTTCGAATCAAATTGTTTCAGTATATCGATTGACAGTACAGTTGTCGAATATCAGAAAAACAGCTCTCTTTGTATAACGAGTCAGTGGAAAATCTGAAGTCCTTTTTGAAGATTATTTTTATGATCCATTTTTGAGCTACCTCCAATTTCTGAAGATAATTATTAGTTAGACCTCCCCGAGCAATTATCCCGTAAGTCAAATGTGACTGAACCAAAGCAAAGTATTTTCATCTGACCCCATGGTTGTAAGGGGTGGAAAGCGCAACCCCTAAAATGTATTTCCAATGTAACTCTTTTCTTATTATTTGTTTATCATTTAAAAGTTTATTTCCGATAGCCTGTTCCATTCTGAACAAACGATGTCTCTTGGGTTTTTTGCCCAAAATAAACCAGTTCGCAGCAAAAAATTATTCTACGAACAACTACAGAGATACATAGTCATAAATGCGAAAATACGAAACTAATCTATCTAGTAGGTCGCTATTAGCGATAGTGACAATTAAGTTGGTACGACGCTGTCAGTTTGTGAATTTTCGAAATTGAATCAATACAGAACAAAATTGTTATACAAATTTTATGTACCTCTTTTCAGGGGCTGTATCTTAACAAGGGATGCTCCAATGAAGTTTCTTTATACGAAATATCTTATCTTTTTTTCGATGAGGAATCACCTCCTCAAATGTTTTACACTCATTCAATTACACTCTGTATAGCGCAGTTATCGAATAAAGTATAGCTGTGATGTTGAAGAATATTATATTACGGTTTCATATACGTTGTTGGTAAATATTTCGAAAATGTGACATCAACAATCATAAAATATATCAATCATGAACCTGATACATTGTAGATATATCTCATGAACATAACCTTTTCTTAATCTTGTAACATTAAGTGTATCCTACTCAGACATTTCACTACAACATCTTTATAACATACATGTTAAAATTACATATTACGATAATATAACATTGTTATGTAACTGTTGCAATGAGGTTATATCAAAATGTTCAGTGGGAAACACCAGCATAGTGACCAATATTGTGATACCGAGCAAAGCGACAGAATGATCTGGTTGATTACATTTTTTCAATATCGCTTGTAGCTCCAATAAATATAAAAAACCGAAAGACGAAATAATTGGACAATACCTTCGCGTGCCGTGAAATGAGTTATCAACCTGTACACGAAGTGCTTCAATATAACGTAAATTCGCACCGAAATAGTAAACCCGCCTCTATGAATAGCTAGACTGTTCATTCTCACGATATTAAAATCGGTTCGTGTAAAATTTCAGTTATAGTAAGCGAACGCGTTTATTCGGGCCGCCAATTTAACACCTCACACGCTTGCCTAAAATTGCTAGAGCGGGTCCTGATTCCCTGTGGAAAGCAAAGAACCCTTGTCGGCTTGTCGCCAGAAAATCAATAGGGATCCGTGCAATGAGAACTATGGCGTAGATGAAGAATGTACCACAAAACGAGTCAGGATAACGTCGGGAAACTGAAACCACTATTATTGAGTTGAAGACGTTTCGAATTTTTAGAAGTCATCTTCAGGGAACAAAATAGAGTGCATTATAAATATCAGACCCATTCATAGCAATGCTAATGAAGTTTTGAGGAACTGGTTTTCTCCAAATCAATATGAAGATACTTGAAACTTTTATGGAAGCAGTGATAGCAATTGGTATGTGTGTATCATTCACAGACTTTAATTCATTCACATAAAGAAAAAAGAGTACTTAAACAACTACTCTCCTACCCATTGGCCCGAAAGTCACTTTCTCCTGCTCAGTTTATATAGCAACCACACGAAACTCTAATGAAATTGATGTAGCATCTATACGATACTTCTTTATTACACAAAAAATAGACAGTGATGAAATTCCACTCACCAGGATAACCATTTTATTGGAGGAGGAATAACCAAAAAATAGTTCCTTCGAAACATAGTCATGCAAACAAAAATATGAATTTCATTAAAATATAGATATACAACTTCGTCCCCAAGGGGTATTCATTCCACTTGAGATGACTCTGTGGATGGTGGTTTCCATAAATGTGAGTGTGTCTCGGAACTTTCAAATTTACAAGACATGTTTCTGTTTTTGGGGTTGATGGTAATAATACATTATCTCTTGAGTAAGGTTATGGCAGACATTAGTATTAGTACATTAGTAGTATTTTGTGATTCCAGATTTTCACTCCTTTCAAATTTACTCAAATACAAGCAAGAAAAAACACATGAAGCTATAAAAACTATCGAATCCTCATTGGCCAATCCGATGAAATGTCTTTGGAATAAATTCATGGGCATTATTATAGAGCACAAAACAATTTCATTTATGGAAAATGCTAAATGAAGAGAATCAGTAGCGCACCAAGAACTTTGTTTTGAAGGAATGAGCTGAGAAACATGAAATTGAAGACGACTTTAGTAATCGTTACCAAGGAAGAGAAATATATGGTGGTTATTATTTTTTCGAATCGGGGGGAGGGCATTCACGACATGGTAAATGAAGTATTGTCCTTATGTCATAACTTTTTATTTGCAATTTTTGCAGACATTCTTTGTTTTATACGCTATATTTCAAACTTTCTTAGAGGCTATTTCGTCTCTCCCAAATTTCGAAGAAAACATTGAACAATAGTACAATATTATATAAATAACACAGGCACAGTACAGAGTGAAGGCAGAGTTGAAGAGAATTGTGAATTCGATTCATTCGGAATTAACTGAATTGAATCCATTTGAAAAGAGGTAAATAGTGAATTGTGAGTTGCTTTCTTTTTTTTTTGATGAAATGTGACTTCTGGATTGTATTTCGTGAATTCAATTCATGAAAATGAATTGAAGTCACATTTCAGATTAACAATTCACTAGTTATATCCTGAAGCGCTACTGGTTCTTGTTTTATTTGTATCTAAACCCAACACGCGTTGATGCCATCATATTACGTCGTTGTTCCCAGATAGAATCTAGCTCAAGTTGAAATTTGTATATCCATAAAAATTTCATCAGTCAGAGTACGAATTCAATTTTCTTTTTCATATGAAAGTAGACGAAAGTTTTTGGGAACCTACTTTTATCAACCAAATCGACCGAATGAGCAATTAATTATTGGGCAAATTTTTATAAACATCACTAATTTTCCATAAATAATTTCTATTCTCACTCACAATTTATGAAAAAAAAAGAGTTATCTGGGGAATATTTGAAGAAGATGAAAAATTTTTGAGGGTCCTTTAGTTTTCAGAAAAAATGATAAATTCACTAGATCTGTTTTTTTTTAATTTTTCATAAAAACGTGAAAATTTATGAAAATCTTGAATTCAATTCAATTTAATTTTTTCTGATGCGTTGTGAATTCAATTCACGAAATACGTGAGTTTGTCCAACTCTGCAGTATCTTGTAAATGACTCATTTTACGAGAAAAGTTTGTAGCATCATCAGTATCGTTCAGGAGTAGGTTTTAGACGGAATCCCCTGTATATGGGCAAGTTTCAGTTCTATTTCCAAATGAACTAGGGGTTGTCCGGATTGGACCAACTGAAACCCGCCACTGACCGAGACCTCTTTTAGAGTGGTTTTCCTGGCTCTGAAAGTTACCTACCATACACACCTGTTCTAATGTGTGTAAGTAATAAAAGCCCTTTCGGTTCAACAAATTGTTATTCACACCGCAAGCTGCTCAGCTATCCAAGCTTTCGGGAACATCGTTCTGAACTTATAATTTTGGTTAATTAGCGGGTAAATTAGACGGTGAAGTGGAGGGGTCACCTTGATTATTACTTTCAGATATGCTAATCAAAGTAATTATTGTTATTTCGGATAAAGCTGGCGACTTTGTGATATCATACACGCATATTAAAATTTGAAATGTATGAGTTGGCCGGTATTAACGGTTATGGAGTCCCCACAACACTTTTCTTCTGACGAAGAATCATTGAAAAGAAGACATTAAGATACATTACGAGGCTCCATTAGGGGCCTTTGAGTTGATGCGAGAGGTTACATTCATGGAGTGATGGAATAATCGAAAAATGATAATAGTAATGAAAGTGTATGCGTAGTTATTATTATTAGGGTTTCGGTCAGATGAATAGTTTGTTTTTTACCTATCCGAGCTCTCGCTGATAGTCATGGGCTCAGAGTACCCTGCGCATGTGAGTTTTCCATGATTTGGAAATGAGTGTTTTCTACAATGATGTTTTCGAAGGCAAACTTAAAATTTTTCCCCAACATTATCAGAACGTGATTAAAAAACACTCAATTGTGTGATTTTCAGTCAGTTTACAAAACCGCTACTCGTGTTATAGTAATCATTTTCAGAACAGAAAATGAACTCCCAACAAATATATAAATTACTTATCACAACAGATCTATTGAAAAAAAACCTGATCGAAATGAGTTGATTGAAAATATGTTGCAACAATGATTTCAAAATGATCATCAACAATAACAACACAGTGGCCCTAAAACAAAAATAGTCGCACACAAAATATCAATAATTACATAGGAAATAGAAATATGGGAAAAACTTACAATGAAAATAATACACCGCATCACCACTATCAGTCTTATATCAAAATATGCTAAAAATGTTTAAGGAGGTTCAACCTATAATGAAAGATATCATTTAAATAAATCGAGCTCATCTGGGTTATCTACGGAAAAGCAATTTATAATTTTCGGATCTGAAACATATATTTCACAACTTGCTACAGTTATTGCTGAGGTGGGTTGAATTCCTCGAACAATAGAAACATTCGGAAAGTTGCAAAAATTGAGTTATTCTGTAGCAGGAATCGTAAAACACCTGCTACATTCTCCATACCACACGTTGCGTAATGAGCTTTTTTTTCGTTAACTAGCTGACGCCACCCTACAAACGTTAACCATAATAAGTCGAAACTTGTGCCAGCAATGTATTAACGAAGCCTCGCCGTTTAACGTGGGAATCCCAAAAAGGGTAGTTCCGTGGCGTGGAATCGAATGCCTTTGCTATCTCCACTCGCCCTTAAGTTCCTAAATATAATTCAAGCTCTTTCTAAACTATAATTATCAAACTTGATCATATTGCTCTAATGCTCTAATTTATATATATATATATATATATATATATATATATATATATATATATATATATATATATATATATATATATATATATATATATATATATATAAATCAGTTCACCTCTTTTCAACAATAGAAAAAAAATCAACACGAACTATTTGGAAAAGTTGTTTGAAATTATATCTTTTTCTAGGTTCTTAACCTACCACAATCTGAAAAAATAAGAATTAATACCCTAGTAATTGTAGACCTCGGATAATTTCGTCTTCTACCTACTGAAACTTAATAATAATGATAACACATTGGAGATTTCATCGAAATGAAAACAGTAATTGCTAATAATTATAGTTTTCAGAAAACCAAAACATCTTCGATGGGTTAGTTCTCATTCACATTCTGTAAAATCGCTGCCAAAAATTGCCATTAAAATTTTCGGATGATACAATCGACCAATCGATCATCGTAATTATTCTCTTTACACTCTTTATAGATAGATTGATCCACTTTCAACACATTCCGTTATGATTTGACAATACCCACATATCCTGCACACGAATTGTGGAGATCTAATGAATTTACATAATATGTACTAAATCTCTACCTAAAGAAGAAATTCTTGAATAGGCTAGACTAATAGGCCAAGCGCCTCGTACTTTTTTTTGCAGTGTTTTACAGAACGGAATATGTGGGACGTGGGCGCCCGCGTCAGCCGCCATCTTGGAAAACACGCTTTCGGCATTTTCAGCGTTATAGCTCATAAACTATGAATGCTACGGAAAAAAGTTTGAAATAAAATTTATAGGAAATTTTTTGTTCTACAAATTTGGCTGTTGCGATTTTCAATGAATTATGAACCGTTGACTATATATCTAGCGATAACTATATTGTTTAAAATTTGGAGCGCTATAATTCAAAACCTATGCGTTATACAAAAAAAAGTTTCAAATAAAAAAAACGGCAAACATTATTACCTATGAAAGTAATGATGATGATTTTTGTCGTTCGATGCGCGTTTCGCGAGATATTCAATAAAACGTGTTTTCCAAGATGGCGGCTGACGCGGGCGCCCCCGTCCCGCGTTTTGTAGAACATTGCATTGTGAACCTTCTTTTTTTGCTCTGGCGCTTAGCGTAAAAGGAAAATGCACCATATTCACATGATATTTTAAAGTCTCACCCTACACTGATTCAACTCTAGAGAACTTGAATAAACGTACCTTATGGGCCTAATGATAATATAGAATATTATCAGAACAATGGAGAATGCCACTACCCACCACATACTTCAGTAATTCAAATAATGCAAGATTTTTTTTCTATTGATAAACGGGGTGTTGTTTCCTAATTGGCCCAGAAATCTTATCAACTAGGATGAAAATATTAAAAAATTTCTTTTTCTTTAGGTAAAGATTTAGTACAAATTATGTAAATTCATTAGATCTCCACAACTCGTGTACAGGATATGTGGGTATTGTCAAATCATAACGGAATGTGTTGAAAGTGGATCCATCTATCAATAAAGAGTGTAAAGAGAAAAATTACGATGATCGATTGGTCGATTGCATCATGCGAAAATTTTAATGGCAATTTTTGGCAGCGATTTTACAGAATGTGAATGAGAACTAACCCATCGAAGATGTTTTGGTTTTCTGAAAACTGTAATTATTAGCAATTACTGTTTTCATTTCGATGAAATCTCCAATGTGTTACCATTATTATTAAGTTTCAGTAGGTGGAAGACGAAATTATCCAAGGTCTACAATTACTAGGATATTAATTCTAATTTTTTCAGATTGTGGTAGGTTAAGAAAGAACCTAGAATAAGATATAATTTCAAACAACATTTCCAAATATTTCGTCTTGATTTTTTTTCTATTTGTTGAAAAGAAGTGAACTGATTATATATATATATATATATATATATATATATATATATATATATATATATATATATACATATATATATGAATTAGAGCAATATGATCAAGTTGATAATTATAGTTTAGAAAGAGCTTGAATTATATTTAGGAACTTAAGGGCGAGTGGAGATAGCAAAGGCATTCGATTCCATGCCACGGAACTACCCTTTTTGGGATTCCCACGTTAAACGGTGAGGCCTCGTTAATACATTGCTCGCACAAGTTTCGACTTTTAAGGGTTAACGTTTGTAGGGTGGCGTCAGCTGGTTAACAGAAAAAAAGCTCATTACGCAACGTGTGGTATGGAGAATGTAGCAGGTGTTTTACGATTCCTGCTACAGAATAACTCAATTCTTGCAACTTTCCGAATGTTTCTATTGTTCGAGGAATTCAACCCACCTCAGCAATAACTGTAGCAAGTTGTGAAATATATGTTTCAGATCCGAAAATTATTAATTGCTTTTCCGTAGATAACCCAGATGAGCGATTTATTTAAATGATATCTCTCATTATAGGTTGAACCTCCTTAAAAATTTTTTAGCATATTTTGATGTAAGACTGATAGGGGTGATGCGGTGTATTATTTTCATTGTAGTAGTAGTATTCATTAAGTATTCAATAGTTGGCATTACTGAAATGTTCATCACGTAATTACTAATTTTTACAGAAATATATATAAATATATATATGTATATATATTGAATTATTGAATTATTATTGAATTATATTTAGGAACTTGAGGGCGAGTGGAGATAGCAATATATATATATATATATATATATATATATATATATATATATATATAGCAATATAGCAATATATATATATATATATTTGTAGTATTTATTATATATATATATAATAAATACTACAAAAAACGATGAATATCATTTATCAGTCTTTAATCGAAATATGCTATGAAACATTCAAGATGTTCAACCTATAATGAAAGATATTATTTCAATAAATTGAGTTCCTCTGGGTTTTCTCTGGGAAAACTCGTTCTCATTTGCATCAATCTCAATAAAGAGATGAAGAAAAAATCACCAACACACGAGTTAACTATAATTGCAACGTGAGTTTCGAACGAGTGGGAGCGGCATTAACTGCTTCAACTCGTATTGTCAGATCTGAAACAGATATTTCACCACTTCCTACAGTTATCGCTGAAGACCGTTGGATTCCTCGAACAAAAGAAGCATTTGGAAAGTTGCACAAATTCAATTGTTCTGAAGCAGGTATCTTAAAACACCTGCTACTACCTTCTCCATACCACACGTTGCAGAATGAGTTTTTCCGTTAACCAGCTGACGCCACCCCTACAAACGTCAACCCTCAGAAGTCGAAATTTGTGCGAGCAATGGATTAACGAGGACTCACCTTTTAACGTGTGAATCCCGAAAGGGTGGTTCCGTGGCGTGGAATCGAACCCCGGACGGACGTGCTGAACACTACACTACCGAGATCCACTAAAAAGAATATGAAACAGAAAATATTCGAATCGACAAACTCGAATCCCATTCTCTGGAGCGAATATGTCTTTGCTATCTCCACTAGCCCCCGAGGTCCTGAACATAATTCAAGCTCTGTCTAAACTATAATAATCAACTCAATTATATTGCTCTAATTCTCAGATTATGTAATGCATTTGGAGACAGAGAGTTCGGTTGAACGCTGGAATCTCTAAGATTAAAGTTGCTTCTTTGGCGTTAGGTCATATGAGGAAATACCTATATCCCGATTCCAATTTGTTAGGAATTAAATTTCCAATCAGATTACAGACTGGGTGAACACAATGAATCGATTTTAATATCTACCATTCGTTCAATTAGTTGCCTTGTAAGTCGGTTATCTGTTATTTACGTGAACAATTTTTCATTCTAAGAGAGTATAGGCTGGTCTACCGAACCAGCACGAACAAAGTGTAAAATATGACATCTCACGTTGTATCTAGGGATTTTTCTATCTAAAACTCAAGTTATTTACGAAGATGAAAGTCAGCTGAATGTCAAACAGAAATTGACATTTCAATTTAAAAATAAAAGTGATTTCTGCTATCACTGAATCCGAAAACCAAGGTGTTGAATTTGACTATAAACGTGATCACTATGTATATTCATTATATAATTCATGGTTCAACCACAAAGACGAACGTCCAATGCGTTTCTCTATAGAATCAGAATTTCAAAATCAAGATCAATTAAATATTTCAAATTCTTTGAGGAATTATTTGGCTTCTCTGAATCAAAAAATTGAAATTACCACTTTTATAGAAGATACTTTATTATTGCTTTGGTACCTATCGAGGTACCTATATTGAATAATACTTATTTAGGTGACCAAATTGAATTTTTTCAACTGGGAAATGTAATTTTCGGATATTTGAGAATCACTAAAAAGAGAACTGTCACTTGTCATGATGTTACTTAACCCACCAACGATTTCCTATCGGCTACAGATAAGTAACCAACTTTTCAGAAACCATGCCCCGTTTAACAAATCAACTGAAAATTTTTTGAAAAGAACTTGTTGCCCACTAATGAACAATCAATTTTGTTAGTGTTAGCTTTTTATTTTTCTTTTTTATCAACAATTATTTCTTCAATAATAATTCATCAGATCACCAACCTATCAGGAAATGAAAATAATAATATTTTATCTCGAACGTACAATCCCATTAGTATTGATATCTTTCGCAGAACTTATTGAAATTTCCATTTCAAGGTATAACATGAACTGTGTATTCATTCAGTACAAGTTCTATTTTCCACCTGAAAAAGGAATGAAAAAGAATATTATTCACATGAACAACACAATGTGTTTTGGCAACATTTTAAAATTTTTGAAGAATAAATCGACTGATAAGAAAATGCCAAGTCACATGTCACGCTCAGATTCCGTGAGGAATAAATAATGTCATACGTGGTGCAATTCATTTCATTTTTAATATTCGATTGATTCTGCTTCTTTACTATACGACAACTATAGCGCGTGAATTATTATTAAGTGTTATTATTTAATAATATCAATACATTTTTGTTTCAAGTAGAATACAATTTTAGAACGTATGAAGAAACGGTTCTCAGTTTTACCAAATTATGGTGCCTGCTGATTACCATCATTTCTCAACATTCTTCTTGAGCAAAAAGGAACTGTTGATCAACAAACATGTGTTGTGACAAAATCCTTTCCCATCCTTGGAAGATTGAAAATAAATTCCGGGCCTTTTCCTGAAGTAATGAAATTATAGAGTTTATAACAAAGTGAAAAACATTATTCTTTCACTGATCTAATAAGAAGAAACATGCAATTAATAGACAGGGATTAGCAATACGCACTCATAATAATTGGAACGATCTGTAAATATTTTGAATTTTCACCACTTATAATGATACTTGTTACCAATTACCTAGTGCTAAGTAACAAGACGTTCATGGCACCATCTACCGAGACAAGTGTGAAATTGAAAACAATGGGTATATATTTTGAACAATCGATATTTTTTGTACTTTCGCGACTAGCTTTGTGATTGTTCCACGCAGGGCCGTATCTAGCTCATATCTCGGATTGTTATCTTGTATTTTTTCGCAATTCTATAGCTTTTTGAAGCAGGATGAAGAATTCATTCTTCCTGCTTGAGGAAGCTATTGTATAGCGAAACACGTGTAGCGGTTTTGTAAACCCATTGTCAGTGAGAATCATAGAGGAAACTGATATTTTTGTTATTATTTCTGTTTCATATATTTTGTCTTCTGCTTTTCTCATCATAGTTGATGATTAACATTTTCATTTCATTCACATTTATTATCACATTTATTATTAAAGTTGTTACAGTTCGTTTTCTTCTCATTTCTGCCGAACTTCATTTTTTTTGTATTTTCCGAAATTTTGTGGAATTCTGAATTTTTATCATTGATTTTTTCACTCTCCATTTTTTTCAACATTTTCCTGATGTCCCTTGAGTTTTAACTTCATTAATTTTTTTGCCATTTTTGGATTCGAAAAAAAAATCAAATTTTCGAACTATTTGTCAGTAACATCATTCAAAACCAATGTATTGTGTGATTCGTAATGGCCAGTAAACAGGACCGTTATATGTGTTCCACTATACAACAGCTTCTTTAGGTGTGAAGCGGTTTTGTGAACTGTCAATTCTGTCTGTCTGATCACTCACCGATAGTATGTTTTCAGAAACCTTTCAATATTAATTACGGTTTCAACTTCATTTTTTTATTTTTGAACTTTTCTTATTATTTTCATCTTTCAATTTGATTAATTTCGTTTTGTCAAGCTCTATTATTACAGTAGTTCGAAATATTTTTCATAGCAGGTTTTAAAAGAACTGAATAGTTCAAGCAGTGGAAGTTTGCACACCTACTTCTCAACAGGAAACATTGACAAATCAGATCAAAACAAACTTTCCATTAAACTAGCCTCCATTGGACTTGAAGGAAGGAGCAACCAAAAAATCGAACAGAAAACAAAAAGTGGTGAAAATAAAGGTTGTTATATATTTTTTCAAGACTGCCTTAGCCTCCAGGTTTTTCAACTGGAAAATACCATTGAAATTGCTTAGGGCATAATACAAAGGATAGCTTTTTCTGTCCCAAACTTCCTCATTGATCTCCAGTAATCGATCGATCACCACTTGGAGCAATAAAATATATTTTCCGACATAATTGTGCCATCCAGCAAAATGACGACGTTCACCTTGGAAAATCTCCACCGGTCCGGATATGATTTACGGTATTGGAAAATGCGGCAAGCACTGTCTGAGAGAATATGACATTGTTTAGTCCGATTGGATTAGGCAAAAAAAACAACAATACAGCAATGTGGGTATGCATTAATACAAAATGGAAACAGACTTGTTAGAAAGGCAGAACGATACGTTGAGTATGGGAATAACATTTCCTCACCGCCTTGCTACGGGGGTTCCACAGGGCTCACATATAGACCCACTTTTATTCAACAACTCTATGAATGATATTGAATATGGCATTTCACCCACATTCGCGCAGGTTTGCAGATGATGTGATATTATTTCATTGATATTTGTAATGACTTATTGGAAATACAAGATCTGAATAACCGATTGAGGCTTTGGTTGAACCTGAATATTGATAATTGTCACAAGATCACATCAAAATGTAATCGGGGGTACAGATTCGGTGAGCTCAGGCCCAACAGAGCCTTATTATTGATCTGGTCAAAAAACTCAACGAATAGAGGAAAAAACGATTAGCAAAAAATTCATGAGGAAATGTCAATTCCATACTATCGATCGCATCGATAACCCTATTACTGTTATATATAGTTCTGATCAGTTTCAAATTCCTCTCACCAATCCTGCTATTGTTTTCCAGAGCATGTTCTCAAGACTGAGTTTTTTGTTTTTCCGCATGTGATGTGGGTATATTGATCCTCGAAACGGGTTTATTAATTTATTGAACTTCATCAGTGTACCTTTTTGCAGTCGTCACAACTGACTTCGTACATCTCCGACTTTCCATTTGAACCAGAGCTTCCAATCTCACCCATAATTCGAATTATAGATGCTTGTTTCCAATACATCGTTGAGCCTACCGATTCGCAATATATTCTGGTTTGCTTTGGTTGAGGCTAGGGTTGGTTAATCATTACAATCTAAGGTAATCAAAGGTACCACATGAATTCGTCTTACCCATCTAGCTTTTTTTAGGTGCGCCAAAGACTAAATTATCCTAATTGATTTCTTCAATCGAGACTACATGGCGGGTTAAATGGAGTAGGTCCTACGTCAATGTTCATATCATTAATATATTCGGCTATTTATCGATTTTCGAATGCATCGAGAAGCTTTCTATCACTCACATCTTTGATAAATTTCAGATGGCTTTCACCTATGGTCATCAATCAGAGCATGCTGGACGACACTTGACCTTCCGTACAGTGGCGTAAATAACGCCTTGGCAACCTTGGCGGCGCCAAGGGGCGCAGTGCACGAGGGGGCGCAACAAAAGGCATTCTATAACAAAAAATAATAATATCTGAGATGAATAAACCTGATGAATGTCATATAGATAGAGATAGACGTACACAATTGACAATTGAAAAAAAATCAGGAGGAATGTGTTACTCATTAAAGAAATTTAAGTAGTCTAAGTTGTAGCTGATTATATTATAAGAACTGATTTTCGCCACGTGCAGTCAGTCGCAGCGTGTCTATGGAGGTTAGAATTGAAATTTTTTGTTGTAAACATTTTTTTCGTCTCGATCTCCTGTCAAAAAAATTATGTTGCTCAAATTAAATCACAAAAGCAATCATTCTCGCCGACACTGTGAGTAATAATTCATTTTCCTGTTTGTTCTTTAAATGAAATCATATATTATTTGTAGCTTCCCTGACGATAACAGTATCAACTGTCGAAATATTGGAATAAAGTGTTAAAAGAGTACACATTTCTGCTTGCTGCTTTACCCAATAATAATCTTCCTCATATATATTTATATATTATTATATTATTTTGTGTGATAATGAATTATGTTTATTATTGAATTTTGTAATTTTATATAATACACATCATAATATAATATTCTCGGGGTTTTTCAAAAAAAAAAATTGTATATGAATATCGATCTCAGGGTTTTAAAATTATAAATGAAATTTCTTTTCAAGTTCAGACTCTTCTAAAAGTTTCTGCTTTACCTACCTTGGTCATAGCATTTCTTTTTACCTCAGGTGGATTCAAATCAGGAAGGAAATCCAAGACTCAAAGTACTTCATGAGAAGTTAGGAACCTTTCAGCTTTTTTAAGAAACAAGAATTTAATTTCATGCTTTTTAATTATGAATAGAAATTTTGAAATGTGACAACACAGAATTAATAACAACAATAACCTATCATATATGGATTAAAATAACCTTAATCTAAAATTCATATTCTAATATACATGTCTGGTAATTTGAACGCTTTTCGTATCTACGAACGTGGTTCTGTATCAAGTTCATTGGTTATACTTCGCCGGTAAGTCTGCAATATGACATATTAGTGCATTTCCGAACGTTCTAAATGGTAACTCGCGTCAATGTCAATTGTCATTCTAACTTATGTTTACTTTCACTATTTACATTAAAAAAAAAATGTTAAATGTTCTTCAGAAAAATGGGGATAAAAAGAGTTCATTGAGCTCAGGGAAATAGTTTATGTGCACAAGAAAATAGATATATGCGTTGCAATGATATATGGAAAGTGTTTACCATGCTGGTTTCCCTCGATGTGATGATTGGCGACTCCAACAAGCAATTTCTAGCCTGCTGAGTGATTTTCGTTGCTGTGTTGATGTTGATGGAAACGGCCTTGGTTCGGGCTCTGGAGTGAAGATTTCTTCTGGGGAAAGTTTGGATGGGACGAATGTCTTGGATTCATTGGTGATGAACCATATCACAATCACAAACACTTTGGATAAGTTTTGAACATAATTAGGTACATATTTCCTTCTATTTTAATTTAATAAAAATTTTGTCATGCTCATGCTTTGAAATGCATTTTCGAAGTCCTTGTTTACAAATAAACAACTGAATGAGTTGTTTCCCTAGCAACTTGTTGCTTCGATAACTATTCTAAATATTCTCAAATTAATTCTAAATCTATTCTATAATCTACAAATTTCTAATTAATATCATTTCAAAGCTTGATTCTTCAAGTATATCCCAATATGTGTTATTTTTCCATTAAATTTCTAATTCCTTGCTTAATTTCAGTAAGCATCATTCAATATCAGAAAAAGTTGAATTCTCCTTCTCATATTCAAATCTGCTGAATGTTCTCAATTCAAAATTAAATACTATTTTATCTAAGTATTGACATTGATTTGGAAGTTTATTTATGACTTTATGCATTGTTTGGGACTAATTTCATTCATTTAACTGTTATCAATTTCTTGTATTTCATTGCTAAAGTTGGTTAATTATCACGTGACAGATGTCATGTCATTTGGTGAATAACATTTCTACTCATGATAGACGAGGTGTCCAAAAGATTCCTCCTGTTTGACTTCATCTGAGATAGAAAGATTTTTGCTTTTTAAAGTGAGTAGGTTGGATTTCATAACAATATATATACATATATATATATATATATATATATATATATATATATATATATATATATATATATATATATATATATATATATATATATATATATATATATATATATATATATATATATATATATATATATATATATATATATATATATATATATATATATATATATATATATATGATGAATTGTGTTTTCGGGTTTCATTCCGTGTTCTGTGGTGTTGATCCTCTGAAGGATAATTGTCACAACGTTTCGGCAAAGTCTCATTTGCCTTCTTCTAGGTGATGATTGAGTTTCGAGTCGAGTCCGGAGGTCGAACAATTATCCTTCAGAGGATCAACACCACAGAACACGGAATGAAACCCGAAAACACAATTCATCATACTTCGTCCGTGAGAATCTTCATGCTAACATATATATATAAATATATATATATATATATATATGTATATTACTTATGAGGTGGAGGGGCGTATAGCCTATGTTTGCCAAGGGGCTTGGCTTACCTTAGTTACGCCACTGCTTCCGTATCTCATGAGAACATACTGTTCCTAGAAGCGAGTTTTTATGGACAGTCGACTTTGGCCAATGTACTTTTTGTTGCAATCTTGACAACTGATTTCTCATATTCCCGCATTTTTTATACTCTCTAATTCATCATTTGGATTACCTGGGAGTTGTGATTCATGAGTTTCAGGAAATCTAAAAGATAAATCTCCTGATTGCAACAAAAAGTAAATTTAGGGAATCACATCGTGAATCTTTGACATCTCGAAAAGATGAGAGAAATGAAAATTTTATAGTAAGTTATACCATATGAACCTCAATACGATAAAGTGGATATGAAATTTGATTGTGAAACTCCTTACGAATTACAACAGCTCCTTGGTAAACCAAGTCGGGAATTGACGAAAGCAGTTGTCAGGATTGCAACAACAAATACATCGGCCAGAGCCGACGACCCGTTCCAAGGAGCATTTTGCACACATGAAATACGGAAGGGTAGAAAAATCCAGTGTCGCCCAACACGCTCTAGACAATGACCACAAAATTGGTGAAAGCATTCTTGAACTGATCAAGCATGTGCATGACACAAGACTATTTGATGCATGTGAGAGTCTAGAAATAGTAAAATGTAAAAACAGCATGAATTGTGACAGGGGACATGTCCCTTTCAAACTTTTTCTAGAAATCAATTTCCCCGAAACCAAACTGATATTTTTGCATGCGACGCACGTTTCGCTAACAAGGTTAGCATCTTCAGGTGAAGAAAATTGATGCTCAGCCCCCTTTCAGCGCCCTTTTCAATCTAGTTGTTGAGAAAGTAATCAGAATAATCAATATTAACAGATGACGGACCAAAACTTTGCAGGTAGTAACTGCACTGGTTCATTTTAAAATAAGTAGCGGTAACAAACAAAGTCCTTATCGGACCGGAAAACTTTAGGTCTAGTTCAAGTGGACTAGGTAAGGAATACTTTTGTACTGCAAGCGTTCTGTTGGATTTCAGCAAACAAAGCCAATACGCCAAACCGCGAAAGAGGCAATGCGATTTTGTAATTCAGCAGATGTAACCCGTAGACTTATCTTCCATTAGGAAAACCACACCATTACTTTTATCCTCGAAAAAGCGGCATTGTTTTATTTATTGTCGAAGAAGATTGATCCGAGAACATTCATCAAACATGCCACAATGAAGTTGCGGCGTTTTATATCGCAGGTTTATCAATAATTCAGCCGCTGAAATACTATGACATAGTAATCGATTGCTCGAAAATAATTTACTGTTGGGGTATCGGAAAATCAAAGAAACAAATTGCAGATGATTGTTATTTGGCAGGATCACGAATTATAACAACAAAATCTATGGAGGATTGTGTTTGAACATCTTTATTTTGTGGTGGATGAATATTTGTTCCATAGTTTCCTGGGTTTCTAACCTACCACAATCTGAAAAAATAAGAATTAATATTGGAACCTATACAAGTGTAGAATGGTAGATTTTTAATCTACACCGAAAAGTTGCTGCGTCTATTGAAAAACAGTTTCTTCTGGATAGAATAAGTCCAATTAGTCAGCAACTTCTCGTATAATTCAAATTTGCTATCAAAAAAATAATAAGAACTAATATATCTATGAAAATACTTATCGTTAAAGTTTCGGAAACTATATCCGCTTCCGTTCCCAAAACTTATATGCAAATTCCTTTCAAATTCAATTATTCCTTGTTGACAGTCTTCGCAATTGACATTTGTCAAATATTTCATATCTGACATAACATTTTGTCCTTCAGCAGGGGCAGCCATCCGCGATCCATATCAAGCGAACTCATGGTGGAGACTGCATCTCCAAATTCGAATTATACGAGAAGTTGCTGACTAATTGGACTTGTTCTATCCAAAAGGAACTGTTTTTCAATAGACGCAGTAACGGGGTAGATGAAAAATGTGCACTTCTACACTTGTATAGATTCCAATATTAATTCTTACTTTTCCAGATTATGGTAAGTAAGAAACCCAGAAAACTACGGAACAAATCTATGGAGGGAATTGGCATACATTTGCATCGACAGGGAAGTCACCTGTCGAAAATACAAAACAGATAATTGAGGTATATAGATAATAATACCTTCAATGCAATTGAGGAATCACCTGTTCCTCAGGTCTCAACGGTGTACATCGGAGTACATATCACCGTTTATCTCACACGAGAGATTATCTCCAAGTTCGTCCAAAAAACTACTTGTATTACCTCTTCGCCTGAGAACATTACTACAGAGGAATCACCAGATAAAGTCCATCAAAGTGATCGGGATATTTCCATAAACGACATCAGCACCGAAAAAGTTGTTTATCGCACACGGGTGATTTTTTTTTTCACATCGTCCTAAAGCTACTTGATTATGATTAAATGTTCTGTTACTGAATCATTGAAACAGAAAGATACTATTAATACAATTCGAACTTCGCCTGAGAACATAATTGCTGAGGAATCACCAGATAAAGTCCATCGAAGTGATCGGGATATTTCCATAAACGACATCAGCACCGGAAAAGTTGTTTATCGCACACGGGTGATTTTTTTTCACATCGTCCTAAAGCTACTTGATTATGATTAAATGTTCTGTTACTGAATCATTGAAACAGAAAGATACTATTAATACAATTCGAACTTCGCCTGAGAACATAATTGCTGAGGAATCACCAGATAAAGTCCATCAAAGTGATCGGGATATTTCCATAAACGACATCAGCACCGGAAAAGCTGTTTATCGCACACGGGTGATTTTTTTTCACATCGTCCTAAAGCTACTTGATTATGATTGAATGTTCTGTTACTGAATCATTGAAACAGAAAGATACTATTAATACAATTCGAACTTCGCCTGAGAACATAATTGCTGAGGAATCACCAGATAAAGTCCATCAAAGTGATCGGGATATTTCCATAAACGGCATCAGCACCGGAAAGGTTGTTTATCGCACACGAACGATGTTATTTAAATTTGCTCAAAAAACTACTTTTATTTCCTCCCTGTTACTATAGTTTATTAATTCGATAAACGACAAGGATGTTTATCGCACACGGGTGATTTTTTTTCACATCGTCCTGAAGCTACTTGATTATGATTAAATGTTCTGTTACTGAATCATTGAAACAGAAAGATACTATTGATACAATTCGAACTTCGCCTGAGAACATAACTGCAGAGGAATCACTCGATAAAGTCCATCAAAGTGATCGGGAAATTTCGATAAACGGCATCAGCACCGGAAAGGTTGTTTATCGCACACGAACGATGTTATTTAGATTTGCTCAAAAAAACTACTTTTATTTCCTCCCTGTTACTATAGTTTATTAATTCGATAAACGACAAGGATGTTTACCGCACACGGGTGATTTTTTTTCACATCGCCCTAAAGCTACTTGATTATGATTGAATGTTCTTTTACTGAATCATTGAAACAGAAAGATACTGTTGGTACATTTCTAACTTCGCCCGAGAACATAACTGCAGAGAAATCACTCGATAAAGTCCATCAAAGTGATCGGGAAATTTCGATAAACGGCATCAGCACCGGAAAGGTTGTTTATCGCAGACACCTGGTTTAATCCACGAATCCGAAACGTATCCACTGGCGTATTCGGCGCACGAAAACCAAGGGGAGATCCCGAAAGCATAATAATTGATATGAGGATTATTCATGGAAGATTTAAGGGATTGAAGATACAAGACTAATGAGAGACTCTGATTGTGGAATGGATCATTACTTAGCTGCGGAGCCAGTCGGTCTACGGTGGAGATAGGTGCGCGGAAAGGAGGGTAATGGAAATAAATTGCGAGGAAGTTGAAAACTCCAAAACAGAGAGTTGCGGGGAGTTCGTTCAATTTGGCGACTGCGATCATCGATTTAAAACCAATCTTGAATGTGAGCGGGGAGTGTCAGCGTCGATGGATTCAACCGATATACCAGGTTAGTTTGAGAAGCAGACTCTGTAGGTTTTTGAGTGATCTGCTACAATATAAATGATTAAAGTGTCGAGACTTGACAAGAAGCTGGAATATAGTGCCAGAGATGCTTTTGTGAAATTTCCGTTTCAATTTCAGTTAGCCTATACTGATTTCTCTCAATTCATTTTTTAGCACGTGCATTACAAAATTTGGTTAATTTACTCCTTAGACAAAATTCATAAAGGTACTGAATTCGTAAAACTCGTCTGATTAAAGAAAGGATGTATCTCAAAAACGACAATAATATTCTGGAGTAAGAACTACACCTTATTTTATTCGCAATTTCTTCCCGATAATCGTACCTATATTATAAAAAAAAAATTTGACATCTTGAATATTTCTTGAAATTATTCTGAATTTCAAAATATGGATCTTATTGATTATTTTTCCATTCGCATATTACAATTTCGTGAACCTTTCTCAATATTTTCAGTATTTTGAGCACATTTGTTTTTTTTCTGGAATCTTTTTACAATTTTTTTGGAATTTTGGAATATTTCAATTGATTTTCTACCTCTTCATTCACCACTCAAATTTCAAAGCGATTCTTCAATGTTTTCAACTACTTGGAATCTGAATGAAAAATCACTAAATGGTGTGTGAATAACAAAAATCGTTTTAGTGGTATTGGTTCAGACTTCCATTATCTAGATAAACTCTATTGAAACCTGTTGCACATATAAGTTCGAAATAATCTGAATTTGAATAATGTCAATGGAATGAATAACACGGAGAATCAATCTATACTACTATTATCAGGTGAAGTTTCTAATTTTGTTTGTTGGTTTGAAGGGGGTAATCTTCGGAAATACTGATCCGATCATGAAAATTCTTTCACTCACAAAAAGCTCCAATATTCAAGAATCATATAGGCTATGTTCTATTATGATTGAACAAAAAATTCAGTGAAAAATAATAGTATATGTAAATCAAATTGGAGAAAAGCGGGCGTGGTGTGATGCTTTATCAGCGTGCGCTAACTAAAATGTTTGGTTTGACTTTACGCGGACGAAGTCGCAGGGCAACAGCTAGTACAATTTATAACTATCAAACTTTGAAAATGAATGAACAGAAGTAAATTGAAAAGCTATAATAACTATAAAAGTTCGTCAAGTGATTGAGCAAATCAAATTAGATACTCAAATCCAAATAAGAAAATTGAAAAAAAAAAGATTTTGGCCACAGAATAAAATTCAAAAAAATCAACTTAAAAACAATACTGCGATCAAAAATAAAATACTAAATGTAACAATCAAACCAAAATACAACAAATGGAGAAATATGAAACAATATGAAACATTATGGACAATTGTGGAAACTAAGGCTCAAATTGAGATAACTCACGGGTTTTCGATTGCTAATATCCGATCGTCTTCGGTTGATTGCTGACAACATTTCAAGGTATGGTCAGTTACCAAGAACTAAGCCCACCATGATGGAGGAAAGATGCTGCTAAGAATTTAACACAAATTGCCAATGGAAGTTCAAGCCGATATCATTCAACAAGAAATATTGCCAAGAACTCCTAAGTGTCTTTTCATAATAATCTTCAAGAAGTACGTCATTCAAGATGTTCCAGCCTTCACCAAAGTCATATTCATTCTGTCCATTATTGAAACTAGTATAACTACTGCTCTTCGGGCTTGAAGGCCGTCGTTCTTTGGAATTTCTTCCTGACGTTTCGCTAGCGCGAGTGGCCAGCTTCTTCAGAGGCTTATTCATCTCCGATGACTAGTCTAGTATACTAATAACCTCGGCCGCGAAAGCCTTAACCATTTTGTCATTATTGAAACTGTTGCAGAATCACCACAACAGAAAATTTAAGAAAAAATGGAGATTGATAACTGTTCCTGATAAGGGTGTATTTTTAGTCATTTTTACATTGACTTCTGTCGATTGGTTTTATTGCAACAAGGGAGTAGATAGTGAATCTTCACTGGAATTGTTGTTGTTCTTAAATTGTTCGTCCCGTTAACCAGCTGACGAACGTCAACCCTCAGAAGTCGAAACTTGTGCGAACAATGATGAATATTGCAAGGCGAGTCATAATTATATTTCAATAACCAGGTATATTAAAACAGTCGCCATATGGAAAATCCGTTTGCATGCACTACCCACCCAGTCGCTTATTAATATTAATTAATTCGTACATCTGTAGAACTACCCCATTTGTATTGTGTATCTAGATGAACTAAACTAGGCGGAAATGTGTTTAAATTTATTTCTGCATCACTGAAATTCGGAATTTAAATTCCCAGCTCTATTTCGATAAATCATCCTAATTTACCGTATTCAGCGAAACTTCCTTTGAAAATGCTTCAGCACTATTAACTGTGGAAGTTTCCTTTTTAGTATACCCAGAGAATAAATTGCATTAGTTTAATAAACATGCTGCTCCACAGGGCTTTCATGTGATCATGATACTCATAACCTTCACTATGATCTGATGAAAAAGACATGTCTTCTGATGAAGCATGCCCTTTAGTAAAGTTCAAAATGACAGTGCTGCTCTGAGATGTTTCCGCTATTATACTGGTCCAGTGGAATTCCAAAGCTTACTTCTTACATATTCACCTGACACCTCGACTTTTTCCCACCTTTCATTATTCTTGTAATAATTATGTATTGTATTGTATGTATTATCATTATTTGTTGTCTATTGACGATGTGAGTTGGTCTGTTGTCTATTTGATATTTGGTTAAGGGCTCAAGAGTACATTGTTCAATTACCTTCAGTTTCCTGTACCAATATATGTCTCGATTATTAGGAAAATGAAGGTGAAGTTAGTGAAAACTATGGAAGTTATGGGCCTGTTCAATTTAAGTAACTTTCACCGCTCTTGTGGGAGATGCTGTATGGTTTGTTGTGAATAATTTGAAGGACAGTAGTGTCTGTGTTTGCTAACATAAATGGAATTCTTCGTTCAACCAGCGGTCCCTGGTTGAATACCGTCATTGCAGCTAGCTCTCTAGTAAAGAGGTCAAAGGTAGTAAGAGTAAGACTTAACATGGCCTATACAGCTCTGACTTATGTGTAACTGTAATTACGCTCATAACTACAAAAAAACTGGTAGTTCTGAGTAGAGTCGAAGCAAGCACCTTTAAATATACTGGTTTATCTGCCGTAGCTAGACTAGAGATTATTATCGAGAAGAAAAGAAATTTCAAGCTTTCTTTCATCTTTCATATCTGTTGCTGATATAACGACAAATATTCATGATTTCACGTGGCTTATATCTGCAAGCAATAATAATAGCTGAGTTTCAGAAGATTATTAAAAATATTTCCTATGACTACATGCCAGTACTTGTGATTCAATCTTCTATAAGGTTCTTCTGATCTCGGCGTGCCAAAACCAGATTCACAATTATTTTCGAGTAGCTACTCTTTTGAAGACCCTTTTCTTTTAGATCTGGAAGTGCTGGATGGTGAGCATACCTCACAGCACCTAGACATAGACTAGGGTGGAAAGGATGGAAGAACCACATTGGCATAACATTTATAATTTGGAGGTTATAAAACCCAGAAATATCTCCATCGGTTGCTCTGTTGGAAATCAACCCTGAGATAGTTTGATAGGTCTCTAGGCTCACAATAAAACGATGAGTACCTACCGTCGTAGATGAAACCGGCAAAGGTAAAAAGTTTATTGACATTACAGGCAACGACCGTGAAACAATACGTAGAAAAAACATATTTTCAATCCACTTTGGGTGCCATACAGTGAAAAGAAAAGAAATCATATTTCACACAGAAAATTGACTTGGTATTATATATAGTCCAACCCTCTGTTGTGGCATTCAAAGTTTCCTAAGTAATTTATTTCGTCCATGTAAACTTCCGAGTTTAATAGCCAAGAAATAATTCAGTACAATGAACTAACCAAATATGCCATAGAATGTTTCATCACAGTCGGATAAATTTATGAATAAACACCTTCTGGGTAAACTTCAATCTTTCGGCGTGTTTGCATATCAAGAGGTTTTGTTTGATAACATTCGGTCACAGTACGGACAATGAGGGAGTATGTGGACTGGAATTCATGTTGACGCGTACTGGGTGTTACGAGAGCGAATCGTTGGAATTCAGGGCCGAACTGGCCCAGCAACTGAAAATCTGAAGGAAATCAAATGTTGCTGGTAATTTCACAACAACAGCTTTCGATCAAGGAAATGTGTGTATTTCGTCTTGTGTTACCATGGCAATCAACATCGGAATTTTTTTCCTGAGCTAGAGCCAATTATGGTGGACATTTTTTAAAGTAATATAGAATTAAATTCTGACATATCACGTTACCCATCCATTTCATATTATATTTGAGCAGTCTAGTAACCAACATTTGGTATGTATTAATTTTTTGTTAAAAAAGTTCTACCTCAAACCTGATGCAACGTGAAGCGACAAGCTTTTATATCATATACATTGTGTAATTTGGTTATATGTTGATAGTAAACGTTTCGAAGGAATAGTTTTTTTTCCTTCTCCGGGAAAACGGGGATGTATACTCGACCCTATTTATGCTTTTTGTATACTGTAATTTCTGATATATCGACTGATTGATCGAAAGATAGAGTAACAGAAAAATTATTGGGAAAACGACAGGAAAATGTTAATAATGTTGCTGATGTCAATTATTAGTCCAAAAAATCCAGAAAGGACATCAACTATTAATACGAATACTCAGGAATCAGCAGTTATCAAGTTGAAGAGAGAGAAGAGAGAAAACACGAGCTATAAGACAACTCACCATCCTGCCGGGAAAGTTGAAATGCCCATTGCAAATACGGATGGGAATCAGTTCCTGAAGTGTGATAAAACTAATTTTCATTTATAATAGAGTCAGTGTTTAATATTCAGTTTTGATTTCGTACAGGATGTAGTTTTGTATTCACGTGTGGGACATGTAGACTAAACTCTTCCGTAACGTTTGCAGAATACAATTAAAATAGGTTTCAACCTTCACTGCCACATGAGAAATTGAGTTTTTCCAGCGTTTCGAAATGATAGTGAGGGTGAAGTCAGATTAATGACCAGAAAGATCATGCCCTGAATGTGTATAAGCAAAAAAATGTTATGCACCGATTTGGAAAAGTCTATTTTTTAGAAACAATGGCTCCTAGTGAAAAGCAACGACAGCACTTTCTTGCATATATATATATATATATATATATATATATATATATATATATATATATACAATATATACATACATATGCAATTATTTTATGGGAGTAGACCAAAGACTGGTCAGTTAGAAAGATTAAACACTTGGTGTGTTTGGGTTTTCGATTATCCTCGTCCAGTAGATGGTGCTCTTGAAGCACTTTCTATGCCATTATTTTCTCCTCTTTCGTCATTATCATTAATACTTAATGGTGTTATCATTTAAAGTAGTTCTTTAAATCGGTTATTATGATCACCACAATGTGACTTGTGGATGGAAGTGGAATGTTACAGAGGGGTAGTAAATAGAACGTGGATGTTTACAAAATTAAAAACTTTTGAAGTATCTGGGTTTAGTTTAGGATCACATAGTTTCTTTGAATCTGATATAAACAGTTCATCCAAGGAAACATTATAACTCAATACGATACAAATACCCATAATAATTTTTTTTCAAGGTTCGATTGATTTTGTATTTTATATGAAAGTTGTGCAGATGAAAAAATTCTACCGAAAAAGGTTAGTGCAAAATATAAAAATGTTCATGCCTCAGAGGTCTACAAGTTTTTTTTCTTCTTTCTCTTTGGTGCCCTATTGTTGCTGGAAATTCCTTCCCTCAACAACAATAATCATGTTCCTGACCTTTTACCTCAGATATGAAACCTCGATGAAGTTGATATGTTGGTTATCGAACTCAATTCTAATACATTACTAGAATCTGTAGTTTGGAATTCCTACCAAATTGTTATTTTCATGTTATTTTGGTGAAGAAACAATCTGGACGGAATGGAAAATCTCGGAGATTCGATAGAAATCATATTTTAGAGATAATTTCTTGGAATCTTCACCTAATGAAAACCTCCAACTATATATTAATAACAACTTACTATTTGTGAAACATCATCCGAAAGGTCTCGTCGAGTAGAAAGAATACTTCTTATAATCTTTGGATCATTTCAATAGCTTTGAACAGCTACCTGAGGAAGCTGTCAAAAATGTTACTTGAAATTGAAAATGTGCAACCCTGTGTAACATCAGTATCTGATTTCAAAAACTATCATAATCATGAAAGGGGTTTGTTGTGGGTTGAAGTAAATAATGTTGCTTGAGCTTCAAAATATGCCCCTATGTTATGACGGTATGGGAATTTTTTTTCTATGCTTTGAGGGTAAGTTTTGGCGATCTGTCTTCGTGAGTCACCATGTGACTCCAGCACAAATTATCAACATGATAAATATCGTAGAACGACACGTATCCCAATTCTAATTAATCCGCACCAGTTTTATGCTTTGTTATATCAACGGGGTGTCAATTATATTGGAGCACCCCTAAACAAAACGTCAATTTTTTCTCATTTTATGGGAAAAATAACAAAGACTAGATATTTTAAAGCTATATTCAGCAGTCAGTGGACTCATGACTACGTATCGATTGCCGATTTGTAATAACACCATAGTATGATGATAAAGACGCCATCTGCTAGAGAAAAATTGCAAGACGGATATACTTCTATTTTTGGAGCTCGAAATAGGACTTTGTTGATTTTTAGCTTTCACTAATTTCGACTTAGCTGTTTGGCAAAAAAACAATTTGACACCATTTCTACAAAACAAATCAAGTTGTTCATTTTTGTTGGATTGTCTCTGAGAATAAAGCTGTGCTGTAATACAATGTGAGTTATTTTCTGTATATTTCATGCTCACGAAGTAATTAAATTATGGTTGAAACATAGGGTATATATATTTTCCTAGTCTCCATGTAGTAAAAATTATATTTCACTATGAGCTGGACATTATCATAAAAATACGCATTTGTATTCAACTAGTTAAAAAGGTTGATGTACCTTCATTAAAGAATTTTTTCACCTTTTACACCCTAATCCCAGTTTTTATGCCAAGCTGATGTGATTTTTACAAATCTGAAACTAATATCGCACATAGCGGTGCTACATAACCTCACTTATTTTTCTTCATTTCTTCACGGTTTGTACGTTAGCGCCCCTACCCAAAAATTTGCCTTTACGGAATATGATATGATAGAGTCCTAAGGTACCTGAAAACACTGGGCAATAACTACTCTGGAAGGATATATACTACCACACTTCATGTGGGACCAAAGTTTTGTTCTTTATTTTATTGACAGGGTGTGCATGCAAACACCCCTATCCAAAAATTATTGTTGTTTGACCTCTCCCAATCGAGCATGCAGATTGGGAGAGCGGACAAATGAACCAAGATGCCAATCACAATTCACTCAATGTTGCTGAAGGAGAATAGTGTAATTATAATGGCGCCATCTAACAGAGAAAAGTACGAATAAAAATAACTTCTATAATGGCTGGTATGGTTATCAAAAAAATGAATGTCACCGAAATGTCAATTGAAACTGATGACAGACTAGTCACAAGTTGAATATTTTGGAATCGTTTGGAGTCTCTAGTGAAAGCTTTCTGTAATTCATCCACTAATGAGCTCAAAAGACAATTTTCTCTACAGGAAACGAGATCTTGTCTGGGCTTGAATGAAATATTATCTTCGTGAGTGAGATTCTTTCTACCTCTATTTTGCTTCGTGAATATATTTCCTAGTTTCTATTGCAAACCGAGTGGTGTGGTACCAATAGACCAATTCTACAAAAATGTATTCATAGGATGAATTTTTCATAACTCTTGGTCTGGGCGAATTATCAAATTTAATTTTTAAGATTCTTAGGGAGTTGCTTTCGTTCATTAGATATTCATACAAACACTTTTCACCCAGGCCAAGTTGATTTCACCTAGAACTGGAAAAATTCCCCAGCCCTGACAGTACTGGTGTTAATCGAAGCAGTGCTAGGAACTGACCAATTTTTTATCTTTGTCTATTAACAGGGTGTGCATGCATACACCCCTATCCAAAAATTATTTGTTGAAAACGCCCCCAATCATGCATGCAGATTGGGGGAATAAATCATAGAAACTAATTACCAATCACAATTTACTCAATGCTGTTGAAAACGAATGGTGAAATTATAATGGCGCCATCTAACAGACAAAAGTACGGATTTGAAACTAAAGAGATCTGTATTTTCAAAATATCCACATGAACCTCAATTTTTTTCTGTAAATGCTTTCGAAAAAATATTGAAATAACACAATTCAGATTACGAAGTTTCATATTAAAGAGCTTACATCAATCTGAAGTGATGGTAACGGAAACATAATTTGATTTACGTCGTACACGAAAATCACTATTTACTGTAACGTAGGAATGCACTTGCAGTATCGGTTGAAAAAAATGTCCATTTACTGGTGAAGGGGTCTGTCATCAATATCATTACATTTATCGTAAAAATGATGAATTCCTCCTAAAAATAGTTTATGTATGCAACGACTTTAGGAACATGAAAAATTAATTCAGATTTCAGATTAGAATATGAAATTCAACAAAATATTTTTCATTAATCATCGTATTGGTGTGGTATACAAACCAATAGATCGGTAATCAATACCATCCCAATTCATAGGATTTTTTTTATACAACTTGTTTTTTTTTTTTAATTTCTTGAGCCATATCGAATTTAAAGACTTCTCATTTTTCATTTTCATGAATATGATATATCAGTTCAACAGCTTTCGACTGATGAATGTTGGTGTTTGTAGTTGAACCTACGATTATTGTTTTTTGATAGGAAGTATCATAGATCTCTGATAAAATTGCTATGCTTCGTTAGTTTATAGCCCCTAATATCAGAATGCATGTATGGGACATATTGTGTTTCCTTATTCGTACTTCCAGAGGTCTTGATGTTTCATCGATACATTTTTATCAGTACGAATTTGATAAATATAATTTTTTGTGGAAAATTAAACTTTTGTCGGGAGTTTGTGTATGAGCCCCAGATGGTATTTCATTATACTTAATAAAAAACTAATGAAATATCGGAAAAGCGATGGGTTCCATACTTTATATTTAAGCTTCATTTAATCAATTTTAACAACTAAAGCCTGAACCTCAACTATTTCAAGTTATAATCACTGGGCTAAGTTGAAAAGAATAGAGCATATGAGGTATGAGTTTCGACCTCCGAACTCAATCATCACCTAGAAGATGGCAAATGTGACTTTGCCGAAACGTTGTGACAATTATCCTTCAGAGGATCAAAACTACAGAACACGGAATGAAACCCGAAACACAATTCATCATACTTCGTCCGTGAGAATCTTCATGCTAATAAATATATATATATATATATATATATATATATATATATATATATATATATATATATATATATATATATATATATATATATATATATATATATATATATATATATGCGAAATTGGTATTCTGGGAGTTTATCCGTTGATTTATCGGTTTTGACTTTCGACGTTTCGCCAACATCTCAGTTGGCATTTTCAAGAATGTTACTGCTCCTACTTGGTGCTAGCAACTGCAACTGCAGGATGACTCGACGAGTACAGAATTCCCACCTCTTTGTTGTAAATTTGGAAACCTGTCGAACCTCTCTTGCTCATGGATCTATTTTCAATAGAACAGCTGAGCTTTGGAACTCCTTGCCAAAAGAGGTTTTTCCTGAGGCTTATATACAAACTTCAGAAATTCAAAGTAAATGTTAATTCGTATCTCCTATCCCTTGATTCACGCGGTGTTCTCCGAACATTACAGGGCATCCCTTTCGTGTGAATCTGCATATGAAAGAAACTGTTGTCTACATCCCCATCCAATTTGTCACGGAAAAAACGGCGGTTGATTTTCTTGTCTTCTCTTCACTTCATTATGTTTTTCCCCTTACTCTCTTCATTGATAGATGGCTCTACTTTCTACACATTACTTTATGATTTGACAATAGCCACATATGCTGCACACTAATTGTAAAGGTTTAAATATAATGCAATGAGTCTTATGATGTTACATAGGCTAGAATATTTGGATAGGGGTGTGACTCCTAGTCGATAAGTTCTCTGGGCCAACTAGGGAACAACACCCCGTTAATCAATATAAATGAAAATATGTTATTCTAAATATTCTCTACTTGGAACACTTTCAATATCGAGTATTGAGTAAAACGAGAGCAATGAAGGTTGTGAAGATGGGAGGGACAATTTTCCGATTACATTCAATACTATCCTAGGGCCAATTTGGTGCGTTTCTCAGAGGTGAATCAGTCCCATCAGTGAGGAAATAAGACATGAAAATGACATGGTGCATATTCCTTTGTCTTCTCTCAACTGTTCATTAATCGAAAGATGAGAAGCCTGCCGCCTGAAGAATTTGCTATCAGTTTCCTTCTGGTTTCGGTAGAAAGTATGGAAATATTCTAGGAGGGAAGGAATTGACCTCATTGACCAGATATGCATGCACCTAAAACTGTTAGACTCCAAGTGGGAGCGGAATTGACTGCTTTTCAACTCGTATAGACCGCGGGCATATGACGTCACAAGACAACTGTCAATCAGCCTGCTGGACAAACAAACCGTAATTCCATAAGCAACAATGGTAATTTAATGAGATTATGATCGTAATTATGAAGAAATGACGGGTTTACGCTAACTATGGGTATACCCTTAGTGTACCTGACATATATGAATGTCTATATATTGCAATCTATTTTCATTATTCTTCCTGCTTGCAAGGAAATTGTATGTGAAATGACTGATAAAAGTGATTATTTCAACACCTTGTCTATGGATACCCAGAAGAGATATTTAGAGAAACTGATAAAAAGTAATGGATGTTATTCTTATTTATTGAAATTTGGGGATTGTAGTAATGCTGTGAAATACTTTCCTAAAGTTTCATGACATGTTGTATGACATTATAAACTATTTTGTATATGAAAGTGCATGCACACGAGAAGACTTCAAAGGCTATAAAAGTTTGGATTCATACAATATGTTCATATCTAAATGGATTAGAAAGATTGGAGTGAAGCTTGTGAAAAGAATACTGAAAATGTACTTCAATAAATAATAATTTTGAGAGAACAGATTTAGGGTATGTTATATAAGGCTCTACAAAATTATAAACCACAACCATCTTTTCATATGGTAATCCTGTATAAAAAGGTATTTAGATGAGTTATGCTTCAAACTTTCCAATGTGAATGAATAAGTCTGCAGAGTTTCCCGGGGATGATGGATTTCACAATAACAATTCTGCAACTCGAAATCAATATCTGGACATAGGTGTTCACCAGAGTTTTGTGCATGTTCCACTTCTTTAACTGGTTAATTTATATCATTGAGAGTTTGATTTTGCTCATCAATAATATTCGAACTTTGAACAGCTGGATCATTCACACAAAGAATCATCATCAACTTTATCCATATCAACTGGAATATTGGCGCTCATTTTGATCACGCTGCTCCCTACGATACAATCTCTGAATGCTTTGAACTGCATTGATATATGTTTTGTAGCCAAGTAATTGATTCGGTACCCAGTCTATATTGTCAACATCTTTGAGTGCACTTGGCTTGCCTAAAATGAGAAAAAAAATTAAAATTATGTTTCCTAGATTCTTTGAAAATATCTCCTACAAAATGTTTTGAACACACCGTTGCCCATTTCAACTTATAAGAAGTTGAATCTGCTCTTCTAGTTGCCTGAATCCACAATTCACATCTCTTTTCAGCAAGAGGATTAATCTTTTTTTCTATTGTCGAAAATAGAAGGGAATCGATGGAGTGAAACATTATTTCTGCCGCCATTACTTCCACTTTTCACAATTTCCCAAAATTGAGGCTTTATTGAAAAAAAAGATTTCAAAATATGACATAAACACACACTCAGCATAGGTAAATCAGGTTTGTTTGTCCAGCAGGCTGGATCGACAACTGTCATTTACTGTCGTCTGTCAGATATGCCCGCGGTCTATTGTCAGATTTGAAATAGATATTTCACCACTTGCTACAGTTGTCGCTAAACTGAGTTGAATTGCTCTAACAATATAAACAATTGGAAAGTTGCCCAAATTAATTGTTGCAGGTATTGTAAAACACCAGCTACTACCTTCTCCATACCACACGTTGCATAATGAGTTTTACCGTTAACCAGCTGACGCCCCCCTACAAACGTCAACCATCAGAAGTCGAAATTTGTGCGAGCAGTGGATTAACGAGGACTCACCTTTTAACGTGTGAATCCCGAAAGGGTGGTTTCGGGGCGTGGAATCGAACCCCGGTGTCGCGCATGACAGACGGACGTGCTGAATACTACCCTTCCGAGATCCACTAAATAGAATTTGAAACAGAAAATATTCAAATGGAGAAACTTCCATTCTCTGGAGTGTATATGTCGATTACTTTTTTATCATTCTTTTATTTGAACTGAAAAAGTTCTGTCGAAAGGACCGTTGGTAAACACACTGTTGACATAGAAATTAACTAACAGGTCCAAGCTCCCTTTTTTTTGTTATGAATATTCAAAGATGTTGAGTATTTTTTGTGGAGCAATTGCCACTGGCCACTATAGGCTTCAGTATTTGGAGTGCGCTTGATAGCCCTTTCCATACAAAGTCTACACTGAAGAATTTCCATTATTCAAATCAGCCCAGCTTATTCACCGCCATAATACCTTTAGGAAATGATTTATACGCCTACCGTCTCATTTCTGTATACCATGTGCAATATATCTAAAATTAGTTTTTTCCGCTCATTTGCCAAAGACATGTAAAATTGCGATTTTGTTAATGGCATGTTATAAAGCTTCTGAGAGAGACGGGTGCGTGGCAAGAGACCTTCAATCAACTTTTTTCCCGGCCTCAAGTTCCATTCTGAACCGTATTATGTGAAAATAAAAGTTATTTTTAGAGGTATCCCATAAATACATACTGTGTATACACATAAAACAATTGGTAAACTACCTGAATGGGTGGAGTTCCACATTTTATTAGATTCTCGAATAATTTATTCTGATAATATATCGTTGGTGGAAGTATTAAAGTCGAAAAATAACATACGCGTTATTAGTTATGTCCTTGTTTCGGAGACGACACATGATACGGCTCAGAGTGATGATAATACTTTCCGTTATAAGGGGTGGAAGAGAGAAGACCTTGTGATTATTATAAACCAATTGCATTGTTTTCTATCATTTCCAGTCATGGAAATCAATATGAATCTTATCAAATATCTGATAAATCAGGAACAATTAATGATCGACAATACGGATTTCGTCATCAAAGATCAATCAGCGACTTATTGGCTTATATTTGTCATATTCAGCAGCATTCAATCGAGAAATTCGAAGAAACGATAGCTGTTGCACTCGACATTTCAAAAGCGTTTGATCGAGTTTGGAATCGGGGTCTCCTGTCTAAACTCCCGTCTTATGGTTTTCCTTCTCAGTTGTGTGCTTTGTTGACGAGTTTCTTGTCTGATAGGTTTCTGTATACGAGTGTTGATGGAGTATCATCTGATATATTCCCATAAATGCAGGTGTTCCACAGGGTTCAGATTTGGCGCCCACTTTGTTGTGCTTCATATCAATGATTCGCTCGACAAAATATCTTGTTCAGTATATAGTTTTGCGGACGACAATACTCTTCATACTAGTTTCTCTTCCAGGGTCCCCATACCAGCTCGAGAAACAAAATATCAAAGAAACACACGTCAATAAAATTAATGAAGACATGGTGAAAATCATAGAATGGGCTAACATGAACTTGGAGGAATTTGATGCTGGGAAAACTCAGGCATGTCTCTTTCTCCTCCAAGAAAGCCGATCTATCATTATCTAGTTCTCAGATGCCAGGAGTAACTATTCCTTCAAAGTCAAGTATCTCGACGGTATTAAAAGAAAAACTTCACTCATATCCCTCACTTATAGCTCGACACCAAAACATTAATTGAAGCATCTTGATTCTATTCAGAGAAAAGGCAATCCATCTTATTCGTGATTCTTCACTAACAGACTCGCTCACTTCTTTGGAGCATCGTAGAATAGTCGGAGACTTGCCTCCCTTCTAAAGATATTATCACGGTCGATGCTCTTCTGAATTGTTATCGATCGTTCCACCCTTGGAAATATCTACACGGATGACCCGACGAGTAGAGAATTCCCACCCCTTTGTTGTGACCTTGGAGACCCGTCGAACCTCTCTTGCTCAGGGATCTTTCTCACTGTAATCCTTGCCGAGAGGTTCCTAAGGCTTACAAACTTCAAAAATTCAAAGTGAATGTTAATTCGTATCTCCGGTCCACTTGTTTTTCTTTGAACGCTACAGGAATTCCCTTTCGTGTGAATCTACATGTATAAAAAAATTAAGGAATCATCGACAAAACTACCACATTTTCCTATACGACGCTCACTAACAATGGGTTCACAAAACCGCGACACGTGTAAATAGAAAAAGGATAAGAGGTTAGAAGGTAGGTCCCCAAGTAATTTTTTGAGCTTCACCGACGTCTTCTTCTAATCAATGAATAACTATTGGTCACTTTCAACCCTGAAAATAGGTGAGAAATAAACATATTTGGAAAAGATTGTGAATAAGCCGAAGCCAAAACTATGTTATATAATTTTTAGACATTATAACGTGCTAACCCTTCATAACAAATATCGATAATTCCATATACAATACAACACCCTCCAGCTCAAAAGTGGCGCTATCGCTTCTAATCTTTGACCTAATTTGTTAACTGCCTGCCTAACGTCGACTACCAGATATTAAAACCATAAAAACAGAAAAAAATGTTATCTGATATATGTCTCTAACATGTGCTGGTAACATTTCGAGGATGTAAACATGCGTTTTTAAAAACACATGGCCCTTGAACACTTAAACACCATAAATATTACCGGTGAAATTCTAAACACAGGAAAACTACTTATTTTTACTTATTTTCCCTCTTTAGAAGGTACATTAAACACTGCCTATACTTCACATTAGTAAATAAAGATTAAGTAGGGTAGATACAAGGGTGGAAACCCCTTTTATGGGGAGTAGAACAGTTCGGTGTTCAAGAGAGAAAGACGTTATGAAGAGAGGTCAAACTAAAGTGCCACTAATTCTCATTCTTATCAAGTTTTATCACAGAAACGAATCTTCGCGCTGAAATGTCGAGGGATTCTGGACATTTATTCGCTATTCAGAGTACCTCTCGACGAGACTTATCGATTGATATCCAGGATGAAACTGATAGTTTTCTGAGGTGCTTTCGGTTTTCACTTGCTCAGCATTCACAGCTCAGATCAACTCCTATCTGTTCCACCATGCTGAGATGTCTATCTACTGGTGTTTCTAATGTTGCGATATTGTTTCAGACGAACCTGTGGACAAGGCGTGGTAGTTCATCAGTGGTCATGAGGGAGCGCTGTTAATAAAAAATTTCTATTAATTTTCGTGATCACTCGATCCATGGAACACGCTGTTGCCAATTCTGATGTTTTTGTTAAAGGATAGAGAATTTATTCGCCTCTTCGAAAGTCCAGACGCACTCTGGCGGATAAATCAATAACCTACTTTGTGAGTGATCTGATCGAAAATTATTTTCTTTTGTTTTCTTATGTGGAGGTAATCTGAATTAATAAGTCCTTTTTCAAGTGAAGAAAAAAATTACCTTGTACATTTTAAAAGTGTGACTGAAATGTGTTTGCATTTTCCTGAAGCTCCAGCTTTACAAGTACATGAAAATGAAATTTTTTTCCATGTCCCTGTTGAAAAATCAGTTCCTAAGGATCCAGAGATTTCATGAGGTTTTTCAGTTAGGAGTGCACTGGTTTGGAGGCAAAGTGCTATGAATCTAATGGCTGAGTGAACACCATATTCATTAAATTTGCGATCGCAAATGCCACAAAGAATCAAATGCCTACTGTTTAGGACTTGTTCGCCCCACGAAGCACCTACTGTCGTGTGCAAATACAGTGCTCAAACTCAAATATACCTCCTGGTTTTCCATTACTGTTGATAACTAAAGAAGGATCTGATTTGATACCTATGTTGAACCATTGCAAAACGTTTTATCACCTCACAGTTTGTTATTTTCCTTCACACACTACAATCAATTGTCTAAAACACACACAAAACTCCAATATAGTTCGCAAATAATTAAAACATACAACTCAACCACCAAGTCCGTATACAAACTGTCACCATAAACGAAGTGATTACTCACAATCCTCCATATTTGTGTACGTCTCGTAGCGCCCTCTACGGTGGTCGAAATCGCGAATCGGGACTGGATATGTGAGGTTATTGAAAACACCACACGCATTAACGTGAATATTGGGCTGAATAATAGTGTTACTACTTCTAAACCGAGATTTTGAGTTGAGATCACTCGGATTATGGATAAAAGTTGCTTGAATGAAAATATCAACAATCAATTAATTTTTTTAGCACACAGACCGGAATTCGCAACGACATGGCCACTTGGAAACACAGGAATGTCATCGTCATCTCCACTGCAGGAGTGCCGGTACCTGGCGGATTTTTTGCAGTACTACTACGCCTACATCATCAAATTTTTCATCAAGTTGGCCATATCGGTCGTCTGATTTGCTGACAACCTCTCATATGGAGTAAACACACCAGTATATAGCCACCTTACACCATGCTTATAACTCGATTTTATTCCTTCCTCCTTGTGATGTTAAACTCTACCGAGATCTCAGAACGCGAACTTCACCAATAGTCTGTAAGATTTTAAAAACGATAGATGTATAAAATGACAGTGACACATCAGAGAGAAAAAGAACGTCTCCTACGGCTACGTAACCAAGCTACAGTAATCTGTCATTTATATATATATATATATATATATATATATATATATATATATATATATATATATATATATATATATATATATATATACATGGACTGAAGTGAATAAGCCAGCTGATGGTAGTGGCACCATCCATCAGTTGAAGTCCGACGCTTAGAGATATTCTGAAAATTATTCTTCAGAGCGTCAGTGAAATAGCCGAATACAAAAAAACGTAGCCCATTTGAGGTTTAAACAAAATGCATTTTGTTGTTCCATATTTCCGATGCTGGGACTAACTATCATAGATGATAATTTAAGGTAATTGAAATGAATTTGACTGAAATTTAAATTCAATTTCCAGTGAAATCATGATTTTTCGTTTGTTTGCAAATTATCAAAAATAAAATAAAACGATAACGTTTCGGAAAAAAAGCTGCTTCCATTCTTGAAATCAATTTACAAATACTATTTTCTCTGCTCTTTGACAGAAAGTAAATTTAAAGTCTGCCCTTCTCCACTTCTATAGATTCCAATACTGATTCATTATTTTTTCAGATCAAGTATGTCAAAAACCCGGAAAACTGCGAAGAAAAAATTCACCCAGCACAAATTGATGTCATTCAAACAGTTCCCTTTGTAAACAATTATGCTTCCCCGGATTCCACGTCAGAGAGTAAGACCTCTTTTCAAAACTCGCACATGAGGCTTGTGAAAACTAACAGGTAGGCCAATTGAACATTAACGAGACGTCTTGCATTGAAAAATGTTGAAACGGTGATTCCTTCATAACGATATCCGTATATTCAAAAACACTCTCAAAGAAATAAACGATCACCCTGCATTATTGCCGAGTCCACAGATTGCCTACATAAAAGTATTTCCGATGCATTTCGAACGTTTAAAGTACCCATTCAAAGTTAGTTTACAAATTGTCAACACATGTATAGCGTCTTGAGTTGGAGGCATTCGAGGAAATGGAATATCAAGAAAGTCAACAAATTGGAATAATATTTTTGAGTTTTATGGGGTTTATGGAGTTGTGTCGTAGCAGCTGGGGTGGAGAAATACTCCCTGATTGCCTGGTGATATTCTGCGGATTCCTGTTGGCACACATCTCTGTTGAATTCAATGACTGGTTCGTATAACGTGTCGTCTAATTGTCATAAATTAGTTAACAAAAATTTGAGATCTCCGATGAAGAGAAATGTGTGATAGTACATCATTTGACAACTATTTGTGTAGGGCTTCAAAGAGCAGAAACTTCATAATGATATCACTAACACCACGGTAAGCTGGCAAACGATAGTTAATTGTCATTGATTGCATATCATATTCAGAAAACTGACAACGACTGACGTTTTTATGCTATTTCTTTTTGATCTACTAAGGGCAAGCCGAGTTTGACCACTGAGGAAAAATGTGTACACTGGAATTCCCGTAAACCGGAATTCCCTCGGAATTCCCCGGAATTCCTCGGAATACCCCGGAATTCCTCGGAATACCCCGGAATTCCTCGGAATAACCCGGAATTCCTAGGAATTCCTACAAAAAAAAATGTCAATTCGAAGAAATATCGATAAAATTTTAAAACTAAATGACGGAAATACTGGGAATTCCGGGGGAATTCCGAGGAAACCCGACGAAATATGAAAGATATATTTCGGAAATTTCGCACAAAAGTTTTTTTTGAGATTTCTGTGTGGAACATAAACTCTAGACTTTTAGGTAGACTATGTCATGATTATGACCCAATCTGAATAATATCGGATTTTACATATCAAAACTTTTCACATTTTCATTGAGGCTGGTATTTATTATATCGGAAACAAAATAAATCACCTATATAATGCAAGTCACAATCGTAAAATAAAGGGAACGGATCGTCTGATTCCACTCAGGTTTGTTTTATTAGCATCATTTTTCCTGAGATTTTTCCTTATAGAATCAAGTTCTGAATCCGTTAGAGTAAATAAGTATCGAAAAAATACAACTTGTCATTGAAAAAAATACGGTATTTTATGGTCTATTGAGTAAGTTCTATTATTTTCAACCGCTAAATAATTACGGGATACTCAATCTGTGGAGAAAGTCCTTTTCATACGTTTTTGTCATCGCTTATATAGCGAAAATGAACTGTTTCCTAAAAACGTATATTCCATAAAATCAAAAATTATTGATAATCCTTCAACATTACCTACTAGGAAAATGAAAAAATATTATTCACCGGTGTGTTCACCCTGTATAAACTCAAATGAGAACAGTTGACACTGAACCACAATATATCCGATCTTTTTATTACAAACCGATAAATTATATAAAACCGTCCAAATAACATGATGGAGCTGCAAAGAAACTTCAGAAATCATACAAAGACTGCAGTCATTGACTATATAACTCAGATCGTATAACACGAGCTATAACCGTCTTATTTCAATTTCGGTAACCGCTGGTAACAATATGACAACCTGTGTTTTGTCTGACAATTATGGTCTAGTCTCTCTTCCACAATCAAGGGTGTCCCTTCTTCTTGTAGAGTGAAATTTCAAGACACGTCATTTTTGAAATATTGAGGAAAATAATGGCAGTCGCAGAGGTTGACCCCAAAAACAAACACACAAACCACGACACAAAGTTTTTTTGGGCTGTTTCACATGCCCAATTCATATTATATTTGAATCAGAATGAGGTTCTATTCCATTGAAAGAAGTTATCGGATTATTTGAAAAAACTACCCCCAACCACACCCCTCTTGAGGCCGCACAAACTATAAAACAAAGTTTTTTGGGTTGTTTCACATGCCTTATTTATATATTCAAATCAGAAGTAGGTACTATTTCACTGAAAGAAGTTATTGACTCATTTGCAAAAACTTCCCCAACACACCCCTCCAGGGACATATCAGATTATGTCTATCAGATCGTGAAGATTGTTGTCATCAGGCTTATTTTTCGCTAACAAAATGTATTTCAAATTGGAAATTCGCCACAAACTCTTTCAAAACAAAGCTCCTAACTTTCTTCGTCCAGTGAAAGTGGATTACTTCACAACGGTGTTTTGTTTTTGAATTATGATTTTATATAAATATTGAAATTTTACTGTATGCTTTTTTATTATAGCGCGAATAAATTGAAGTTACCTGCTAATAATCCCTATAGTTTCTTTATAAATTTTTCGGTATTCCCCAGGAATGCCCTCGAAACTCCCCGGAATTCCCTCGGAATACCCCGGAATTCCTCGGAATTCCCTCGGAATTCCTATCAATTGTACACCGGAATTCCCATGTGGTCAACCCCTCGGGGCAAGCTATCATCCAAACCAGAGGCTTCTTTGCTCAAACACTGACGTTAACTGTTTTGTCTTCAATTTCTACTTGGGAAATAAAAAATAAAAGTGACCAACAAAAGGTCTGTACCAGAGAGAAAAAGTTTTTATTATGATTTCCAACAGATTTGTATCGCCATATTCCGTTATAAAGGAGCACCTCTCTTTAGTTAAATTCCAAATATCATAACTCCTAGAATTCAACACATTTTCATTTCGATTCCAATTTTTGCTATAGTACTCGCTATAGTTATTATAAACACTTATTGAATAATTTACCACATGATTCCACAATTCGTTGAATTTCGTTGTGTTCTTGTTGCTAGCTATTGTCACCTACTAGACTCATACATACTACAAGAACTTATGCTAACCACCGAATTTTGCTCATTTTCCCTGTATAAATCGCTTGCTTCTGAGCAGTCATGAGGTTATAATGCCCAGAATAACTTCGAGAATTATAGAATAATATAACAGGAGTACCGTTCCACCTTTAGGCCAGAGCAATATGTAATCTGTCGAGATACATATCTTTCCCAAAATAATAACACCAACTCGCTTGATGAATAACATACGTAGGCAAATGAAAACAAAGCACATGAAAAAATGTAGTATGGGTCTTTAGTCAGAAGCATTCATCTCAGACCTGGAATGATAAATATACTCGATATATATTTAACAGCGAGATGTGGAAAATAATTGTATGTATCTATACCGTTATATCCAACAACAGTTTGGATAATTTGATATTGAATTTTTAAATTGCGAAGTTCTTTTTCAAGCAAGCATTTACGGAATCAATTGTAAGAAAAACTCTAAAAAAAATGTGGCAGACATTGAAACCGTTATTATCTGGGAAAAAACTAAATACTATTAATGAAATTGATCACCAAATTATTCACGAACCAAATCTATTGTGTAATAATCTCAACTTATTATACGTGAACAGCATCGATGAAATCATTTCAGAAATTGACACAAAAAACATAACTGAATGTCTAGATTTGATACCAGCACCCGCGAACGTGCTAATGAATTTTAATCTGGTCAGTAGAGAACAATTGAGGAAAGTAGTTTGTGCATTGCCGAATAAAGGCAGTCCTGATGAAATATCATCGGATTTTTTGAGAAAAATTTACGATAGTATAGAAAACCCTCTTATCAATTTCATTAATTATTCACTTGAAACAGGCACCTTACCGTCAGCTTTGAAAATATCAACTGTAATCCCGATCCCAAAAATTTGTAATTTCAAAATAGAAAGCGATTTGAGACCCATAAATATGCTGGCAGCCATTGAAAAAGTTCTCGAAAAAATAGTCTGTAATCAATTAACTGATTTTGTTTCGGATAATAATATTCTGTACGAGAATCAATCAGGTTTCAGAAAGTCACATAGTTGCGAAAGTGCGGTGCAAAATGTCTTACATGATTGGAAACAGCATCAGGATAATAATATTATGATTGGAGCAGTATTTCTTGACCTACAACGCGCATTCGAGACAATTAATAGACAAAAGCTAATATGTAAATTACGAAAGTATAGTATTTCAGGGAAGGCATTGGAATGGATCGATAATTATTTGCAGAATAGGAAACAGGTTATACATCTCAACAAAATAACATCCTCAGAAATTTCAAATGAAAACGGTGTACCACAGGGGAGCACACTGGGGCCACTGTTGTTCTTGTACATAAATGATATTGTCAATTGTGTGAAAAGCTGCCAAATCCATCTATTTGCAGACGATACATTAATCTACTTTTGTACTGAAAACATACTTACTCTAGCTGATACGATTAACAACGATTTACAAAATATAGTATCCTGGTGCAATGGTAACTTACTCAAATTGAACGCGTCAAAAACCAAATTTCTTCTAATAAGTAATAAACAACAATATGACTTTTTCAAAAATAGTTCAAAAATCAGTATTGGCAATAATGAAATTGAAGTTGTTGAAAAAATAAAATACTTGGGTATAATAATAGACCGAAATCTCACATTCAAAGACCACGTAACATATGTAAGCGATAAAATCCCAAAAAACACCAACTTTCTATCTAGGGTAGCACCGTTTCTTAGTCAATGGTCCCGCATAACAGTATATAATACTATTATCCTACCACATTTAACTTTTGCGTCATCAATACTGTACGTAGCAAATAAAAATGAAAAAGATGGAATGCAAAAGCTGCAAAATCGAGCCATGCGTATAATTTTGGGTGTTCCTAAAGATACATCGATCAAAAATATGTTGTGGACTTTAAACTGGATGTCAGTAGAACATAATTTAGAGTATCAAGCTTTGGTTTTTATACATAAAATGAAAATCTCTCTCACCCCTTCGTATTTGTCGTCTGAACTGGTATTCAACAATAGTATTCACACACACAATACACGCTCACGGAATGACATACTTATATGTTCAGAAAAAAAATAAAAAAATCACAGAAAAATCATTGTTGCATAAGGGTATCATATGCTATAACAAGCTTCCTGTACTTGTATGTAGTGATAACTGGGTTTATTTTAAAATGTGCTTGTTACTTGTTACGTTTTGATTGATTTTATAAGTGTTCTACATTTTGTACAATTTTATAGGTATACATGTATACTCTGTATTTTTGTGAATTAGTATTTTTTTTGCTAAATGAAGACCTTATATAATATAATATATATATATATATATATATATATATATATATATATATATATATATATATATATATAATATAATATAATAATCAATTATTCAGTTCAGTATTATTTCAAGCACCAAGTCTTCACTTTTACCACATAAATCACTGAATAGCTGTACTTTTTGATATTCTTTGCTTAACACATTAGTAATCTATTTCCTCTTTGAATAGACAATAAAAGCAGTATGAATTCAAGTCTTTTGCGCTTTTTGTCGACAAGGTATTTTCAGAAGAAGAAAATTGATACTGTACAGTATTAGTAATATCAGTTTCAACCAGTCATTTCGATTATCGCTTTTTCTTCAGTATATGACCGATCTAGTAGCATATTTGAAGTTAATTAATAGCATTTGACCTATTTGGTGTGGAATAAATGGCAGTAAGTGGGAATATGCACGAAAGAACTGAAAATTATATTACATTATATATTATATAAAAAAGGCGAATATTGCACGTGCATGATAATATCATTTCACTTTTCTAACATAGGCTCTTACGAGGCATTATCCATATTAGAATCAAGTATATTCATGCTTTCCTCATCATAATTCTGTATACGTCATTATAAAATGATCAATGATGGATTTAGAGAAAAAGTATTATCACCTTGCAGATATATTGGCAAGATAATAGTGGTTTTTCCCAAAACCACTCATTCTTTCATCGCTGAATATTGATGGTGGCTTGGAAGTTTGACTCACCCAGTATTTTTGTTGTCGCCTCCGATATAACAACGAACGAAAACAGAAGTAAAAGCAGCCCAAGTCGAAATTTCCCATGCCAGGCCATGGCACTGTCACCCTGAAACAAACAAAAAAGTCAAAACATGGCCATTTGATATTACTGAAATGCAGCTGGGTGTGTTTTGCCAATGTTTTCGCATCTCCAGGAAAAAAATCATTGAATACATTTTTTCTTTAATATGTCTTTTTGAAAATCAACTAAATCTGTGTTCAACCTCTTGCGTCAGAGGTAATAACTGGATAAATTCGGACACAGAAACTGGTTATGATTTTTTCAACAAATAACAAATGCAACATGGGTATTCAGACAAAAATGAATAGCATAAATTATCAAATCACACACAAAAAAATCATTGTCTTTGATATTAACATTCACGTTTTTATGGATTTGAAATACTATACGTTTTTGCCGTTTTTGACGATTCCAACCCTGTGAGAGTTTAAAGCCATTCCAGCCGGTTTGGGCGTAAAGGTAGAGTCCCAAGTCAAATATAAAAGGAAAGGTAATAAAGAAGCCGTCAAGCAGGTATATTGTCGTAATCTCTGGATTTTCCTCAATATGAATGTCACAAAATCTGTCTTTCGTAGAAACGTAATATTAATAAATAAATAAACGTAAATGCAGGAGATGGAAGGTCTGAGAAAGCCCTCGACTACGACTGATAAGATGAATTTGATACCGAACCATACCGGGGGCACAAAAAGTTGAATTTCTTCTGATACGAGTGTTGAAGAGCAGATTTCTAATCTACAGTTCTATTTAAATGAAACAGGTTCTCTTAGTTACAAACTTCTAATATAACGTAAATTTTCTTGTCACAATAATACAAGAACTGATATATTTAGTTTACATACATGTATTAGATCTAGTATCTTTGTTAAAGTTTCGAAAATCAACGGTTTTCAAAACATATTCACAAATATTTCTCTTCGGTGTTGGTTTTTCAAAAACCTGTTAAAAATCTGAGAATTGATAAACACTTTTATAAATATTGGTTCTTGTATTTTTGTGATAGGGAAACTCACGTTAGTTGAGAATTATCTGACTAACAGGACGTGTATCATTTGAAAGGAACTATTACATATTATATAACAAATATTCTTGGGTATGCTTGAAGACTGGCTTCATAACAAATATTCTGAATGAAGTTTGTTCGGGCCAGCCTCAACCTACCTACACAGTAGGTTGACAGACTAACACCTATCAGAAAACAACTACTTCCCTGGCTAATTCAGTTAGTCCGTCAAACTACAGTTCAGGTGGGTTGTTGAGGCTGGCCTGAACATATTGTTCTTCAAGAATTCAGAATATTTGTTGGATATCAGAATAGATATCTGGCCTTCTACGCTCTTATAAATTTCAATATTAATTCTCGAATCTTCTAATTTTGGTAGGTTGACACCCAAAAAACAACGAACAGAAAATGCATCCGCCACAAAATAACTTTCAAACCGAGGGGTTGACCACTGAGGAAAATTGTACAGTGTACACTGGAATTCCCGTAAACCGAAATTCCCTCGGGATTCCCCGGAATTCCCTCGGAATTCCCCGGATATCCCCGGAATTCCCCGAAATTCCTCGGGATTCCCCGGATTTCCCCGGAATTCCCTGGAATTCCTCGGAATTCCTACAAAAAAAATATGTCGATTTGAAGAAATATCGATAAAATTTTAAAACTAGATGACGGAAATTCCGGGGAATTCCGGGGGAATTCCGAGGAAAACCGACAAAATATGAAAGATATATTTCGGAACTTTCGCACAAATTTTTTTTGAGTTTCTGAGTTGAACATAAACTTTAGGCTTTTAAGTAGACCATGTCATGATTATGACCCAATTTGAATAAAATCGGATTTCACATATCAAAACTTTTCACATTTTCATTGAAACTGGTATTTATCATATCGGAAACAACATAAATCATCTATATAATGCATGTCACAATCGTAAAATAAAGGGAACGGATCGTCTGATTCCACTCAGGTTTGTTTCATTAGCATAATTTTTCCTAAGATTTTTCCTAATAGAATCAAGTTCTGAATCCGTTAGAATAAATAAGTATCGAAAAAATACAATTTGTCATTGAAAAAAATACGGTATTTTATGGTATATTGAGTAAGTTCTATTATTTTCAACTGCTAAATGATTATGGGATACTTATATAGTAAAAATAAACTTTTTCCCAAAAACGTATATTCCATAATATTGAAAATTATTGATAATCCTTCACCATTACCTAGGTACTAGAAAAATAAAAAAATATTTTTCACCGGTGGGTTCACCCTGTATAAACTCAAATGAGAACAGTTGACACTGAACCACAATATACCCGATCATCTTTTTATTACAAACCGATAAATTATATAAAACCGTCCAAATAACATGATGGAGCTGCAAAGAAACTTCAGAAATTACACAAAGACTGCAGTCATTGACTATATAACTCAGATCGTATAACGCGAGCTATAACCGTCTTATTTCAATTTCGGTAACCGCTGGCAAAAATGTAGACAACCTGTGTTTTGTCTGCCAATTATGATCTAGTCTCTCTTCCACAATCAAGGGCGTCCCTTCGTTTTGTAGAGTGAAATTTCAAGACACGTCATTTTTGAAATATTGAGGAAAATAATGGCAATCGCAGAGGTTGATCCCAAAAACAAACACACAAACTACGACACAAAGTTTTTTTGGGCTGTTTCACATGCCCAATTCATATATATTCGAATCAGAATGAGGTTCTATTCCATAGAAAGAAGTTATTGACTCATTTGCAAAAACTTCCCCAACACACCCCTCCAGGGACGGATGTCCATCAGATCATGAAGTTTGTTGTCATCAGGCTTATTTGTCGCTAACAAAATGTATTTCGAATTGAAAATTCGCCACAAACTCTTTCAAAACAAAGGTTCTAACTTTCTTCGTCTAGTGGAAGTGGATTACTTCACACCGGTGTTCTGTTTTTGAATTATGATTTTATATAAATATTGAAATTTTACTGTATGCTTTTTTATTATTGCGCGAAAAAACTGAAGTTTCCTCATAATAATCCCTATAGTTTATAAATTTTTCGGAATTCCCCGGAATTCCCTCGGGATTTTCCGGAATTCCCCGGAATACCCCGGAATTCCCATGTGGTCAACCCCTCGTTTCAAACAGTATTCACATAATTGCCACTAAGATTTTTATGTCATTTGGATACCCTCACAAACATACACAAGTTAACTTTTTCCAGTTGAACACCAAGTATAGATTTCGACGTTTATAAATGATATTTTACGCGACATATTATGCTTCACAGAGGCAAGTAGTACAGCAGAAACTTCCTGCTAATAACTACTTTACTAACATTGTTCGGAACTTTTATAAGAGGTTTACTTCAACAGAGCTTAACTATAAAAACGAAGTGAAATTAATATTCAGGTCGTAAATGTTTGTTTTAGTGTAAGGGCACAGAAGCGCCCTATTTTTTATCTGATTTCCGACAAGAGCCATTTGGAAGCCGTGAAAGGAGGCAAAATAAAATACGCCAGGTGTTTTGATAATTCACAGTGTGTTCCGATTTTCATGAATCATCTCCATATCTCGGTTGTTGAAAATGCTTAATCGGCGGAGTTTTTCACTTACTTTGATGACTAGATGGATCTGTTGAAGTATTAAAGCCTAGCCAATGAAATGAATAAAGTTCCTCTATCCCTTCATCTAGTTCGACTTCACTTTTGTTGACGTTATTTCCGGTTATTTCAGAAAATACACTTTGATTAATGAGGGCCCGAAACTGCATCCTTGAGGAACACCTCGATTGTGGGAATAATACGAAAGGGGAAAAATAAAAGGGGAAATCGATGAGCATAGAATCTGGACGGTTAGCTGGCCAGTTCAATGAATCCCTACAACTTTCAGATTGAGCCAAATCTGCTCTATCAGTCGTTTCGCTCAGTTCATGCCACCCCTCAACACGACAGCTATTAAACTGGATGCGCTTCCGCCAAATGAGTTGCACCCCATACCATTAGGACATACCTGACTAAAATGGATGTCTAATTAACGCTTGTAGGTGTGTGTCACACGTCATGTATGCATATGTATCTAATAACTCGTCCAATCTTTGAAATTTTGTTGGTAGCTCAGGCATCCTTGATTCGAGAGATAAATTAGATATGGGGAGTAATTAAAAACATATGTTCGGAATTGGATTCGTTTCCTTGATGCCATATGTTAGCAGAGTATAGGAACTACACGTCCGTATATATTTAACGCTATTTTGAGGTCGTAAGTCAGTGAGCATGGCCTATTATGAGTTTTTCATTCTTTTTTACAGACCGAAGGGAAATTGTCTGTGTCGAGCGGAATTTTTGTGTGGGACACAGATGAGTGAGAATTCTGAATTTAGTTCTGATATAGACCAGGACTACTACTCTAAGGTATGGATGTACTGTGACGTAAAAAACATTGATGAGCATGGCTAGCAGAAGATGTATCCAATGAAAATATCGAATTGAAATAAGTTGTGCTTTCTACAGGGAGAATCGAAACTGCGGTAATGAAGATTACTGGAAATTTCATAATATAACCCAGTGAAAGTTCAATACGCACGTGGGAGAAGAGTAAGATAATGCTCATAAATGTGATTCAACATTCTATAAAAGATAAAAGTCCGAAATTATTAGATCTATATTTTGGTTGTGAAATGTTCATAAGGATGGAGAGCAGGTGAAAAAGACTACTCGAACGTATTCTTTTGCAGATGCATATCAAATCGAATTTGAGAATTCGAAGTATTTCAGAACCAGGTACATTACGGTTTTCGAAAGGATGATTGAAATTGATCTGCTTATTTTGGTATGGGACAGTTTTTATTTAACTCTAGCGACAAAATTCTTTTTTTTGCGTTAGAGCCAGGTTTATGCCTGGTTCACAGACCTGGTTCATTTACTTTTAATTTAACTTTAACTTTTTCTTCAAAGAAGTTGTCACGACACTTTTACTTGAACATGTTGTGTACAAACAAACGCATTGATAAGCATTGTGAGGACGTTTTCAAAGTGAAAGGGAAATTAGAAAGTCTATGAACTAGACAATGAAATCATGCATATAAATTGGGGTTGATTAGATTCAAGTCTTTTTAGACATCTGCACTATTATATAGAATCGCAAGATTCAATATTCAATTTGTTAATTTCGGCCAGTTTTAGTGCAATTTTGAACAGATTAAAAATTATGAGTAATACGGAAGGGTGCAAAGTACAACTTGGCCTTTATTGAAGAGGTGTAGACGTGACACTTTTGAACTAACATCATATGAATGGTTTGAGCCTCAAAACTCTTGGCTTATAATAGATGCACTATTTCTGTTCTGCCACCTGCCACCTGTCCGTAGCAATGGTGGCTCGATTCACTACCGATATTTATCTGTGTTCGTTTAATGGGGAGTGCTCTATTTAATCTCTGAAAACATACTAATTAAGACTATTTACGTTGTCGTTTTGAGTGACAAGTGTATCGAGAATTAAAAGCAATAACTGCGAACGAAAGTAAACATAGCGACTGAATCACAACAGCCTGAAATCGTTGAATATAACTTTTTTCAAATCTGAAGCAAGGAATTGATTTTATATTGGGGGCAATCAGAAAAAACCCAAATCAAATTGTTTCTCAAGTAGAAGTGATTAGAATTAGTTTCCTCACGTGCGTTTGTCATATGAAAGAATACAGGGAGATACTTACTGTCAATGGAGAAGTTGTGACAAATGTGTACACTACGAGTTTGAATGTCTTGGCAAATTGTCAAAAATTAGCCTAGGTACCCCCTCTAACTTACTTATGATATGGTGGGAATCGGAACTTGGTCTGATTCAGTTTCAGCAATTCAATATTTACAAAAAAGTTTCACAGTCTATATGAAAATATCCCCTCATGCTTGAAAACAAAAAATAATTGCCCTTTGGTTTTTCCAAATTATAACTTTCGGGGGACATATAAAGTAGCATAATATACCTTTCGTCCAAAAAAAATCCGAGAAAAAATCATTGAAAAATTCATAGATGACAAAGAAAAGAGAACAGTATTTTTCAGCTTCCTTTATCTCGACTTTATGGTATTTGTAATAATTGGGGGGCACAATATCCAGTAGTTGGCAGGTATCTAGTAGTTGACAGATTATGAATCAAACCCGATTTTTGAGAAACTAATTAATATTTATTCAACTTCCATAGCTTAATGATATACCTAATAGAGTATATCTAGAACCAATGAGTTTAAGCTCGAGGTTAAGCTTTAATCCGCCATTTTTGCATTTCCAAGCAAGCTTGAACATATTTAACCACCAACTCGTAATTTTGGTGGGTTCTTGTGAAATTCTTAGGGAGAGGCTCAAGAAATTCGAAAGTTTCTTTCGATTTTTTACGTATTTTTTATTTATATAGTATATTATTTTGAAAAACACGAGCGAAACATATTTATAAGGTGTGGCAAATAGATTTAATTTCGATGAAACTCACAAAACTGAAAAGGAACAAATTTTAAAAAATGTGATAATTATCGACAGTTTTCTCTGAAGACTGTCAACTACTGAGTAGGTACTGTACCCCACACCCTCGCCCACAGCCAAATATTTTGAAATTGCATCAAAGTATTGACGTTCAACTCTGGTGACACTCGTATCACAAGATCGTCGTCTTACATAATTTTGACATCTCGGAAAATAGTTTGTAATCGCACGTTAAAAGGTAAGGCCTCGTTGATCCATTGCTCGCACAAGTTTCGACTTCTGAGGCTGGTTAACGAAAACGAACAATTTTAGAACAATTTCTAGAACAATTTATATGTGGTCCTGAACACCTACAGGAACATTTTCACTAAAAAAACGCTCTCCATTCAATGAGCTTCAATTCTTGAAATATGACAATACTTCATTGTGTGACTTTCACTCAACACATTACAAAACCGCTTTACATGTTTCACTATATAATATGCAATTATGGCTTGTGTAGAAGCTATTCTATAGTGATACATTTGTAGCAGTTCTGTAAACTTTTTGATGAAAATCACAATGGAAAATGCTTCTTCATCATTATATTTTCATTATTAATAACACTATAATCTAGTATACGAGAAAATGAAATAATTCTGCTTCAACATAATGATTATAATAGATAATAGTGGTTGCTAATGGCTATGCAAGCCTTCACCACGGGAAGTTACCCCCTCAACCAATATTTCTCATAATTCACCGATGCTTTCACCTATACCTAGAATGGGAAATACCTCCTTTATACAATCTGAAGAAGTTTTTGTGCTTTTCATTATATCACTGTATACTTAATGCAATACAAATAAATTTTTTCCTTCGTTAGTGAATTTATTTCGGAAAACATTGGCATAAATACTCAATAGTGACACGCATTTGTGAAGATGTACTATTCTGTGAAATAGGATTACTCAAACAGACTCTCGAAGTACCAAAAATTACCTGGGAAGAGATGTCGTACTCCCGAAAGAATGGTTGAGAGTTCTTGAACACACCAGGTATAAAAATTGGCTGAAGAGTGAATCTTGACAGAGGATACTAATCCTATAACAATTAAAACCTGCTATGGATAATACACTCGTCTACACATCAACTGACATGTCAATTACTTTTTGTTCTTTTTTTATGAAGTTATTTCAAAATCAAAATAATCATTTTTTAACTATATAGGGAAATTTCATAGGCTTGTCTGAATATTCATCCAAAATATCAAGATGTCTGTATCGTAATATGTTAGAAGTCGTTTGAAAACGAACACCAATTCTGCTGATAAGTTTTTGAAATCATCAGGTGTTTGTTACATATATCGTTTTAAGAGAAATTTTTGTGATTTATTTCAATAGCGTTAAGATGCGAAGACTTATAATCATCATTTTTTTCAATGATGAGACATTGATGGTAGAAAAAAGATGTCCTATCATTGAGGAATTGACAATAATAACTCGTACAGGGTGGTCCAAAATTCAGGCAGAGGAAAATCGCAGCTTGGCTTGTTTTTCGGCAATATTCAGACAATCTCGATTTAAAATTCAATACAAGAATTTTTGTCGCGTATGGAAGACCAATATATTACTCACAGAAAAAAGTCAAAATAACAGCTGTACTGGAAACTCCTGTACACCACAACACTTCAAGATCCACCCAACATTCCTGGCACACACGATTACCTAAAATTTTCACAGCGCATATAACAATGAAGATTACTGAAACTACCGAGTCTCAATCCAAACATTGATAACATCTAAGTGTTTACACAAACAATGTGGGTTTTTTCGTGAGCGCGTTAGCTGCTGATCGCACTTTGATGACGTTCGGTATCACATTATTCGAGAATTAGTGTCAAAGTTTGCGGTCGAGATATCATCAACCTTCCGATGGAGTTACACCGAGAGCTATGACTAGTCACCGCTGAATTCAAGTTCTCGAAAACACAAAGATAGCTCATCTTATCTCGGTTGCAATTACTCAAATCGTTTATCGGACACATTTCATCAGCCACAAATATTCCCGGACGATTCTCGTATAACGCACACGCACTGAGCGACTCTCTCTGTCGACCATCCTATCGTCAGCCGATGTTGTCAGTCAGAAGGTCACTGACGATACTGACTACGGCATACGGCTCTGGAGCTTGAGCCGCATGTGGCGTTTGCCACCACTCTGTGCATCTCACGGTGCCCACTAAATTCCACGTTCGCGCCTAAAGGTTTAAGGGGGGGGGGGAGCTGAAGGTGGATTCATAGAAAAATTAAAACAATATGAGAAACAAAACGAAGGGACGTGATACAAAGCCTATTAAGTTCTGCTGCCTCAAACAAATATCAAGTAACTGAAACTTCTCAAATTTTGGATACATTTTTGATACCCAAACCAAGCAGCTGCACTAAATTCAACGAATTCCTACACTGAAACAGAGTAATGTCCAAATCCTATACAATGAACAAAGTAACTGCTCATTTTTTAAACCAAATTCAATTACTTTGTTTCTGTATGGTGAATTCGTATCATCGTCCTAGAAAAAAGCTGCCCCTGCTGATATTACCAAAGAGTAAAAACGAAGCAAGCCTACTGACTTATATTTTCTCATAGAATCCTTGTGAAAAACGCCAAAACGTCTTGTGTTAGCGCCAAGCTATTGGAATCATCAATTCCTTAACCATTTTCCTTCACGAAAAATTTCGAACCGAAATCTTACTGAATAAAGTGTATTAAGAAGTCGTTTTTATCAACAACTTTCAAGCAGTTGATTGACGTTATATCGAGGGGTTCATGGAATGAAATGAGTTTATCAACACTTAGCCTGCTGCTTATAATCTATTCCAGTTCATTTATTTCATGAAAGCTCCGACTCATACGTGTGTATTCAACTTTCTTATTCCAATCTATTCCCCTAGATTCTTTTGTAACTTCACCTCAGGTAAATGTTCACGGGAAAAATGCCTATGGTCCGATTTATCAGTAATCTTCTCTTTAGCTCGATATATTTCATTGATTATTATCATTCTTGTGATTCAGTAATAACTCTGACAAATATATTGTGAAATATTTGAATGAAATATTTCTTAGAATCTGGTTGACAATGATTGGTGATAACAGTTACGTAACACCAAAGAACGATTGTGATAACGACAACGATATGAGTATACTCAACTTCAACTGTTGATTTATCAATTCGATTGATTGATTTTTCCCCATTCACTTTCCATTTTTCCGATTTCATTTTCAGTTCTTTCTGATTTGTGCCTTAATTTATTCAAATATTTTCGAGTATTTCAATTGTTTTCCTATTGATTTTTCATTCAATGAATGGATTATTTATCGCATTCATTTTATTCTACCTCATTCATCTGATTTCGTTCACTTTCATTGTTTACAGAATTAACATTTCATCATATTCCATTATTTTTGTTGCTAATTTACCTCAATTTTATCATCATTCGTCATATTTTTGGATTCCGCATGACTCACATATTATGAATTTAGTGAGACTCAATATCTTGCACCAATATGTCAGGCGCTACAACCACAGATTATTGGAAAATTTCTGTGACAGAATTCTGGATATTAACAAACCATTCACAGTTCAGAATGGAAACAATTTAGTTTTATTATATTCTGAAGCACTACAGAAATATTAATTTACCCGCTACAAAAAATAAAATTGAAACTGCAACTTGTTAAAAACAATTGTGTTTTTTTTCGACTTTCTGTTTTTATTCTTCCTTAGTAACTCAACTTTTAGCTTTTTTACTGAGATGTTGCTCATTTTCCACTGCTTTCCGACGTTATAAGACTCACTATGTTTTGATTGAAATTTATTGCTATCAAAGATCAAATGGAGCTCATTGTGAAGATCACAAATAATTTATAGACGTTTGTTGAAATGACTTATATGAAACAAAAATTTATGTTGGAATCATTGTTTCCTCATTCAAAAATAACATAAAATATTTCATTGGAAACAGAAGCTATACCTTTCATCTTGGTGGCCAAGCAATCGCAACACATGTTTTGTGATTTTCATGTTTTATACTGTTCGAAATGAAAACCTATTTCATTTAAGGGATTTTTCAATGAGCACTCTGGCTAGTAGAATGCCAATATTTGTTTTCTACACTTGGTATAGAAATCACGTCATTGTGACAAGACTGACTCGGCATTTTTATAAAATAATAAAGTTAGCATTGCACATTACATTTGATGAATTATTTTATTGGCTCTTTTCTTCGAATCAACAAATTGAAATTGAAACTTCTATGAAAGAAGTGAATCAAAACAAACATTCTCTGTTGATGGGTACGTGTATATCATTCAAAGACGTTTGATTTAGTCACAAACAGGAAGAAAAAGACCCTCTAAAACAGCTATTCCCCTGCCTATATGGCGACGACGAGCATTGGGTTGCATAGAAATCAATTTTTCTTGCAAAATTTGTTTATCAAGCATTAGAAAATTGAATAAAATAGATATCAAATATAGGAATATCCACACAAAGCAAAATAGAGAGCTATTTGTAGACAAAATCTCACTCCCAAGAATAATATTTCATTCCAACCATACAAGATCTCGTTTTGCTCAGAAAAAAATCATCAGTGGGGAAGATGGTAAATTACTGAAAACTTCCACCATAATCTTTATATAATCGCCATTACACAATAAAAAATGTAAATTTCTCGAAAATAATATCGTTGTATTCGAATACTTTGATGAAGTTCAGTGATTTTATGGTTTATAGCCTCTCTGTGCAACGACAGAAAAAGTATCGATTCGACCTAGCATGATGAAGACCCACAAAAGGCAGTCCCAAAAATAGTTGATTTATGGGATTCGAAAAGATCGCTCATGCATGTTATCAGCCACACCCTCTATTGTTAATCGCATATGATTTGGTGTTTTCCTGTGTCCGTGAAATACTTTATCAGAAAAACCTTTGCTAAAATGATTTCAATATCACTGCCATGGTATTTCGTTACGATAATACAGTTGATAGATTTGCCCTCAGAACGTCGCCCAGAGGGAAGTATAGAAGTGTTTTCTTATATTTTTCATATCTAATAGTCATCGAGTATGTCGAATGTTTTTACATTTTCCTCGCAGGAGGAATGGGCGAATTCGGTTTGTTTCTGGAATACCTCGCCAATGGGTAGATGGCACAATAACTTCGTTGTTCGCATCGGCTTTGGTCGGGGCTTCATACTATGAAGGTTTTTGATTTCTAAATATGGGAAGTCGTCGACTGTATGTTGATCATAGCACCGCCTGGTACTGACGAGTTGCCAAATAGCCCGAAACAGGTCTGTTCAAGTGTCTCCGTCCCTATAATCAGCGTTGCCACAGCCCACAGCTACTCCCATTGCATGCACTACTCCAAATTATCGAAATCTACTCCGCTTTGTAAGTTTGTCTATTTCAAGGGTTTTTATTTATTTGATTAGAATTTTATTTATTTTTTGATCTCAGATTATTTTAACACATAGCGGGGTTATAAGTACCAGTTACTGAAGCTTTTGCTTATTTATTAGTGTTGATTCAACATCTAGTAATTAATATTTCCTGATATATTTTTATTTTGTGAATAAAAACGAATACCAAATGTGCTTTGATACCACGAAGAGCTGAGAGTGTATTTATATAATACTCAATAATTATATATTATTGTTTTTTACTTTCTATCTATTTTATGATGGAGTTGGATTTTTTCTCTCAAAGGTTGTTGTGATATGTAATATTGCTTTCTCCTGTTCATTTGTTCGTACTCTTCATTGTTTTGGTAAGAATTTTTCAGATATTTGAATAGAAAGCATGGGAATTACAAGGCGAGATAAAACAATATTTCACTTTTAGATTGTATAAAGTTTTGATAATAATTCGTTCTCTTTTTGGTCTGATTATGTTTTGTGACCTGAGATTGTGATGTGTTTGTACACACATATTTATAAATTTTGTTCTACTCATGTACATCCTATTTATTACATTATAATAGAGTTCTATTTATTTTTTCTTCTACGTTTTGTTGAGGTTATAGAGTATTGAGAATCTCCATTATTCGGTTTTGATATTACCTCTATGAATATTTCGAAATTTTGTAGAAAAATATATGAAATATATAACTACTTCACTACTCGACTTCAAAACCTTTTTGGTTTTTTGCTCCACCGCCAAATTTCAACCAGCTGTCTGTCAGTTACCTGTCAAGTGTCAAATCTATGAAACAAAATGTACTCTTCTACTTCTATTTTTGGTTACTATATTTCTACTCCCCTCGAGTCCAATTCTACTCCGATTTTTTTCTCGAATCTACTACTATCTTTTTGTCAGCTGTGGCAACGCTGCCTATAATCGAAAATCAGTTTCTTCATTTGTATCGCATAAAACAAATGCAGGAACCTGCACTGGCACTGTCGGATATAATCAATGCCCTTCGTGGTATTACCCAGGAGGGTAGTTGTTTTCTGACAGGTGCCAGCCAAAACCTACTGTGTAGGAAGATTCGAGACTGGCCTGGAAGAATTGTTCGAAAGATGATTTGCAATCAATTTGATTCAAGAACCGTGCTTTTGGTACGACCTTACAACAGCAAAGTTAAGTGAATTTGTTGATGTTACTTCCCCAGTTACAACGTGAGATGTCATATTTTACACTTTGTTCGTGCGGGTTCGATAGACCAGGATATACCCTCTTATAATGATAAATTTCTTCATGTAAATAACAAATATCAGACCTTGCAAGGCAACTAATTTGAACGAATGGTAGATATTAAAATCGATTCATTGTGTTCACCCAGTCTGTAATCTGAATGGAAATTTAATTCCTAACAAATTGGAATCGGGATATAGGTATTTCCTCCTATGACCTAACGCCAAAGAAGCAACTTTAATCTTAGAGATTCCAGCGTTCAACCGAACTCTCTGTCTCCAAATGCATTACATAATCTGAGAATTAGAGCAATATAATTGAGTTGATTATTATAGTTTAGACAGAGCTTGAATTATATTCAGGAACTTAGTGGAGATTGTAAGACATAGGTAAACGCTTCAGAGGAGGGAAGTTCATCGATTTGAATATTTTCTGTCTCATATTCCATTCAGTGGAACTCGATAGTGTAGTGTTCAGCACGTCCGTCTGTCATGTGCGAACCGGGGTTTGATTCCATGCAACGGAACCACCCTTTTGGGATTCACACGTTGAAAGGTGAGGTCTCGTTAATCCATTGCTGGCACAAATTTTGACTTCTGAGTGTTGACGTTTGTAGGGGGCGTCAGCTAGTTAACGGAAAAATTCAACGTGTGGTACGCAGGTGTTTTACAATAGGTTCGTTCTAGTAACACACTTCACCGTTTGGAAATTGGTCTGGAGCAGTCAGAGGCATGCGCAAGATGAATACTGGAGGGCAAAATTCATTTTGCGCATGCCTCTGACTGCTTCAGGCAGATTTCCAAACGGTCAAATGTGTTGCTAGAAGAAACCTATTACCTGATACTGAACAACTCAATTTATGCAACTTTCCGAATATTTCTATTAGAGAAATTCAACTCACCTCAGTAATAATAAAGGTATTAAGTGGTAAAATATCTGTTTCAGATCTGACAATACGAGTTGAAGAGCAGTTAGTGCCGCAACTGTAAACGTTCCTACTCCCACTTTGTAACTCACGTTGCAATTATAGTAAACTTGTGTGCAGAAGATTTTCTTTTCATTTCTTTATTGAGATTTATACAAATTTGAATAAATTTCGTAGTTTTCCCAAAGAAAACCCAGAGGAGTTCAATTTATTCAAATGGTATTATTCATTATAGGTCAACATCTTCAATGTTTTATGGCATATCTCGATTGATAAATAATATTCATCGTTTTTTTGTTTCATTCTAGTATTCATTCAATACGTTAATATAATATTTTTTAATGCACCACAAGTTGTATAATGAAAAAATATTTTGAAATAAATGAATTTCAGTACAACAAAATTTAAGGTGGCGACTTGTAATAGTCATCTGAGTAATCAAGTGATGAACATTTAAGTGATGTCAACTATAAAATACTAAATGAATGCTCTACCAGCTGCAGATATATAGTCAATTGACCATATTTATGAATCTATTTTCGGTGGCACATGTTTTTAAGACCGAATGGTTCTTATTGTTATATTTTCCCAAAAAAAAAATTCTAGAAATTTTTGGTGGCGACATTTTTCATCCATCTCGATTCTTATACGTAACGTGGTGAAACTTTCAGTGATACCAACTACTAAATCCCATTATGTTCTAAAATTGTTCGTTCCGTTAACCAGCTGACGAACATCAACCCTCAGAAGTCGATACTTGTGCGAGCAATGGATTAACGAGGCCTTACCTTTTAACGTGTGAATCCCAGCACGGTGGCCCGGCAGGAAGAGGCGGACGTGCTAACCCTACACTAACAAGAACCACAAGTGCAAATAGTTACTGTTCACACATTTTCACAACTTACGAAGACTGCCTCAACACCAGTGAAGTCGAACTGTCATTTCACTGACCCAACTGAAAAACTTTTGTCAAACCATAACGTAATGTGTTGAAATTGAAGCCATCTTTCAATGAAAAGTGTGAAGAAAAATATTATCATGAAGTAAAGGAAAGACTAGAAAATCAATCACGATGGTTTTTGACGAATTGCATGAGGATGTAGACAACAGTTGGAAGACTTTTTATTCTTCAAGACAAATGGTTGATTGTAGGTACCATGCGAAAATTTTGATGGCAATTTTTGCCATCGCTTTTACAGAATGTTGATGAGAACTAATCCATCTCAGACCTTTATTTTGGAAACACTGTTTCCTTCAATAGAATCTCCAATGTGTTACCATTATTACTAAGTTATAATTGGTAGAAGACGATAATATCCATAAAGGTCTTCAATAACTAGAGTATGAGCGTTTGGAAAGATGAAATGAAGTATCTATCTTTTATCTATGATATGATACTATAGTCTATTTCAAAAATGACTTATAGTAAATGAAGCTAGAATATTGCAGATTGAATATGCGAATTTGCTCTGCGTTATTCCTGGAAAAGATCATGAGGGGTACATACTTTCGTCAGAACTAGATACTTTGAAGTCTCGATGAGTATCATATCGACATATGGAGACTTTTGGATAAACACGGTATACTCTATTACCATCAACCCCCTAATTCGCCGTCTCAATTTCTATTTGAGTGTTTGTGTGATCCATCAAATTCGGATCAAGTGAAATTCCCCCTCAAATGTTTACCTACGTTTCGTCATTTTCCGTATTCGATCATAATCATATCGATCCGAGCATCATCCCAAATTGGAAGGTGGACGATAGCCAAACGCAACCACATGTGCCCACTGTAATCCGCTTGCTGTTTGGGTACGTAAGCATTTGCGATGATTTGTGCCCTTGTTTTCATAGACTAGGGCTCTCCACGTCATTTGCCGAATTCGTTCTGAACCCTGTCAGTGCCGTAGGCATTTGAAATTCATGAATAACTGAAGAACAAGTTATTACCGTTATTTTCTTGCTAAATCACCACCAAGTAGGCAGCAGTTTGACATATAGCCAGGGTAGTAGTTACGTTCCGGTGAATACCTACAAACTCTAGAATTTCACTCGAAAAATCAAATGTCTTCCGGATACCTTCAACAACTGTAATGAACCATAGGCAAACAACCACTTTTGTTATCCTTGAGAAAAAGGCTACTGATAAGATAGCAATTTTTGGCCAGCGGCTAAACAACATCGATGTTAGAAAACCCTGTCAATAATCAAGCGCAATTTCTTGTATAGCAAGGTTGACGATTCCATTGATAAAACAATTCGATAGTTATATTTACCCATAGGTCATTAATTTATGGATCAAGGAAACCACACACCCTTTATGTAACCTCTTTATCAACCGGTAGGGGCAGTCTAACATTCGTTAGCATTTGTCTTCCAAGCAAAGAAGCATGGTATTTTGTTTTCAATTGAACTGAGTGGAGTAATTCAAATGTATTCTTTTAATTCTGAAATAAATGACAATAGAACGAAAATAGATGACTTTTTGAGATGGCAAAGACCCATGAAGACACTCACAATCAATATTTATTTCCTGAAACTCATCACAAGATTGAGAATCATCAAATCAGAAAAGATGGACTGAATATTATCCATGGAGGAACAGAGTTCATCCGAACTCTGCTGTCATCAACTATCACCATCCATTTCCACACATTTTTTTTCCCGCTGGGACAGTACTAGGTATTTATCAATAAGGAAAGGCAAAGGATTTGTTCCACTGAGCAGCATTGGTTTCTTTCGGTAGACACTGTAAGATAACAACCATTATGATTTTTCGAGCGTGTGTCGAACGTTATTCCACTTTGACCCATGTATAACGTATGACACCGTCCAAAAGGTAGTATAAAACCTCCACAATGAGGTATACTGTCGTAGAGTAAATTATGACAATTTTTGTAGTTAACTGGCCGATATTCGATGAAAATCCCTATTAACAAAAACATATCACAGTTTCCTCTACGATTCTTATTGGCAATGGGTTTACAAAACCGCTACACGTGTTTCGCTGTACAATACTTCCTCAAGCAGGATGAAATAATTCATTTTCATTTTATCCTGCTTGAAGAAACTATTGTGAAGCGAAACATGTGTCGCGGTTTTGAAAACCCATTGCCAGTGTAAAGCGTACTGGAAATTGTGATTTCTTTTGTTTTATAACATTTCTGTCTGAGGTAGGGCGGGGATACCAAATCAGATATACCCGATTCGTAACGTTTCATTAGGGCAGAATCCTGTAGAAATATGCTTTTTTATTTTTCAATACTTTTTTGTTTTGGCCATTTTAATTCTTCGAAAGAAAACTATTGAATAATTCCTTTTTCTAAGTTCCAGAAACTCCATCAACATCTATGACAAGCCTATTCAGTAGACGTCTTCATTTCTTGAATACCTTCTACACTATCATTACTCAACTTTTTGTCGATAGATGGTCCCCTTTACACTGCCCTACAGCAGTATCGTCAATTGAAATGAAGCACAGCCGAACAACCAAGTTTGTTATTCTAGAACCACGGACCCCTCAGTAGGCGATGATTAACTGAAGATTAATTTTTGGAAAGGGGTAAAACAACACCGGTGTTGAAAAACCCTGTCAAATAATAAAGCGTAATTACCTATTTAGGAATGTGGATATGCTCATTGAAAAGATGAGTTTTATTTTCCTTGAACTGTGTGGGGCAATTCCAAATTTCCTTCAATATTCTGGAATAGATATTATTTTAGGAATCAATGAATTTTTTCAGTTGGTCAAGATCATTCAGAACCTGCTTGTTTGCTGCGATGTTAGACACTATATACAGGACCCTTAACGTTCCCAAAAGTTCAGCACCCAAACTAATGATGACAGACGAATAAGGTTAGCGCTGTGGAGAATCTTGCAGGAATATGCATTTTTTATTCTTTACGTTTTGGCCATTTCAATTCCTCGAAGAAACAACTATTGAATAAGGTTCATTAACAGTATCTCATGTTTTTGAAACTCCACCAACAGTTTTGACGAGCCCATTGTGTAGGAGTCTTCATTTCTTGGATACTTTTATATACTTTCATTCCTACACGTTTTCTCAATAGATGGTGCCCTCGATATTGCACTTATGAGTCCTTCAATAATTTAAATGAAGCATAGCCGAACAACAAGGTTTGTGAAGATAGGCCGCACACCTGTCTGTATTCAGAGCTAAGCTATACGGTGGATACTATTTTTGGTGAGGATAAAACAACTCTAGAGTTGAAAAGCCCTGTAAATTGAATGAAGTATAATTTTCTTAGGATGTACGCCGATACACCAATTTCGTTCGACAATACATGAATGTTTATAAAGAAATGAGAATCGAGATGAGCTCATTCGAAAAGAAGTTTTATTCTCCATAAAACTATGTGAGGATATTCAACCATTTCTTTTGTATTGCAGCATCGAATTTTTCGAAAATCCATGAAATTTCTGAGTCGGTTCCATAACAATGGAAACTCTCTGATTAGTCACTGGAGACTACACTATATTCACGACCCTTCACGTTTCAGAGAATGGTTCTAGAACAGTTCTAAGGAGACAAACAGATCGCCTTAATTTTCCCATCTCACAATTGTGCAACTACTACAACTGATATAGATTCATCTTCGTTCGGAACCAAGACAAACCCAATAATATAGAAGTATATTTTGGGTAGGGTTGTAAACCCTGTCATTTTAATGAACTATAAATACTGTATACTTTAGGCATGAAATCTTTCAACGGTTTTCTATAGATACAGATTACACTGTTCCTTCAACTCCTTACAACGTAATGTCAACGTCAAAAAACTCATACAGTAACGTAATCCCCCAAATTCCATCAAGGTCGGTACTAGACTAGTTTTCACACGTCGATTTATTTTCGACGTTTATTATTTTGGTATATAGCGCGGAGTGTTGATAGAAAGCTTATTTGAGATGTTTCATTTATGCACACTGCACTGCACTACAGGACCTTTCACATTTCGAATCCAGATGAATGATGAATGAATAAAATTTAGTCCAACCAATCCCCCAGTCACGAAGGGGGACTACATACGCCATGATCCAAAGAGACGCAGAGGTCCTTCAAACCCTGATTCCATTAACTACCACTTTTCACCCACTCTGCCGGTGTTAACTGAAATATCAGTCAGCGGCCAATTTCATTCATATTCAATTCATATCTTTTTCTTCTTCATTTCTGGTCGTATGTTTCATCCTCAAAATATGTTTTCATTTTTAAATAATTGTAATATCGTCCTATTTTATATTTTTAATTTTACTCAATAGATGGCGCCATCGTTATTTCACTAATGAGTCCTTCGAAAACTGGATTGTAAGATACCCGAAGAAGGTTAAACATGCATCCGTGCGCTCCCCTGAGGATACAGCTTTTGTGCTCGCATGCAATTTTTGGAGAGGGGTGAACAACCTAAGTAGATGGAAAACCCAGTCAATCAAATGAAGTGTAAGAAACCTCCGGTTCTGGTACTTTTTACTAGAGAACTATGAGTACCAGAGTACCAAGACCAGGCCAATTTGTCGCCATTCATGAAATGAGTTGCATATAAAGAGTTTTTTTTATTTATGATGTCTTAGTGACTAGAGGATACCTGGTTTGTCGCACCTCACTTCGAGTTGTAACTAACTTAAAATGAGGGTATCCACCTTACTTTCGACTTACAACTCGAATTAGTGCTTATGTCGAGTTACAACTCGAAATTGAGCTAATTTTGAGTTGTAACTCGAAATTAAGAGAAAAAAAAAATGTTGCATGTCTGCTTTATGCTTTCGTAAAATCATGTATTTGTTGAAATTTCGATATTCATTCCTAAAATTTCTGATTTCATACAATAATACAAGTTCATATACCTAAAAAAATTAGAAGAAGTATGCGCATCCTGTGGAGTATTTCCCTAGGATATTCTTCTGAAATGAACTTGTGCAAACGTCGGACAAAATTCAAATACTTCCTGCAATAAAGATTGTTTTTATCTGCTTACATCAAAATTTTGATAGTCGTTCCAAATATTTTATCCTGTCGGAATGATTTAGGGATATTTGACGGATATCCCTGAAGGATGTCACATGGACGTTTCAGAAGGATATCTCATAGACATCATAAAATGACATCTCATGAATGTACCCGAAGTATCTCTTTTAGGCGTTCCCAGAAAATACCGACGTCCATCAATACAATAATTTTTTGTATAGAAAGCGGATGTACTCTTCATATCTCAAACATCAATGATGAGAAACCATCGGATGGCTATCGGATTTTTTCGTTCTATATAGGTTATATCGAGTTCATTTTGTGATCAAATTATAAACTCGCCCTCCCATGCTGGGGGGTAATTTCCCTTCGTATTCGTTTCCCAGAAACGCTCTCATTTCAACGGTTGTATTTGAGCAATGAAGATTGTTTTTATCTGCTCACATCAAAATATTGATACTCGTTCCAAATATTTTATCATGTCGGAATGATTCAGGATTATTTGACCAATATCACTGAAGGATGTCACATAGACGTTTCATTAGGATATCTCATGGACATCATAAAATGACATCTCATGAATGTACCCGGAGTATCTTTTGTAGGCGTTCCCAGAAAATACAGATGTCCATCAATACAATACGGATTTCTTCGTTCTATATGGGTGATATCGAGTTCATTTTGTGATCGAAATATAAACACGCCCTCCCATGCTGAAGGGAAATCTTCCTTCGTATTCGTTTCCCAGGAACGCTCTCATTTCAACGGTTGTATTTGAATGATTCAATTACGGAAAAGCAACCGTTTACGAAGTTTCCCGCATCACATCTCCACAAACCACTTATTCATCCACAGAATAGAACAATAACCTCGATGCATTCGAATCCTGCTTCTTCCAGAAATATCGAGTTAATGGATTGTATTGCGCTGTTCCCGAATTCCGGAGAAATAGCGAGTGTCACTTACGGCCATCAGATAATGAACGTTCCAGGTTTCCCTAAATGATTGGAATGCTATTTATAAATACACGAATCGGAGATCCGTTCTCATTTACAGAGGAAAAAGTAAATAATAAAAACCCTTAAAGCCATTTCACTCCTGTCCGCTGATCTCGACCACGTACTATTGGAAAACAGAGGCGGTTTCTCAGAAAATATTTCAGGGTAAATCGATACAACATTGACAAAGGATTGTTTATTATTTACCGGGGCAAAAGCTACATACTTCAGCATTGGTTTGTATACCATCTTTTTTTTTTGCAATTATTCTGAAGTGAATTATGGAATGAAAAAGAAAAACTATTTGCAGGTTTCTGTGTGTCAATAGTAGGTACTTCAGATAGATAAAGATATATCAATATCAAACTCCCACCAGATTTGTCATCATTATAATTCTTAAAAAAATTTATTCGCCTCGGAACCTACGTAGAGTTGAAAAATCGTTTGCATTTGCCTTAATTTAAATTAATGCGTTGTTTTTCGTGCCATAAATAAGCAATGTTAAGAATTTTTTGGGCTAGTTAGAGAAACAAATGAATAAAATAATTGCATAGAAGTACGTGTCATATACGTTGGAAAATGATACACACTCGCAGTTATTGATCAGGTCAGAACTCGTTTGAAGATCCTGGATTTTTTCATGTCAAAATAATACTGAAATGGAGTGTGCTTTTTTGCATAACTATGTCAGTACAATTTTCTCAATAGTTCTACAAATACATTCACATACAGTTGTTGTTATGATGATAATGGAATTGTAAAATCTAGAATGCCTACCATCAGAATTAGGGTGACACAAGGTTCAACACTCGGTCCTTTACCTTCTACTTTATTCATTGCTACCCTTTATTGACACTAGACTACTCGCATATTGCAGGTTTAACTTCTCGATGAGTGATTTGAATGAATCATGTACAGTAATCAAGGCATATGCTATAATAATCCAACCATGATGACAGGAAACAAATTTGATTAACTTAATCTAAGTTGTAAACGCTGGTTAGCTTGTGTTACTTTTGGACTCAGTGCATCTTATCCAAGAGAATAACTCATATTCGGAAGTATATTGCTATAAGTTAGCGTCAGCATAGGATCAGACACTCTTCAAAGTGATAAACAAAAGTTGATGATATCATGAGTTATGATCTTTGAACGTCTGAGCAGTCGAAAAAAACTCCGATTCTGTTGTTGGAATAATATGTTACACTTTATAACTGACATAGCAAATTCCCGGAACATCCAGCTGGTGTGTCACCTGGTTTCCTTATCTGTATTTTTTAAATAATTTCATACTAATACACAGTAAACAAAAGCGGTCCTTATCTTACAGCACCATATGTCTAGTAACACGCGTGCAACGTTGACAGATTTATCTGGCAAAACAGTGCAGATCTTCAGGCAAACGACGATCATAAATTCGTTTTCCTCATTTGAAGTACCCTCTTTTGATCTGTATTCTTTTCATAGCTAACACCACCGGTGCTATTAAATTCTCCCCTCATTCCCAGTCAAAAGCTACTATACGGTTGTCTCCTGTTCCGATATTTTAGAGTGGAATAGCTATTTGAAAAGCACGATAAGAGATTTGAGCGGAATTCAATCGATACCAGTGGCGTTGGTTTCATGTGGGTAACATGTCCAGATTTCTCGAGTCTCACTATTCGATATATTCCGATTCTGATATTCAAGTGGAGGTTGTCAGGTTATCAGAAAAATGATAATTTTTTTGGAAATAACACAGTTTTCAGGAAGCGTTACTAACTTTTTTTTAAGTCTATGCAAAAATTAACGGAATCTTCTATAAAATAAGTAACATCGATTAATATGAAAAGACCGTCTTTTGATAAGTGTAATAAATCTTTTTAATTCTCATACCTACACAAAAGCAATGTTCGAGCGTACTAGAAAAAATCAGGAAAGCCTCAGATCTGCTAAAGATCCACGAGATACGTATCTACTCTGGAAGTGTACCGAATACCGTGCAGTTGTGTTTCTGTCTATATCGGAAGCACAAAAAGGAGCATACAAACGCGGTTAACGGAACACGAGAGGAGTTGTCGATATGGTCGAACACAAATATCGGCGGTGGCTAAACACTCTCTGTTGGAGGGTCATGATATTGACTTGACTTCGACAGAGCTAGTACCCACGGCTCTATGGGGAGGCCATAGAAATTCACAAGTATTCTTCATCTTCAACCGCAGAGAAAAGAGTCTCAACATTCATAGAACATGGATGCCAGCGCTTCAAAATACACGGACTCTTCCAATGAGGTAGGAGACGGATCCGAGGAATAAATTAGGGATATTTGACGGTCCAATTCTTGGTCTGATAAATATAGACTCATCATCTGAACCACCAACATCTACATCTACCTAATGCCACGCAGCACAGAAGCATAGCTCGACCATTGCCGCATCACATTTTAGAATGTCTGCCGCAGATGCAGTCGAAACGTCAGGCCCAAAAACCTGCAGACCACGACTCAGAAGCCCGGAAACACTTTACAGTTCATTAATAATGAAAGTTTTCAATCTTTGATGGAGCATATTGATAAATTGATATTGTGTGACATCTGTATAATTCTGAATTTCATTCCCAAGAGATTTTTCCATCACCGAATCTTCTACTTCTGGATTGATCCCCTTTTTACCTAGGTGCTGAACGCCCATGATGTACACGTCATATCAATCGTGCCATTTTCCCTGAACTGGATTTGGGAAAATAATAGCCACTGATTTTCGATCAGAGGGTGAATGTGACTCACGATGAATATCAAGAATTTTCAGTGATGTTTCGTGGCGCAAATTGGATACGACCAAGTGCCTGGATCGTTTGTTTTTTCTTCCATGAGAGGTCTTATTTCATACATTGTGACAGACAAGAAATGAGGTATGAGTGATGCGTTTTACATCTAAAATTCTGTCGAGTCAGGGCCGCAATATTTATAAAGGGTGTCTGGGTTTTGTGGTCGGGGTAGTTTTTAGATCGCTCTGAAAATACAGAAAGATTGGATTTTTTGTGGGGTGGAATTTAGGCATGTGTTTGTCTCGCCAAACTGTGTGATGGAAAATGATTAAATTTTGAGCAGAAATTTCTTTTCTTATATCATATTTCTATACAGAGAGACTTCTAGAAATATAACTGTTATCCTTGCATCGACTTTACTGTATATTATGTGACAGTTGAAACGTTGAGAAAATAATAATGAAAATAAAATACTTCTTTGGAGATTTGTAGACTGAACAATTTTTATAAGAGAGAAAATATATTTGGTTTCAGAGAAAAAAGTCTATTTGCTTGTCGATTCTCTCTTGGGTGAATTTAAAGTTATTCTGTATAAACCTACGATAATCTGACATAGTAATTGTATATTTTATACATCATTATCAAATCTTTAGGTGAAAAGAAGTTATACTATATATTCTCCAAGATTCAGACATTGCAATTTCTGTATTTTGTACTGATATAATATCATCAATGATTTTCTTCTTCTTCCCCAATAAAAAAATTAAGATTGGTGTAAGAGTTCCGAATTATTGAGTACAGTGCAGTCGAAACAAAAACTTTACTTAAAGTAGAAATTTCGTTTTTCAATCTCAAATTATATTTTTTTTGTGTTAAGTATTTTGCTTGGAATGGGGGAATTCGGGGAAGATTATTTTATTTTATCACTTGGTTACATCAATTATACAAGACAGAACGAAAAAGGAAATGGAATGTGTAGTTTGATCCGAAACTTGGAAATAAATTCTGAATACCTATGTCGATAATTAGTTCTCTCAATATGATCACAGAGTTTGAATAATCCAATTTTATTACCACCATTTCATTTTTTATTTCCACTGCCCAAGATTTTGGGCTGATCAATAACTGATTAGAGAAGAATCCACTGCAGTCAGCCTTAAAAATTATCACACTAATATTCGGAGTTCCACCGCAGACTATATGATTATCGACGTTCCCAATGTAAATAGGGCCTAGACAAATACGAAGTGTAGACAAAGTATTTTTGGTGTATGTTCAACTCAAATAGGAACTAAGAATGGCCCTTAGTCGGTATTCCTTATCACTTTCTAGGAAATACCAACATTTGGTGCGTTTAAATAATATATTCATAGACTTATATGTTCAAGGAAAAAGATAAATATTTGAATGAAACGCTATTTCAATGCATAAACCTGATTCGTCATTTGAACTTGGTCAAAAATACATGTTGGATCGATAATATAAATATACGGATTATTTGACTACGATCCATTTGAGAAGTCTAATTTTTTTAACGGATTGTTGTGAGAGAAACTCCTCTGGTGGAAACGATTGGCATCAAGTCATTTCCTCGATCATCATCGAGCCATTCGTGGACATCATCAGCTACGATAATATTGAATATGACTTGGTGACACGTAACTATGGGTTTTGAGATTATCGATACACTTGTGCGACATTGATAAAAATGCTTAATTGGAATTGAAATAGCTTATCAATTTGGTACGATATGAATGATATATGTAAAAGTAGTGTTCAATTACTCAAACAATTTATAGACATACGATGAGTTGTACATACAAGAATCTAGATGATTTCTGTTTGTTTTCGAGTTTCCTCGGTATATGAGGAAGTTAATGAGTCTTAATGATTATTAATGACTACAGGATAGAGTTACGAGATTCGTTGCAGTGGTTTCAAGTTTCGAAATATATATGAATGTTTCAGATAAAGTAAGCTTGGGAAGGTTCTATGAAAATATAACCACAACAATCGACTTCTTGTATCACTTATAAAATTCAGTGACACCCCAAACCAAATATTCATTGCTGGAGAGTTGAATATCAGCCAAATAAAGAATAACGTTCTTTCAAACGACGTGATTTTCAGGCGGGACGTCAGTAGTATTTTTCAAGTTACAGGTCATATGCAGCGAGCAGTGTATCTGTCAATAATTTACTGTAACCTTATAATATCAACCCAATCAAATAAATATATACTATTTTTTTATTACAACTTCTGTACAAAACTTGGTTACCATGTGAATATAATTTCATTTATTCATTAGTATTCCTGGTATTCATCATCATTTGGAAATGTTGCTAGTTTATTCGTGTTACAGATCATTGATGGAAAAACATTTTTTTTCAATGCCACCTACCGAATTCCACTTGGAGTTGAATATTTTGTAATCGTTTAGAGTTCCTAGTGAAAGTTTTCCGTATTTATCCATTTTTCCATTGGAGGGCTCGAGATATAATTAACCTGTGGTAGAAGTCCATTGTATCTCAGTGGAGTGTAATAGATTTACGATGCAGAAAAACTCAAAGTCGTCTCCACAATTTAATATTTGAAAGATGTCAGTACGGTAATTCAGTACATGTTTCGAACCTACATAGGTTCATCATCAGCTGAATTCATATTGAATTATGGAGATGAAAAAATAGGAAATTCACATGGTGAAGTTCAAAAAGACATTGAATCCCCAATCTTTAATGTATTGATTGTGTTAGGGATGTCCCAAATTCCCCTAATTACAAATTAATCACAATTTCACTACAATATTTTTTCAATGTCTTTTTGAACTCCACCATGTGAATTTACTATTTTTTCATCTCCATAATTCAATGTAAATTCAGCTGATGATGAGCCTATGTAGGTTCGAAACATGTACTGAATTACCGTACTGACATCTTTCAAATATTAAATTGTGGAGACAACTTTGAGTTTTTCTGCATCGTAAATCTATTACACTCCACTTTGAGATACAATGGACTTCTACCACAGGTTAATTATATCTCGAGCCCTCCAATGGAAAAATGGATAAATACGGAAAACTTTCACTAGAAACTCTAAACGATTACAAAATATTCAACTCCAAGTGGAATTCGGTAGGTGGCATTGAAAAAAAATGTTTTTCCATCAATGATCTGTAACACGAATAAACTAGCAACATTTCCAAATGATGATGAATACCAGGAATACTAATGAATAAATGAAATTCTATTCACATGGTAACCAAGTTACGTACAGAAGTTGTAATAAAATAATCGAGATATGATTGTCTCTTAGTGAAACGAAATTTTGTCTGGGCTCGGATGAAATATTATCCTAGTGAGATTTTTTCACAAATAGCTCTGTAGTTTGCTTCTACAGATATTTCATATGCATAATTTCTATTTCATTCAGTTTGGTAAACAAATTGTACAAAAGTGATTTATTTCTGACTCGTGCCATAAAGGAAGAGAAGAAGCTGTTTTAGATGGACTATTCCTTCCATTTTATGAATGAATCGAACGTCTTTGAATGATATACACTTTCAACAAGAGTATTTTTTTTTATTTTCCTCCTTTCATGGAAGCTGTTATTTCTATTTTTTGATTCGGAGAGGATGAAAACCAAAAAATAACTCCTCATATATTTTTCTTGTTCAACATCCAGAATAAGGGGTTTATGGTTTATCGATGACTACATCTTCACAATTGTAACAACCGTTCCAAGTGATTTTCTTAGCCGAAGGAATATTCTATCATTCCGAACCATATCATTTGTTCAGTAGGAAATATTTTCATTCCATTTCCATCGCATTTGCTATTTGAAAACTCGGGATGTTCCGTAGAAAAGTCGGTGCTTTTCTTTATTGCAATTTCCATATCTCACCTATTTTCCGCATTCGTTCTTGTATTCAAATCTCATCCAAAGTGGATTAAAGTTTGCATTAGCATGTTCTCCACGTCCATGACATAACAGTTGATCTTTACTCTTCGTCCGTATTTTACAACTGAAACTTTTTGGGCCACATCAATTATATTATCCAGCTACGGAAAAAATAGAAACGTACGTTAATCCTTCAGATGGACTCCATAATGAATGTGTGGGTGGTACTTTTTGAATTATGAAAGTATCGAAAACTCTGTTTGAGTTATATCAAGGGGATTTTGTGTGTATGTGAGTGCAAATTGATTCGTTTCAATGGAATATTTCATTCAATTTCTTTTTGATTCCCATTTTGAAGTATTATTTGCTCTGATGATGTTGATAAATGGATGCTTTGTCGAATTTTATTCAATGAAGATATTAGCGGGGATGTGATACTAGCGCGGTTCAAACACAACTGGCTGGAACATCAATCGCCACAAAAGAGCTAACCAGAAAAGGAATCTCTGGCAAAAACATAATAATCTGCACTGATAGTAGACAAGCCCTACTAACCTTGAATAGACAACGTTTCATCTCAAGGTTAGCACTAGAGTGCCACCAAGATTTAGCTAACGCTCGGTAGATAATAATATCGTACTAAGGTGGGTGAAAGGGCACGACAGGAGCAAAGGTAACCGCATTGCTGACTCTTTGGCCAGGATGGCGGCTGGACTGAAAATTTTGGGACCAGGTGACACCCATGGCCTGACGACTTCGACAATTGCGGAACTAGCCAAACGTTACACCCATACTCAATCCCTCAAGAGATGGGATGAAACCAAAGGATGCAGCTTTGCCAGGATCACCTTGGGCGACCCTGAGAAGCTGGATCCGAATAAATATTTGGCGATGACCAGGAAGAACCTCCGTTTAACAGTGGGATTTCTGACTGGACACTGTCAACTGAGGAAACACCTCCATATCATGGGGCTAGTGGACACACCTCTATGCAGGATGTGTGAACAGGAAGATGAAACTGTCAGGCATGTCTTATGTGAATTTCTGGTGCTATCGTCGATAAGAGAGTGTGTGTTCGGTGAGTCTTGGCCTACACCTGCCGATATTAAGGAGATGTCTCCTGGAGACCTGTCCTCCTTCCTGGATAAGGCAGGTTGGACAATGTCCTAGGAGGGTGACTCCTTGGGAGGATGTACAATGGGCCATATTGTGGCCTAAGTGCTGTGGGTCTATACTCACCCTCACTACTCTACAGATACAGATAGCGGGGATTTGATATACAGAAATATTAAAAATAGACTTGCCACATGAAAACAAACGAATTGAAATATATCAAACACACCAAATAGTCGGAAAGCATGTTTTTGTCCAACAAAAGTATTCAAAATTCAGTTGAGATTTCCCCAACCTCAATTAATGCAATAATAAACAGATTCGTATCATTGCATATAACGTACATTTTATTATTATTATTCGATCTGTCAATGCCCCCCGAGTATTGATACTCAACGCTGAAATATTTTCATTTGACTGGTGTGAAATGTGAATGAATTTCATTGTATTTGTTATGAGAGTCAGACATACGGATAGATCAAGTTAAAAGTCACAGATTGTGGAAGTGCCTGCAGTTCATGGAAGATCGACATTCCATATGAGAAAATAAATACATAAATTAATTATATGTGTGAAGTAAAATGATAATGATAAATTACGAATAATGACATTCAATTTCACAGTGATATATATATATATATATATATATGATTCTTTTACTATGGAATTTAATTCGTGAAATGTTGTTTCTTTTGATTAATTTACTGCACTTCCAGTGGGACAACTGGTATATATCAGCCACCCACAGAGAGCATCTTTCTGGAGGAATAGAATCGAAGATTCAATATCAATAAACCCATCCTTTATCGAGTTCAAACCTCCCCAGTAATATCTCAGAGTATCAATATATTTCATCGTATCCAATTTTCTATTCCACATACTTTCTTGCACCTCGAGAAACTTTTTCGACAATTCGATTGAATAAACTCCAAGATACATCTTTTTTGCTACTCGCCTAGATGGAGTAATTTTCGATATTTCGTCTTTCGAAAGGAAAAAACGGAATATTATGCACAAAGGAAGCTCGCTACCTGATACGAGAACGAACATTTCTATAGGTAATCGAATCTTTTTACAGATATATGTGATTTGACATCGGTTCTGAGAATAGCTCTGCGAATGTCGAAACGTCGCAAAGTATCTACACATTCAAAATGGAGAAATGTGTGAACAGTGCAGATTGAGTGATTAGAAACCGTTGTTTGGCGATGTTCGAATGAAATATCAATATTTTTCAAAGTTTCTGGAATCACACTTAAGGCCATACTAACAAATCATTTCAAATCCAATTAATGCCCGAATTGTAAAGTGTTTGGATTTAGGAGTAAATGCAGTAATACCAAAGGTGTAGTAGGAGTCACAGTCGATGACCTCAAGAAGGGCTTGGATGTCTCCATTACTTTATGTAACCTACCAAAGACCTTTGACGGAGTATTTTATTTGAAAATTTTCATTTCCATGGTATCAGAGGACTGCCACTTGAACTCCTTCATTCTTTTAACTATTCGCAATCAGATTTTCGAATAATTTCACTAGGGTCCCCCAGGGGTCTGTAATTGGTCCTCTGTTAATTATTCTTTATGCCAATGAACTTTTCCATTACTTATTACTGAATACATGTATTTTCTTTGCAGATCACAGATCAATAACTACTGGTATTAACCTTCTGATGGCTAAAAATGCTCATACTATCGAAAGGGTGGGAAAATGCTAATCTACCAATAATCTGTCATCGACCAGTGATAAAACACTTTCGCAACCAGGAATTCAGTCAGTGCTAATTCTGACTTCGAAAGCTTCCAAAATCGAATTACTTACTTTTCTCATTTCACACTGACTAAATCTCATACTTATTTTTCAATATACAGAAAAATTCAAACATACTCAAGAATACGAGTTCGAACTGTTATCAAATTTCATGATTACTCAAGTATTTTGGAATGTCTTGGAGAGTAATTTCCTACGTTTTGCCTCATGAATATGAAATTTTTTCCGAAGAGGTTAACTTTAAAAGATAATAATAATAAAATCGATTCGATTGCTTATTGAAAACATAGTTTCACACAAGGGTTTGGATACATTTAATTCCAATAGTATATTCGTAGTAAAAAAAAGTATGAATTATGATGAAGCAGCACAGAAAATTATAATTAATATATACGCATTCCATACATAGTATGTAGATAAAAAAGAAAGATCGATGGTCTCAAAAAACGAATTCCTTTCAAAATGAAGGAACTCAATGGCAGTACAAAAAACCAAATATTGTCTTTGCTTCTTCAGTCGTTTGGCTATTCAATGAGAGGCGAAGACAGTCATGATTTTAGAAAACGTTGATTTTGTCACAACTATAAATTGGTCAGTCGATAGTGAACTTCGATAGATACACTTCAGGAGGAAGACACTTTTGTGTTTTGACGACCTCTTAAGCGTTAAAAAGTACGCGAGAGATTTGGTGATCCAGTTAATATCATCAAATGTTGTTTATGGTTGAGAAGAGATAGATTTAGTCTCGATGAAAAATTAGTTATTTTTCTCCTATAAAAGTTTATACCTATTCCAGAAAAACTATCATTTCACATTTAATAGTTATAGTAATTTCTGCAAGAAAAGTTCCAGAAGATTACTCCATGGTGGGGGTAGGCATTCTTAATAATGGCCTTTTCCTCCAGAAATGATAATGTGGCTACCACCAACCAAGAAATAGAAAAAGTAAAAAATATTCAACATCACAATCCAATATATCATCATCAACATCATACTCTCGTCAGGTTTTTTCTCGCAATTCGTAACCGAACCAGACGAAAACGAAATCCACGTTAATGTCAAATCGCATTCCCCACAGAAAACTTAGGATCGATAATCTCGAGCTGTGGGGTATTTTGTGTTAGTATAATAAAATGTAAACAATGTGATCCATAACAAACCCACAAAATATAAACAAACATTTCTCTCGGGTTTTTATCATCCCTCTATCCTTGGATAATAAATAAACGCGGAGCTTAGCATATGTCCCAACTCGACGATACGTTAGATGAAAACAACATAGATAAGGATCTGTTTTTAGGGAAGAAAATTAGATGTTAGTCATTCAGATACGGAGAACAGGAAATGACAGAATTAATGTTGATGTGTTAATAACGTTTTGTGTATGCCACTCGTAGTTGATGGAGTGAACAGGGAATGGCTCAGAGGTGCAGAGAATTTAGATTTAATACTCACCCTTCAGATCGAGGGGTATATTATCGCAATGCATTACATTTGCGCCAACATTTCTCGTACGTACCACAATTTACTGATGAAATTCGTATTTATACGAAGCCGTAGATGGATCACGCTCTATTACTTGTGACACTTCGACAGTTTTCCCGGTATCTTTAGTTTCCCTCAGAATTCCCTCTTTTTCAATCTTCATTATTTTTTGAAGATATCTTGACTTTCTCTTTGCTATCCCATTTGCTGTTATAAAATCTCAACAGTTTTTTGAACATTTACACATACAGCTCCAACAAATTCTTACAGCAACGAACATTTTCAGACAATCAACTTCACCAAAATCACAGAACGCAATTGAATTCCTTTTGATACCACTCTTTTCAGCTATTCCAATATCTGTTAAACACAAATTCAAGCCATGCCAATGAGTAGTCTAGTTTCCAAAATCTAAGCTTACTAGCGACCAATTTCACAGAGTATGGTCATCTTTATAGTCACCCATCAAGCGTATTTCTGGAATAATATTCTATCAAGTTGGATTCTTGACCACCTCACAATCAACCGATGAGTGTTCGAGCAAAGCTAGGTGCATACGTTTCGTTGGACCACTCTGTATATATATTTCCGTACATTCTTCTTGACATTGAACATGTAGATGCCTTTTTACCGATTGAAATTGCTGATCTACTCTCTCAAATCGAAGAGCAAATATAATCTACACAAGTACATGAAAAATCTATAAACTAATCTTGATTCAATTCCACATAGCAGGGAGCATAATATTACTTTTGTATCGTTCATTATCTAGTGAATCATGATTATTTCACTGGGGTATATCCATAATTTTTGTGTCATTCTGAAATCATCACCATGAGTTCTGCCCCGTGAAATATGGCAGTAACGCTTGAGAAACTTGAAAATATACCTTGTATTTATGGAGTAAACATTATAATCTGAAGCTGGCCGATCACAGTTCCTCGTGTAACTTTTTACGTCATATATTTCATCACTGTGAATCATTTGTTTATAGCAATGATATGAGATATAAATGAATGATCACAAGATCATTTGTTGAGTTGTTCCATATTCTTTCTTCAAGTAGTCACAAATCCATCCCGATGATTCTTTTTTCAGTTCAGTTCAAAAACGAGCAGAAGAGCTTGAAGTCATCTTCTAGAAATTCTCAATGCAGACCGATCTAGAGTGACTCCAAATATTCGAGACACCTCAACATGCTGAAATCAGTATCATCGTGTATTACCATTATACACTACCAAAAAAGAGACAAATTCTGTGGAATTAACATGTCCACACACCATACTGAATAACAATGAAATTCAAAACGCATATTTTTATATTCCGCTGGTGTTTTTGAAGCGACTGGTTTTTGATTGAGCTTTACTGTTATTGACAATAACACTGATTACGTAGGAATGAAACACGGATGGATGGAAATAGTCGACTATGTTATGGTTTCAGGTTATCGATTCATTGATAAATTCAAAATTTCGTTTCAATCAACACACCGATATCGTGCAGATTCACACACCTATGCGTTTTGTCAGTTTGATGGAAAAAATTGAGGTAGTAGCTACACTCCCTCATGTTTCACATTCGAATGAATATTCTGTAATTTTTATTTATTTATTGAGAATAAGATGATTATTTAGAGCAGTAAGTCTGTTGGAACCCATCAAATGGTAACATAAATTACTAAGGCTTCAAACGTTAAAGAAAATATATAAAATTAATTCAAAGTGACATATTGAATATTTCTGTTATGGACTCTTTTTCAAAATATTCTGGTGGTCAGATGTTTGGAAAAAAAAACCCAAAGACCTAATATTCATTTCGGAATAGTAATTTTCCTAACAAGTGCGGAAAGTGATTCTTTCCCGCACGCGACTGCCGTTAAGCAGTCGAGTGCGGGAAAGACACTTTCCGCATGAGTTAGGAACAATACTTTTTCTACAAGCGTAGGAAACAAATTCATTTTTTCAATTATTTATTCATGTAAAAGGAAACAACTAACAGGAGTAACATTTTCTATCCACTAATTATTCGTAATATTTATTGTAAATGTACAATTTGATGCATTATGTAAATTTATAGCGGAAGCCAGCATATTGTTTGAAGATGGCTGATTTCCTGAAGAAGAAGGTAACTCGGGCAATACATTATAGAAAGAAATCGAATGTGCAGGCACAGGCATCAAATCGTCGCCGATCGATATAGACGTGGATGGTTCTAAAATGCACCCGGAAGACGATGTAGGGTTCAACTTGAGAATTTTGTTGGACATTTCTTTTTTTCGATTGGTGGAGTCTTCTAAATACCCCTCTGCAACTGAAGTCGATTTCCATCCTCCTAGGCGTTTGATATTAGTTATACCCACACCACAGTCAGCAAGTAAAGTGGCTGAGGAACGCCTGAAGCTGTGACCAGTGTAAAGCTCTGGATTTTGAAGGCGCAGATATACTGCTATTTCGGAGGGTATCTTTCCTATGGTATTGATTCCTACACATTGCACAGTACATTTTCCACTTTCGTAATACAAGAATAAACGACGGTGAGGAGTCTCTTTTGGACGTTAATGTACATAATCTCTGTATACGTTCAAAAAATAACCATCATTTGCTTCTTCAGATATCACGAAGGATCTAGAGAAATAATTTTTGGAATCCTTGATATTAACAAATATCAGGTTTTCTTTGTCGTCTATGTCGTCAATGGTGAGTTTTGCCAGCTCTTCTCGTCTGCAAGCACCAGCTAATCCAAAAATTGCTACTAACTTAATCATGAGGTATATGTCATCGGGTGCTCCAGTCATAAATTTTGAAACGTCTTCTTGAGTGAAGATTTTGGCCTTTTTCGGTCGAAAACCGACATTCTGTCTTTTAATGAATGCAATTATTTTGTAAAATTTGCTAATATCCAAATTTTGCTTTACTTTGAATACACTCTTCAACATTGAATATCGTGCCCATAAAGTGTTTGGCTTCCATGTTTTAGACATTTCTAGAAAATAACCCAAGAATACTTCTTTATTTGGTGTTTTCACTTTTTTATTGTTGCACCATTCAATAAAACTCGTGTATTGCTTCTCATACCTTTGTTTAGATTTCGTTGGCAATAACTCTGTTCGCATCTGTAGCTGCTTGCACGATTTCTTGTGGAACTTCTTCATCAGATGAATAATCCATTGTGGCAATTTCACTGAATCGAAAATTTTATATAAGTAACGCTTTGTCTGTCACTCTGACAATTACAAACAAATTTGTGTATTGATCGGCATGACAACATCAATTGTTACCTACTCGTTATCAGATCAATCGAAGCCTATATATAGGGTGATTTTCATAACAATACATTTTTATTTATCAATATTTGTTCATTTTTTCAATAAATAGTGCAAAATGATGGATGATTTTGAACAAACTCACTTAGTATTGCAACAAAAAAGCTTGAACTTTCATATTTTGTCACCCACCACTTATATTTTACGAGGATATCATATAAATGTTTTTCCCGCACTAGTGTGGGAAAACGACACTTTCTGAACTGAATTGCGTGCGGGTAGAGGGTGAATAACGCACGCTTGTAGGAAAAGTTTTTATTCCATTGGTTCTATCATTTCCTGGTTTTTCACTCGACTTTACTTCAAAAATGATGATGAATGGTAGATTATTAGTCTGTCTTTGTTAGTCCAGATCAACGATTATATGGAAACCACGCCTTGGAATGATGGAATTGCCACAGTATCGATCGATATAGAGATCTACCAAACGCCATGATTCATCCATGTTTTCCTTCCATGCATCTGCCTACTCGCATAGTTCCATTCCAATTGGGATTTTGAGGGTTTGTCGCTCGAAATTAATAAATGGCATGGCGTCTGTCGGACGGGCCCTACAGTTATCAAACTACATAACAGTAATTAGATGTAAGGGGTGTTTTGAAATTAAGTGGCATCCTTTGATCTCGTTCCAGGGAGACCTTTGATGGAGTCACCGAATGGCAAAAATCATTCTATTCCGACTGGTCCCCGAAACTTGTCGCGATTCGCAAATGGAATCCTGTTTGTGACACGAGTTCAAGGGAAGTAGTGGTGAGTGGACTCCCCTGGTTTTTGAAACAAACAAACTTTCTCGCCCAACCAGATTCTATTAGTCATATTAGTTGCGGAGTTAATTAAACATGTTTAATTACTCAAGCCAGCAAATAGTTACACTCATTGGAATATTTCCGGCTGAGGTTCAGATGCAACAGACAATGGAAAAACGAGGTATAGTTGAAAAGTAATTAGCGATAGTGGGCAAAAACCAGCCTCGAAATGGTGAATACTTTTGTAACATATGAAAGCTCGCTCAAAAACTATTCAGAAGAACATATTGAATTAGTACTTCTTTTATATAAGACCCAGATAGACCTACAAACATTACTTTTATATTGAGATGTAGAATTTGCAGATCATTGATGAATTTTATAAACCATTCTGTTTCATGCCTTTCATAGCCTGGTGTGAATAAAATTTTAACACGACGCATCTCCCATTATTGTGTGTTGAATTTCTGTACTCTTCATAATCGACTTGTTAGGTACTCTCATTATATTAAACGAAGAAATGACTTTTCAACATCAATTCCACACTCTTTAAGAAAACTATGGAAAATACATCGACTCAGTATTCACATCGATTTGCAAATTTTCGAGAAAGATTTTTTGAAATGTATTTCAGATATAAAAATTATTGGTCTCGATTATTTTGAGGAGTTCTTTGATGAAAGTTTTTTTATAGAATGGTGCAACAAATATAATGCTATAGAATCAATAATTTTTGATATCAATATATATTTTTGATAATATGGTTCGAAACATCATGAAAACTTTATGATTTATATTGGTCCAATAATGAAGAATAAGTATTGTCCTTCTGATATCAGTGCAGTATTGACGAAGAAGTTGTTTGAGGACATATTTGATATCTCAAATTCAAAGATTCAATGAATACATATCAGAATTTTCAATTTCTTGTGTATCTGAAGATAAAAAAGTCACCAAACAACAAGACACTATAAAATGCTTGTCTGATTCGATATCTTTCAGTTGAAGTTCCAATAACAACTCGAGATATAAACATGGACATTTCGATCATATTAGGAGTCCGCTACAGAGAATTGCATAATGTTTAACGAATTGGTCTGTAAACAAACATTTCTCAGTAATATTGGGACGCATCATTGTTTACTGACAGAGAAAGAAAACAATCAGCTCAGTCATCGATTCCTTGAAAACTATCATTCCAAGAACAGTTATAACCATAACAACTAAAGTTCTTCGAAGAAACCCATTTGGTGAAAGAACTCCATTCCTTTTATATCTACAACTTCCAGATGCATCATTGTTTATCGTCTCTGGAAAGGCTCATCCACTAAAGCGAATCAATAAGGATGAATTTTCAACTCTGATCCCTCTAATTCCTTTTCCGGAGTACCCATATAAATTCCGTAAGTCGAGCGTTTCCAGATCAATAAATTTCATACCATTTCTTGGCAATATTCCACTACACATGCATCCATTCCATTTGTCCTGGAAAAGCAAACCTCCTTCTTGATGTGGATTGTCTCCAATGACTGGAATGAGTAAGTCTAATGCTGAGGAATATACGGAATCGGGAAACGTAATTTCATCCTTGCAGGAATTGCACAGAGGCAACTCGTGTCTTGAGATTTCAGGGTGAATTCTGGAACAGATCTGAAACTGATTTTCTTTGAAAGACGATCAGATGGAAGTTGTGATATAGAAGGAATTATCCAAATGAAACTCAGGAAACGTTTTGAAGCAAGTTGAGATTGATGAATTCAAGAAGATACCACCTGTGTTTCTCAGGTTTTTACTAAAAGAATATATAGCGTGTCTATCTCGAATGATATGATGAATAATCTGTCAAAGTTCATCGTAGGTTATCCTTTTTTTTCTTGTCGAAACTTTTTAAGTTTCTGTCTGATGTCCAGATTCCCAAAAACTGACTCCAATAAAACTCATTGTGAGCTCCTTACAGAGCCAGCATTGTTTTCTACCTAACAGAAAAAACTGGTTCAGGATATGAAGTTTACATAGGAACAAGGTATAGCAGCATAGTAATACAATCAAAATATTTGGAAATTGTTCTGTTTACACTGATTCGTTATTGTTTGATAGAAAATACTCGACTGTTTAATTCCGGATCATTCAGTGCTTCTATTTGTCAAAAGATGAAATGAAATTATTGCAGTTTATTCATTTTGTATCTATTTTGAGAGCCAAAATCGTTAAAAAAATCGCCCTGTTATGTTTGTAATGAACTGACCTTTCCTGTCAAAAGTAAAACAGCGCCAATACTGATCAGGTTGAAACATATCGTTATAAGTGAGAAAGACCATTGACCAAACTAGTTACTTTCGCACTATTGGTCACTATTTTTTCTACGACCACCTATTATATTGAACAATATGTAAATATCAGATCGTTTATATTGAGTTGCCTGACTAATCTAACGTTTCATTCATGACAGTGTATGTTTGAATATTGTTTCTATAAAAAGTGAACATGAATTTACAATTACTTTTACAGTGAAATAAAGAAATATGGATAATTAACGTTTACTTGAAAAAATGACACAAAGTACTTGATAGATAGAACTGGGGAACAAAATGAATTATTTGGAACCATAAAAATTCAAAGTAAACTGGTAATTGAATTATAAATTGATAGTTTCAAGCTTTCGTTGCAGAATAGCATTATTATAAAATGAAAACACAAGAAATATCATAATAAGATAAATGTAAATCGACTTAGGAGATATAAGAACGTATCTCTGACAGGGTTAATTCAAATCTGAACTAGCTCAGTCGATAGAGTATTCGGTAAGATAACCAAGGCTGATAAATAATCAGTTTTTATTCCAGTATTCATGTAAATAATTACAATAAAGAAGAGCAATTGATAATTACATCTGTAAATCTTACAGGTTTATCGACAGTCGTGCGGAAAGTAACTTCATATAACATAAAGGTCACTTTCCATGGGAGTAGAGAGTGCGACGTGTTACTTTCCTATGTTTTTTTTATATGCAGATTCACACTAAAGGAAAGCCCTGTGATGTTCAAAGAACACCGCGTGAATCAAGGGACAGGAGATACGAATTAACATTTACTTTGAATTTCTGAAGTTTGTAAGCCTCAGGAAAAACCTCTCTTAGCAAGGAGTTCCAAACCTTAGCTGTTCTATTGAAAAAAGATCCCTGAGCAAGAGAGGTTCGACAGGTTTTCAAATTACCAAAAAATGGGTGGGAATTCTATACTCGTAGAGTCATCCGTGTAGATTTTGCCAAGCGGGGAACGATTGTTAACAATTCAGAAGAGCATCGACCGTGAAAGTATCTATAGAAGAGAGACAAGTCTCCGACCCTTCTACGATGTTCCAATGAAGTGAGCGAGTCTGTCAGCGAAAAATCACCAACAGGACGAATTGTCTTTCTCTGAATGGAATCGGGGAGCCTCAATGAATGTTTTGGTGCCGAACTCCACACATGAGAACTGTATTCCATGACAGGTCGTATCTGAGCCTTGTAGGTCAGTAGAAGCTGACGAGAAGTGAAGTATTTCTTCGCACGAAATAGAAATCCAAGTTTCTGGGAAGCACTTTTAGCGATCGATCTCACATGGTTTTCCCATGAGAGATTATCACTGATCGCAATTCCTAACATCGAGATATTTAATTTTGTAGGAATAGTTACTCCTGACATCTGGATATTTGATGTTGATAGATCAGCTTTTCTTGAGAAGAGACATGCCTGGGTTTTCGTAGCAATAAATTCCACCAAGTTCATCTTACCCCATTCTATTATTTTTGCCAAGTCGTCTTTAATTTCATTGACGTGAATGTTTCTTTGAATTTTTGTTTCTCGAGCTGGTATGAGAACTCTGGAAGAGAAACTGGTATGAAGAGTACTGTCGTCCGTAAAACTATGAATTGGTCGTAGGAAACATTTTTTTTAGTGAAACTCAAAGATAAGAAAGCAGCGCGCTTGAATATTTGTCAATATTTTCACCTTGAGAGTTTTATCCTTCATTCTGTTTTGAACGGAATATCACTCACTTATTCAAAGAGTTCGAAAGAACCCAATTATTTTCATGAACTATAAACTTAATGGATATCGACATTCATAAACACATGAATCTCGGTTCGAGGTTTTATCACTTGGTAACCATTAACGGATAGAATATTATATCCTGGCATTAACCTTATCTTTATCGTATTCAGGAGTGGGGCTTCATTTTTACTCAAGTTGTACCGTTCTTGTTGTCGCAAGTCGAATCCTCAGTGCGGTTATGATATACGATCGTAATAATTAGTACTCGTCCTTTATGCATACATGCAAATTCAAGTTTTTCCCTTCGGAATATTGACCTGACTTTATAGCTTGACAGCTGTGACTTCACGGGAATTACGGTATTTACATAAGACGACTTAAGCTTGATTTACAAGGGTTGCGTTGCCTGCTGTGAAGTAGCAAAGTTGATACCGAAATCAATGTTTTCGGGGTTTATCGGGGAGGATATTGCCACCGCATACTGTTGGCAGTATCGATGTGAACTGATTGAATAGAACGACAGATGTGGTTTTTTGGAAATTACGCAAATGAAATGGTCATGGACAGATTTTGCTCGAAATCTTATGGTGCGGTTTGGTTTATCATGAAACAATTTATTTTTGACATTCTTATATACTTCTCAATTAAAGATATACAACGTATTTCTCCTTTTCAGTTTTGAAGTTATGAGCCTTCAGAAGTTAGAAAAAGGTCTTATTCCATCTTCTGGAATATAACCTACCGCAATATGATGAACTGAAGAATTTATAGTGAAATCTGCACAAGGGAACTAATGGGAATTGTTTCATCTGAATGGGTATCAGATTTGCCAGAAACTTGTTGAAATTGCCTACAGAAAATCATAGAACTAACATTCATGAACACTACTTATCTTTGTTAACGTTTCAAAAAAACTGCTTTCATTCTCAAAACCAATTCAACGTAAAACTTCTTGAATCTTGCTTCGTGAAAAATCTGCATTCATTATTTTTCTTTTTTTTACATGTAACAAGTTTTGAGGATTTCAACTTTGATTCTGTACTTTTCAGTTTGCGGAAACAATGCAGAAATGAAAACAAATTAATTTTAGATAAGTCACCTTTATATTCAAATCCATTCAGAAATCAGCATCTCTTTGAATAGTTGCGAAATAAGCTTCTGTCAACTTATTCAGAATGTAATATCAAATGTTTTTTAACTATTAATTTCTACTCATCTTATGGTAATCATATCAGTTGTGTGATTTATCTTCAATTGTTAATGATGGCGAATAAATTATTTTTTTACTTGATATATTTCATTTAAATGTCCGTAATATCCTATTTCATGATTTCGAATCTTTTGAGATCGAAAATATGATAAGAAAAAAGGTATCATTGTTCTCCACGAACATATTTAATTCAATTCTGGTATGTATAACTTGAGGGTTGAGTAATTGCAATTGTTTCCAACGCCATATACAATAATGGATCGTGAAATAAATCAACTTGAGATTGTGAATTGCAATATAAAGCGGGAGAGTACATATTCTGGAAATGAATTACCTTCTTGTAATCAAGAACTATACAACAGGTTGATGTTTCCGTTGGAGGAAAGAAGATGTGCATATGAACTGCTTCACGATAATTTTTTTTTTTGCTTCTTTCGGAGTTAACGACAAAATATCACATTTCTATAACACAGCTTGAATTAATCTCAGATCAATGTCTGTAATGAAAACGGTGTAAAATAACTATAACTGAAATCACTGTGGAATCAATAGCTGCTCTCTTATTCAGATATAGAAAGTTACACTTGAAATAATTTAGCATTCTCCAATCAATAGCAATGCTTCATTTTTTCTGTATCACAAATTTATCAGGTCAAGAACTTATATTGAAGCTCAATTTCAATTTGTTTATACATAGAAGTGTGTTGAGCAATAAATTATTTCATATTATTGATGGTATATAGCTCAGTATACATGAGTAGATACATTTCATTGTTTTCTTTCAAAATTGACTGCTGCAAAATGACTGAAACGCCACTTCCACAAGACAGAGGCTGAAAATTATTTTGAGCATGTTTTTATTACCGAAAAACTCATCTAAAACTTCTGCCAGTCATCAAAAAATCCATCAATATGTAATAAACGCCTTCGCTGATATATAAGCTATGAAAACCCTACTCGTTTTTAATATGGCAGTGAAAAAGAAGAGGGATGTAAAAGAGACTGAACGGAATCAAAATGCAAATAAAAAACCAATCAATCCCGAAAGTCGCAATGAAACGTACCCTCTTATCGAAACTCCATTAAAAATAACAGCAAAGATTCTCGAAGCAATTATCCGGATATGGGCACGTTCCCATATTCCTAAAATTGTTCTAAAATTGTTCGTTTCCGTTAACCAGCTGACGAACGTCAACTCTCAGAAGTCGAAACTTGTGCGAGCAATGGATCAACGAGGCCTTACCTTTTAACGTGCGATTACCCAGCACGGTGGCCCGGCGAGGATTCGAACCCCGGCCTTCCGCTTGATAGGCAGATATGCTAACCACTACACTATCGAAGGAAATCTGCCACAGTTCATCACATTATTGATTGCCAAAATCGTGGCCGCATATACACACCATATTCCTACAATGTTGCCAATTTACACAAATCTAATCGCGTGTCTGGATAATATTAATCACAGCATTCACAGCACGGTACCTTGACGGGCCAGTTCTCTCCCCTCTGTGCTGTTCCTAACCTAATGTGAGTTTCAAGCAGGGCTGGGCTCATTTCTGATAACCCTGGCCAATATTTGCAATCATCAGTGGCACATACTGTTCGTTTGTTCCACACATCAATCGCATAAAGACCCCGACGATTCTTATATCATTTGACGGCAATATGGCTTGTGTAAGGACCAATCTGCTGTTTCCCAACATGCCCGATTGCTTTGGAAAACAAACATTAAGTTGATGTAATGTATACACATATTTTCCGCAGCATGGGTAACAAATGGCCCTATAAAGAAAACAGACACCATCGGGATTTTCGGGGAACTCACAGACAAGTCCTCTGATCACATGAAAGAACACAGTTTGTTTAAATCAGTGCATCATTTGAAAAGTCCTTTGAGAAATACAAAAGACAGATAAAAAAACATAAGTTCCAGATGTAGCAGATGTACATACTGGACTGTTGGTTCGAGCCAAGGTCAAGGTAGAATTTTTTTCATTTTGATTGGTGAAATAGGTACACGCACATGGTACACTTCTGATGGTTGTCCAGATACCAAACCTAGCATGTGCGTTCTGTAAATTCCATACACCAACTCACCCTATGAGACAAATTAAAAGAGAAGATCCTATTACAACAACATTCTTGGATTGAATAACTTCAGCTTGATGAGGACACTCAGTATCAGATATCCAAAACACAGGAGGTTTCTATCCTTTAATGATATTGTTACTTTTGGATTGGAACAGCAAGAATATTTTCTGCTACAAGTTGGTTCACCTCATAGATTATGCATAATTTAGGCTGGAATTCGAAAGGAACTTGTAAAGAGAGTTCTCAGCTGTGGTTGTCTCTGAAGTGTCTTGATTGGTGGAAATATGTTTTTGATATGGTCATCGACTTGGTTTCATATGACACTGCTCCCATTAAGGGTGGTGTCCAGCAAGGACATACCAACATAATTCGTACCATGTTTTGGTTGAAGCACTTCGTTTTTGGTGCATGAACTTGACAGACGACAGAACTGTACATACAAATTTCTCTGTGGAGCCAAAATTCAAAGAGGAGTGTGAACATCATTATTATCATCAATTATATTTTAAAATACGTTCTGATATCGTCTTGTCACGACTTGTTATTTATGTATATTGATGTCTTGAGTAACTGCTCCAACGAAAACATCTGGATGGTCAGAATTGCGATCAGCAATATACATTGGGAAAACTATCAGCTTCTCAATAATTGGGTATTCTATTCCGATGATTCTTTCTTTCAACCTTCTCTACTCATTTCTGTATGTATTCCAAAAAAAAAACAAGGTGAGTTAACACTCACGTAAATATAAAACCATTATATTTATCAACAATAGCTTATACCATCAGACAACATCACAACATTATCAGATGTTTTGATTCAATCTCAGATATAAACAAAACTTCAAACAGTAACAGAGTAAAGAAAAACGTTTAAAAGGTGAGTGAGGTGAGTTTTGTCGAAAAGTGAACTAAAATGATTGCATAAAATCAGGAAGAAACAGATTGTAATCTTTCACCATTATGAATTTTTGGGTCCTGTATTCTGAGAAAATACTATGTAACACATTCAATCAAAAAATACTACTACATGTCACCGATATGTTTGAAAATTTTGAATTTCCGATTCTGATTGCGTGTTGATTATAGAGCAAGTAGGGCTTGTACAAAATGTAATTTTTTGCAATACCGCTTGTCATTAGTTGGCGATAATAGTGTGGGATGGAGGTGATTTAAACCGATGTTACAGAACCATAGCAGTGTGTAGTGTAGCCAAAATTTCAATAACAATTGAATTCACTCCAACGACGGCCCTGTTGAATATATCGCCTCTATGTGCTCATAACTGTATCGCGCCAAACGGCTTAAAATCGTTCAAATCCCTGGATTACTCGGAAGGGAAACAGGATACTGATGCCTAGATTCAGAATATTTTCAACCCCCTATTATACAGCTTGTTTCTAGTCTGTCTTGGGGAACGATTGATTGCTGAAAAGCCTTTGTTTTAAACGAGCTACTCTGGTGTCGGAAGAAATTGGAAAGGGAATTTGGTCTGGAACTTTTTCATTCAATATACTCTGTAGAAACAACGGGTATTGAATAGACAATTACCTGGCACACTTTGCTGATCAATTGGCGCCCTGCAATTCTGAACATATCTCTCGGGGAGATATTAATGGTATAGATCTTTGTTTTATAACTTGATATTTTACACAGACTGAATATCTAATTTTTTTCACCGAAAGTGTAGATATAACATTAAAGGATAACTATGTGCGAAAGATTTTGGTATTAACGGTCTTGTTGTTTTTTTGAAGTGGGAGATACTCTGGAGAGATATTTTCAAAACGCTCTTGCATTCCAGAATGAAGATTATCGGCGGGTCGTCTTGTTACGTCGAATTCTTCCTACGGCGAATTATTGCTACGTCGAATTCTTCCTACGGCGAATGCCATCCCCTCCACTGAGGTCCTTGAAACACGAACGTTGCCGATGATGGTCCATACACCCCATTGTGGAAAGTTCGCCGTAGGAAAAATTCGACGTAGGAAGAATTCGACGTAGGAAGAATTCAACGTAGCAAGAATTCGCCATAGGAAGAATTCGACATAGCAAGAATTCGTCGTAGGAAGAATTCGACGTAGCAAGAATTCGACGTAGGAGGAATTCGACGTAGCAAGAATTCGACGTAGCAATACGCACCCGATTATCGGTACCAACGCAATATACCTCTGTATTGAACTAGTTTCCTTCTGAAGGGCTCCTAAATAATAGTTTGAATTGCACTAATGAATATTGGGCAGTATTATATCGCACAGTATTTTTGTGCTATATTTCCCCAACTAATATAAGTTGGAGATATCAGGCATATAATGATATATCTATATCTATTGTGCAATGCATTTGGTTATCTAGAAAGGCCTCCGAAATCAACTGAGATTGAGAGAGATCGCGTCTTATAACTAAACAAAAATTCATATATAAGAAGCAGCCCTTCCTTCTGATCTATTTCAAGAAAATATGTAAAGTTGGGTACACCTTGATAAGTGAGTTTTCGTTCCTAGAGGTATGTCCTTCTTTTTTTTCGGTGGCGACAATGATATTTTGATATTCTGCATCCTGACAGGCCTTCATGTGTAATTAATATGTTAACTATCAATAATCAATCAATAAACTGCTGCCTGACATCATATATTATTTCCAATAATCCCACTTTGACTCCTACTCGCATGTTTGATTAGTTTTTAGCGGTATCCCTATCATCATTATTACTGGAATGATTAAACATTCGTTGATTGTTGGTTATTTATAGTGGTAAACAAACTAATTGATAAATATAATTAGCGTGATTAAATAATTATCCGTATGTGCATTCGATGATCAGAAACGCGTGAAAAATTGAATTCAAAAGCGTAATTAAATTCCAGTGTCATTTGATGAGGTCCAATACGTCATAGATATCAGAATTATATTCTGACTCCTATAATTGGGTACATTTCTGTTTTCATTCCAATATCCATCGGGGATTGGAACAGTAACGTTTGCCTAATTGAGGAATACAGGAGTCGTCAGAAGATTTATTTCATTAACATTTTTGCCAATTGAATCCTCAAGACTCATATAAGAGGTAGGATCGTTTAAAAAGTGATTGAGGAAAAATTGTTGCCCCATTCAAAAACGAGTATTTTTTTTTTCTCAAAAATATAGTTCATAATATCAGTTATTAGTTATATGATATAGACGATCTCAACTGAAATCATTCCATTCGGAAAAAATGTGGTTTCAAGAAAATGATCTGTCGAATACACGGTGCTTTTTTTCAATGCCCCCCTTATATTTTTTGAACGGGTCAACTCAAAAAATTTAAACTTGGGAGATTGAAATTGATGCAAAAATACTATATTTTGGAGTAAAATTGACAGATGAAAATTTCAAGATCGCGACTAGGCGCGATCTGTAAAAAAATTTAAGAGAAAGGGGGGTCTTGTGATACATCATTCTGAACTTCCTGACGAATACTTTATAACCCTAAAATGATGTATCACAAGACCCCCCCTTTCCATTAATTTTTTTTCCAGATGGCGCCCAAAATGTAATATTTATGCATCAATTTCATCATCACAAGTCTCAATTTTTTGAGTTGACCCGTTCAAAAAAACAAAATGGGGGAAAGAGGACATTAAAGAAAAGCACTTTATGTATTCGATATGTGTTTTCAAGGAATATATTTAAGTACAATGCTATTATTTGTCAAAGTTACTTTCTATAAGAGTCGGCTTCAATTAAGTTCTCTCTGATGTTTCATTCTGCGCACTCCTTGTATATATATATACATATATGTATATATATATATATATATATATATATATGTATATATATGTATATATATATATATATATATATATATATATATATATATATATATATATATATATATATATAAATATATGGATACCTGAAACTTCCGGTTGATCCGCGCCTGGAACAGTTTTCTTGTCGACGTTTCGGCTCCCATTCCGGAGCTATTTTCAAGACTGAGTGACCTTGCGTCTAGGTCTGAGTTGTCTTACTAACTGGGTTTCATCACTGGAGATCGAGGAATATATATATATAGATATATATATATATATATATATATATATATATATATATATATATATATCGAAACGTCGAACAAATTAGAAGATACTTAACGGATAAAAACCCAGAAAAATTCATCTTGCATATCAAAGATCCGTGAAAACATCAATTTCTACATAATACCTGGATGGGCAGGATGCAGCCTTAATATCGGACCAAGTCGGATAATGACTGAGGAGAGCTATTATAAATACCAGTTTTCGTGGAGAACAGACAATTGAAGTCTTTGCTTGCTCTTGCTTGGTTGCTTCGTAAGGGGAGTGATTGACCAGGACGGTATGGACAGATATTCGTCTCACAGTTCTTGAGAATGAATTCAAAATGGAATTCGAAACGTCGAACAAATTAGAAGATACTTAACGGATAAAAACCCAGAAAAATTCATCTTGCATATCAAAGATCCGTGAAAACATCAATTTCTACATAATACCTGGATGGGCAGGATGCAGCCTTAATATCGGACCAAGTCGGATAATGACTGAGGAGAGCTATTATAAATACCAGTTTTCGTGGAGAACAGACAATTGAAGTCTTTGCTTGCTCTTGCTTGGTTGCTTCGTAAGGGGAGTGATTGACCAGGACGGTATGGACAGATATTCGTCTCACAGTTCTTGAGAATGAATTCAAAATGGAATTCGAAACGTCGAACAAATTAGAAGATACTTAACGGATAAAAACCCAGAAAAATTCATCTTGCATATCAAAGATCCGTGAAAACATCAATTTCTACATAATACCTGGATGGGCAGGATGCAGCCTTAATATCGGACCAAGTCGGATAATGACTGAGGAGAGCTATTATAAATACCAGTTTTCGTGGAGAACAGACAATTGAAGTCTTTGCTTGCTCTTGCTTGGTTGCTTCGTAAGGGGAGTGATTGACCAGGACGGTATGGACAGATATTCGTCTCACAGTTCTTGAGAATGAATTCAAAAAGGAATTCGAAACGTCGAACAAATTAGAAGATACTTAACGGATAAAAACCCAGAAAAATTCATCTTGCATATCAAAGATCCGTGAAAACATCAATTTCTACATAATACCTGGATGGGCAGGATGCAGCCTTAATATCGGACCAAGTCGGATAATGACTGAGGAGAGCTATTATAAATACCAGTTTTCGTGGAGAACAGACAATTGAAGTCTTTGCTTGCTCTTGCTTGGTTGCTTCGTAAGGGGAGTGATTGACCAGGACGGTATGGACAGATATTCGTCTCACAGTTCTTGAGAATGAATTCAAAATGGAATTCGAAACGTCGAACAAATTAGAAGATACTTAACGGATAGAAACCCAGAAAAATTCATCTTGCATATCAAAGATCCGTGAAAACATCAATTTCTACATAATACCTGGATGGGCAGGATGCAGCCTTAATATCGGACCAAGTCGGATAATGACTGAGGAGAGCTATTATAAATACCAGTTTTCGTGGAGAACAGAAAATTGAAGTCTTTGCTTGCTCTTGCTTGGTTGCTTCGTAAGGGGAGTGATTGACCAGGACGGTATCGACAGATATTCGTCTCACAGTTCTTGAGAATGAATTCAAAATGGAATTCGAAACGTCGAACAAATTAAAAGATACTTAACGGATAAAAACCCAGAAAAATTCATCTTGCATATCAAAGATCCGTGAAAACATCAATTTCTACATAATACCTGGATGGGCAGGATGCAGCCTTAATATCGGACCAAGTCGGATAATGACTGAGGAGAGCTATTATAAATACCAGTTTTCGTGGAGAACAGACAATTGAAGTCTTTGCTTGCTCTTGCTTGGTTGCTTCGTAAGGGGAGTGATTGACCAGGACGGTATGGACAGATATTCGTCTCACTGTTCTTGAGAATGAATTCAAAATGGAATTCGAAACGTCGAACAAATTAGAAGATACTTAACGGATAGAAACCCAGAAAAATTCATCTTGCATATCAAAGATCCGTGAAAACATCAATTTCTACATAATACCTGGATGGGCAGGATGCAGCCTTAATATCGGACCAAGTCGGATAATGACTGAGGAGAGCTATTATAAATACCAGTTTTCGTGGAGAACAGACAATTGAAGTCTTTGCTTGCTCTTGCTTGGTTGCTTCGTAAGGGGGGTGATTGACCAGGACGGTATGGACAGATATTCGTCTCACAGTTCTTGAGAATGAATTCAAAATGGAATTCGAAACGTCGAACAAATTAGAAGATACTTAACGGATAAAAACCCAGAAAAATTCATCTTGCATATATATATATATATATATATATATATATATATATATTAGTATTATCCATATAGCAAACCGTTCACTTTGATATATAACGTGAATTTTACAACACTCACGGTGTTCCCTGAACATCACAGGAGTTTTCATGAGAGTGTGTGTGTAGACTTCGAACAATATCACGAAATGTGGAACTATCATATCTCTCCATATAACCAACAGTTTTGAAAAAACAATTCCTTCGATTTCTCCATATCCACGTTCGAAACAGTCGAATGCCTCGAATCTACCAAATACATTTTGAATCGAATACATTTCCCTATCAAATATTTATATTCGGAACTGACAAATTAAGAATTCCCACCTGAAGGATTGTGTTTCTGTTACTATTTTAATGCGCCTACGAATGAAATCCTCGATGAAATCCATTATCAGCTATCAAAATAATTTGATATTGGCATATTTGTATCCAGAGGTGGACTCGAGTGGACAGAACTGGTGAGTCCAAACTTCAGTCTTGCCTCTTGAAACTAGATAATCATGCGTTAGTTTTGATTGTTTCTAATAGAAATTCAAGGTTTTCTGACCGGTTCCTTACTGTTTCTATACTACTCCATAATTCCTAGGAGAAGAATAAAATTCAAATATCATCTTTGAAGCTTGAGACTTCATTTCGACTGTAATAGCATTTCAAACCAAGAGAAAATATTGTCATTTTCATCAGTTTTGTGTTTACACAAGTTTATGAAATATGTATTGCCTGCATGTGAGAGATCAGAAATAGTTTCTCTGTGACTTCACAACTTAACTCCATACAATGAAAAGAATTTCTTTACTTCCCAGAGTTCAATAATATTTCAAACTATGTTTTATGTCAATTTTATTATGTACTTTTATCAAAGTACTCATTTGAGATATACTCATTGCCTAAGCAGAGACAGAGAAGTATCGAATTATTATTATGGGCCCACTATTTTTTCGGGCGTTGTTGTTGCGAAAGAAACCACTCATAGTTTTTCATAATATTGTATTTATCCTTTGTAACGATTGTAATATCATTGCATTATTTTTCTGTAAAATGATCCTACATGCTCAGTAACAATAAGTAGAATTAACGCTTATCAAAAATCATTGAAATTATACCGACTACAATTTTTTGTGAACAGTATCTTACTCTTTCAAAAATGAACGTAAATATAACATCCTAGCTCAGAATTGCACACCATTATCTGTGCAACAAGTGTTTTGGAAAATAGATCTCATGAATAGGGAGCTGATCAACATTTTCTTTTTTCGAATTTGAAACGTACGTGGGTCGGTCCGTTCCTGTTCATATCTCTACTAGACCGACGATGGAATTGGAAGGCTTTCTTTACAGCGAAGTACAAAAATTTGGTATTCAATTACTTCTTTCCTCGGTTTGTTTTAATGGATTTTTAATCAATATAACCGTTTTTTTATATTGAATTCGTGCTGTGTTATGTATTTGGTTCTTTGAAGGAGATTAAACGGAAACTAGTTTCAATCTATTTATCCATTCTGTGATTATGAGATGGAAAAGTCTTGATTAGGCATATCATTATTTTTCAACAATAGATTAGGAATTTATTTTCTGAAATTACCCAAAAATAATGCTCGTCACGCCTGGATTGATTTAGTCTCCTCCATATCGGTTCCACTCAAAATTGAAGAAATAACTTTAGGCCAAGATCATCGTGGACCACTGGTCACAATATTGATATTGATAAATGATAAAACGTTCCATTTTTCGACCATATGATCTGAATCACTTATTACTAGTGAGCTGACAACTTTGCCAAGGTAGAGGACATTTCTACACACCATATATTCTGATAAGTGAATTGGTTCCATAGATTCAATGCTGTCGATTTTGCAATTTCTCACAATTAATATGATTCACAAAGTTCAACCTGAGTAAGCTCGAATCCTGAGGGGCATATGGATATCTAACCAAAATGTTTATCTTGTGTCAATCATAACGTTGTATTTCTCTGTTTAGGTTTCAATTCTTCACTGCTCTATCAAACTTACAAGTGATATAACTGAGATTGAAGATGAACAGAATACTAATGACGTTCATAACGTCAATAACTGCAAGTCTTGAGTGGTACATTATCGTTCACAACTGAAATTAAAAATTGAATTATAAATGGTGCAATTACTGGTGGTGTGATTTGGAGCCCTGAGGAAGTCCAGGTGTGATAATATTCGATCTAGACATATAGCAGCAATAAAGAACATAAATATTGAAAAATGTAGACGCTCTCTCGTTCCATTGGAAACAAGTTCACCACCAATACCTCAGAAAGAAATCAATTCATGATAACAATAGTTTCAACACAAGAGGTACCAGTAATGCTATTAGAGTTACATCATATTTAATTCAAGCAATTGATCTTCGATGTGGATATAGTCAGGGTAGTCGTTATTTTCGGAAAAAATCTATTTTTGTGTATGAGTTCATAGGCTACAGATGGTAAACACATCAGAAGAAAGTGTTCATCAATAATTAAAGCTGTCAACCATACTTTTCAAACGATAATGCATGGATTTGGATGACGTGAAAAATCCTCGAAATATCGAAACGACTGTCAACATTCCGATTGTATTTCTCCTGTGAATTCCCATTCAACCCAGTCGACTTATAATGTCCCTTTTCTTTGTCTGCACCTCTTCCAACTTACTACGTCCACTTCCCGACTGAATTTCCATTGCATTTTCTCTACCTTCTCGTCCACTCATGAATTCCGCTTTCCGAATACACCCATTGACTGAATGAGAGCAAAGGAATTGAACTATGTGCGTGTTGTACAATTTCTCTTCTCGAAAGCCCTACCGATTTACCTCTTGCAGGAAACCAGTGGCGCACTTTCCAGCATAATCCAGCAATGCAGAAAATATTTTGATGTGTCTCACTTTTGGATATAAACGTTGCTTGTTTGGAATATAGTCTATTGTTTCTTTAGACCCAGAGAGACGTGTGTATGTCTGTTCTGACAGCCAGGCCGCAATTAGGGCTCTGAACGCAACCAAAACCAGATCAAGACTGGTTCAGGACTGCAAAGACATACTGGAGGGTCTTGCGACAGAAAAGGAAATGAAGCTAATGTGGGTTCCGTGCCAAGCAAGGATCGAAGGCAACGAGCGGGCGGACCAGCTAGCTAGGCAAGGAGCCGGGCAACCCTACTACCTACCAGCATAACAAGGAGACTAGTAACAACGGCACTGAATGAGTGGACCGTTGGAACAGAAGGAAAAGAGTGAAGAGGCATAGACGCCTGCAGGCAATCAGAGCAGATGATATCAGGATCAAGATATTGAAGCTAAGACGGAAAAAACTCCGACTCCTAGTGGAAGTTCTAACCAGGGACTGCAGCCTCAGGAGACTTCTGACTATCATAAGAGTTGAGGCAGACCCACTATGCGCGAAATGTGGAGAGGAGGAAGACTCCTTTCACTTCCTTTGAGACTATTAAGGAAGAGGAGTTGCACTCTTTGCAATGGAAGGGTATTTCGACCTTGATAAGAAGGTCGAAGAGGATCGAACAGGTATCCGCCATGGGGTGAGTGCATGAAGATGCCGGGGTTTGCGAAAAGGGCCCTCTGGGGCCTAGTCGCTGACGTTTGCGTTCCCCACCCTTTACCATTACCATTCATTATATTTTGTTTCATTGAGGACCACCTGGTGAACCTAGTCATCCTATCATTAGAACGAATTCAAAACCGCCTCCTCTAGTATTATTGTGGTTTTTTTGAAAATTCATTTCTATAAATTGCTAGAGGTGATGAAATCTCAATAAATGCGGTGAGAAATGTATGAGCTTATAGCTTGCTTATGTAAACGTAATATGGGCTACAATACTAGTATTTTATACACCTAGCTGATATTTCCAGAGCCATACTCCTTTTTTCTAAAAACTATGGATATCGATAATTAGTTATTTTTCCGTTATAATTTTGTCAATTCAATTTTTTACAATTTATTTAACTCAATTTGTATCATTTGTAAGTCAGATTCAATCAAAAATTATAATTCAAATATCGGAATAATTACAAAAAAGAATATTTATGAGCAGAAATCAAACAGAAAGGAATTGCAACGAAAAACTTTTTGGCCAATAATCTGGAATAAAATGAGGAGTGATGAAACTGAACGAATTTGAATAATAAAAGTTTTACAATTATATAAAAGGAATTTGAATTAGCACAAATTTTAGCGAAAACGGTTTTGAAATGAATATGGAGTAAAAAATTAAATGAAATGAAATTTGACAAAATGAATGAGAAAAAGATGCTGATGCCCAGTGTCAAGTTGAGGGAACTCCTAACGTTATCATCGGAATAATTTGCAGGTTCTGTAGAATGATTTGTAATGAAAGTTTCATCAAAAGCACTCAAGCATGTTCGGGGTTGGCAATAAACGAAAAGAATATGATACAACCAACTTTTTGCTAATTGAACGGCTATGTGGGCAGAGATGTAATTGTTGCAAGCCTCTTTTCCTCAAGTTTATAAATCAAGTGTGTGAATGATTTACACATATTGTCGTTGTCTTATGTTGACTTCGAATTTCTTCGAAGAGTTGAAACATTTGGGTTTCGTTTCCTTGTATCAATCTACTCTCTATGATGACAATAGTTCGTCTAGGTTGTCGTTATAATAGATAGAAAATAGTCATTTCACGTTCGTTCAGTTTAATAACAACCCCCTTTATGAAAGTTTCTCCAAACGTGAACATACTTGGTTTTCAATTCACGACTACAACAGTTTTCATCACGATGAAAAAAGGAAGTTTTCCGTTTTCCCAGCACATCGTTCCACCGAATCGTATGCAAGAATTCATAATCATCCGACAAATGTTTAATATTCATGGCTGTGAACACGTAAAAGTAGAATATCTAACAAACAAAAATTTGTAAAACCGAGATGTATCTCTGACTTTGTAGTGGTTATAATGGCTCAGCCATGTGGATATGCAAAACACTTTCGTGAATGAACACGAGTAAACACGCAATATTATAAATTTTATTATCAAAACAAAACATTCCATTTCCTTGTCCTCGTTTGCGAAACATCTATTTATAGTGGGACTGGAAAGCTTTCCACCTTTGTGAAATAACAAATAATTGACCATTTCAGCACTCAACCCTCGTTCCTTCAGTGGCGGCCTCAAACTCATCTGCTGGGGAAGAGATGATTGCTTGAAACATCAGTTGAATAACAATATTTCTTTCCATTTTCGAATTCACACGAGAGGGACACCCGTATAGAATATATATATATATATATATATATATATAATACTTTTGATTATTGAATGTTGCGAGGTTCAAGAAATTTCACAGCTCCAACCATGTTAGAAAATGAGCCCAGAAAAAGACAACAAGATGGTGGGTGCCAAAGGCGTAACGAATAGAAAATAAATGAAGCTACAACTTTTTCATTGTTCTCCAGAAAATGAAGGATAACCACACGACGAACGACATTTTTTTCAGAACTTCTGGCAATTGAGATCACTTTGTTATCTTGCTAACAGAACATTAGCATATGAAAAATCTCCAACATATGCGAGCGAAAAATATATAAGATTCTCCTAGCTCAATTGATTATCCATACAACTTTCGAATTCAAGAAATAACTAAAGACTCTGATACTTCAGGAAGCTCATTATATATTGCAAGAATATTTCAGTGATACTCGAGACCAGTATGTATTGTAAAAAAATACGTTTTTCAGAGATCGGATCATTTGCTGGTAACCTTTCATATGTTTGATACTTCATCTACAGTATTATCAGTGGGTAAATACATACGCTGACTTAATTGCTTCATTAGCTGAATCCTTATTAAATTATCACCAGGTATAATAAATTTGTTGTACAAACTCTTCCTTGCGTATGAGATTGGGCGATAAAAGCCAATTAAAGTTTCTGAGAGTATTCAAGTCCTCCACAATCAGTGACATTTTGAACATCTCTCTGATACCCGTTGCTCAATCTAGATACACACGATATTCTGACCCGTTATTTGTCTCCAGTCGGAGAATTCAGAATTTAGATGGCATTATTTTAATGGAAAAGGCGAAAATAGATAGTGCCTCTCGAGATATTCAAAAGTGAACCATTTAGCGTTATTAAGATAAGAGCATTACTTTGTGTTAATCCATTTACACAGGTAAGTCGAAATAATAGGGCTGGATCTGATAACCTGCTCCACGAAAACAAAAGTTGTCTTCCTTTTTCAATCTACAAAAAAAGGAAGTCAAATGTTCTCGTGATGGTTCTTAATCGAAATGCCTTTTTCTTGTTTTCGTATCTCGATACAGACTGGGTTGTCTTTTACGATGCGGACCGTATACAGGGTCTTTCTTTTTCGGTCGGTGGGTATAGGTAGGTACCTGGCAGATTTGTGGATGCCGATGGAGGAGTTATGCGATTTTTGATTTGCTTCGGTTGGAGTGGAGACTCATAAATTGACAGAAGAGGCAGACATAACAACACAACGCAGATTGTTAGTACAATCAAATTGTTATTTCAGTATACAAATTTCGTGTACATTCAATTTTCTTCATCCATGTATTGATTCAAGTCAATAGGGGTTAATTTATACGTCTTTGTTTCATTCTTAGTCCTAATTTCATTTGAAAACCAAGCTGATTTCAGACGTCTATTCAGAAACATTTTGTAGAACTACGTCTGTTTTAGTCTTCTCTCCAACCTAATTCGTGAAATACAGTGTGGAACCAAATGTCATGAAAGGACTAAAACAGAGATGTATAAATTGGCCATAACATGTAACATTTACGACAACCTTTCTATTGTGAACTCTACGTCCCTAAGCCACAAAACACACCTATGGCAATGATCGATTATTCGCGGGCCTTTGATACTTTGAACCACACTATTTTGTTATCTATTCTAGTAGTTTGATTATACAACAAGGTGTAAAACAAGGCAGCATTCTCGGTCCACTTCTTTTCACTCTCTATACTTCAAAATTTCACCTTGATCTATCGCACTGTAACTATCATCTGTATGCCGATGATACACAGCTGTATCACTCTTTCAAACTAAATGACATTCTTCATGCAAACCAGAATATCAATCATGATTTATCTGTGCTTCACTCTTTGGCCGAGAAACACTTTCTAAAAACCAATGCTTCCAAGTCCAGTGCTATCTTATTCGGAAATGAGTCGCAGAAAAGAATAGCAATGAACCAACTCGATATACATATTGATGGTGACGTATTGGAATTCAGTGATCATATTAAGGATCTAGGTCTATATATAGACAGAAAGATGTGTTTTGATAAACATGTTTCAAAAAAAATCCAATCGGCCTACTCCTCTCTCAAACTGTTATATCTTCATCGGGCAAGTATGAATATCGAGACAAAAAAATGCTGATTCTCTGGTTTTGTCCCATTTCAATCATTGCGATACAGTGTATGGGCGTTTTCTTCGCAAATCTGATGCATATCGCATACAAAAGGTTCAAAATTCGTGTTTGCGATTCATTTATGGATTGAGGCGGAAAGACAGAATTTCTCATAAGCTCAAAGAGTTGGGCTGGTTGAACATGAAGAACCGGCGCAGACTACATTCTCTTTGTTTTTTTTATAAGGTGTTGAAAACTAAAACCCCAGAATATCTATACAGGAAAGTAACATATAGGACTGACATCCATAATCTGAATATCAGGAGAAAAACGGAATCGACATTCCCATGCATAGGAAGGAAATTTATAAGTCAAGTTTCACTTATCAAATCGCATCGGCTAGTCATTACCTGGATATCCCAAACTTTTCTATGTCATTGAATTCCTTCAAAAAAAATATGAAAAAGGAGTTATTACTCCGATCTGAAACGATATGAAATACAATGTTCATTACTTTTTTCATAAGTAATACCGATTACATTTCTTTTATATTTGCAAATATTATTGTGCAAGGGGTTTAAAACCCATTTATCATTTTTCACTTGATTCATTTTTAGTAGGTAGATGTACTGTACAGAAATCAATTCAGTTTTAATTTACTACTATAGGGGAGACACGAGGGGAGACACTTTGTTCAGGAGAGTGTGGCAGAATTGGTCAATAGACCTAACACTACTCCTTTTGTATGTCAATATCTACTATGCAAGATTTTTCATTGCAATTTGTATGTATGGCAGACAATGAAGTATTTATTATTATTATTATTATTATATGAACTAATTTGTGATCGAGGAATATAGTGGCGTCTATAGTGTGATTTCCTTTTTTATGTACTAACTTTACAAACATGATATAGAGGTTATTGAAATTCTAAAATCTGCATCGAAAGATGCTTGGCCATGAATCTGTTCAATTATTTTGAATCAACACAGATTTTTTTCGGCCAAAAAAGCAAAATGGAATAAAGGTTTCTATCTCTTTCCCAAATTAAGACAAAGCAACTATAAATATCCTGAGTATGATATATTATTCGAAAAATGTTGGAATTCCTCAGATTCTCACCTTTATCGTTTTTTTTTCTGATAAGAATACTGCCTATGTCTAATAATTGTTGAAAATACTGGGTGACACTGAACTGTTTGTTGATGATTTTCATAGTCTCGTCATCATGACATGTTGGGGTTGCTGATCCCGTTAAACTACCCAAATTTTTTCAGGTTTTCAAAGTTGTCAATATTGAAGGCTATGTTACAATAAACTGACTAGCGAAATATCAAACGAATGTTATAAATATAAAAATATAGTATAGTTAATCGGACTATCGAGTACCTTTATATTCTTTCTTGAGAAGTTATGATACCATATCCCGGTCATAAATCCTGCTCCTTGGAAAATATCGATAAATGAACAAGTGACAACAAAGATGTATTTTTACTCTAATGATTTGTACGTACGCCACTGTGTCTTTGTGACGCCCAGTGTTCAAAAACACAAGGATAATCCAAAGGACGCATTCTAACACCGTTCCGAAAGCTTCGATAAAAAACACCATTAGTTCATCAGCTAACGCCTAATCGAAGAATGCCATTATTTTTTACACCTACGTCCCATTGTTCACGTACACTTATAGTTCACATTCATACAATAATAATTATACCGAGTATCGTGTGTGTAAATTTTTCCAGATCTGGTACTTTAATGATTACCTATAACGCGGGACACATATTTCTCAATGTAGATAGAGAAATTATGATGACAGGTTATATCTCTAAGAATTTCAATGATTTTAGAAAGTCCCATGATTATAATGCAATTAATGGAATGGTCACTGGATATTATACTAAATGGGATTATTGCATTCCAAGAAATTTCATAATGTAGGCACTCGTTTTGTTATCATGAGAAAGGCATCAGCTCGATGTATAGACACGATAACCATCAGAATTCAATTGGTTTTTCAGTCCAAGTTATTCTTCAGCGTACATATCCGTGATCGAAGGGGGACAGAGAAAGAAATATCGGAACATGGCGGAATAGAAAATGGACACAGTTGAGAGCGTGATCGTTTCGGACTATTTAGTCCTCATCAGGAGGTACGAATGGAGTTCAATATCAACGACTCAAAGTATGCTTATTCTTGACAGCAAACAAAAGTAACGCTGGTGATTATATCATAATACATGTCTGAGAATGAATAACTGGCTTGCAATTGAGCGTTTCAAACAAGAAACTCTAGATGAAAAAAATAATATCATTTCTGTAAAAGCAACAGATACTATTTTAGGTGTATTCTTATGGTCCATTCATACACCACACTTTTACTTTTGATTTATCTTTTACTTTTACCTAAAGAATGGAATTGGACCGTTCATACACTAGTGTGAAAGTGAACAGGACGCATGCGCAGTGATCGAAAACAAACGAAGAAGAGGAAGTAATCGTGGGTTACGTCATTATTTTGATTTGCAACTGACCAGTGACGACAACCAAACTATATCGGATAATGACAGATATTTCACAAAACACCCATTTTATATCATTTCTGTAAAATATTCAGAAGAAGAACGGGGCTACGTTTCCCAATAATGTTGGTGGCACTGCTTGCTGGGATGACTTCACAAGCACGCATGCGCAGACCCTAAAATTATCTCAGTCCTAAAGTAAAAGTTCTCATCCTTGAACTAAAAGTAAAAGTGCCGTGTATGAACGCCTCGATTGATTTACATTGTGACAACTTTCTTGAAGTAAAAGTAAAAGATAAAGTTAAAGTAAAAGTGTGGTGTTTGAACCGACCATTACTCGTTACGATCCATAACTTCTGAACAAAATCTGTAGGGGAATATTGTTCCTAATAGGTGTCAGAAGGTGAATCATTTTTTACAGAAAGCACCACTAAGGAAGTTCATTTCAGGATGTTTTCAACAGAATCGTAAAAAGTTTCATAGGGGTAGGAGAAACCAATGTATATTGATTGAGCGTTATCTTTGATACCTGTAGTCATATAGCTGAATATTTCACAATTGTGGATTTGTGTCTGAAAATATTTTGACTTGCTAACCTGGACCAATAAAAAATGTTGTGCCATCTATCAAGTGTTTCTTAAAGTTGGGGCCAATATGAAGTGGCCCCACCTCCCAACTGTCAATGAGGAATTATTACGCCTTAGGTCATTAACCCAATATCAGATATAAATTATATAAGCCTATGAACATATGAGTGACGACTTGCTCTCTTATAGACCAGAATTATCTCAAAAAAAAGGGGACCCATACAAAATGGAATCTGAATTCCATTAGCAATCTGCGACAAAAATATTTCCTCAAGATATATTGTTACGATTCATTTGTGTATTGAATTCACAATTTAATGGACAACAATCCGATATTATTCAACATACAGAATTTCTTGTGAATGTGTTGTTTCCTTACAGCTTTTACAAGCCTACTTCATTCGGGAGTGCTTTTTCAAACGTGGCTTCATATTGTTGCTCGAAAATAAAAGAATATTATAGCTCTGAACAGAGGGCCTACCAGAACAATTTTTGGGTCCTTCTTGAAGAAGTGTCATGTGAGTTTGTCTGAAAGCGGCCTCTTCATTAAAACTGCTAAGGATGATGAAGCTTCAAGTGCTATTTGGAGTACAGTCTTCGATACAGAAGACTTCTGCTGCAATCAATCTACTGTATAATTTGATTGACATTGGCGTTTAAATTTCAGGTTGAATTTCACAACCTATATTTCAAATTCTGCCCCAGAGCACGCTCACACGATTTCAATTCTTTTCTTCAATTTGAATTTCATTTTCACTGTGAAATGGAGAATTAGAGGCCCTTTGATACTGACCTAGCCTCATGAACTAGTATATGCAGAAGTTAGCCATTTAAAGAATCTTGCACTTGTGCCCAACGTGTATAACTCATCACGCTTCATGATATGAGTCAGGATAGTAGTTGTTTTTTGAAGAGAAGTTATTTTTAACCCTCTCGTAGTTCAAGTGGGAAAAATTATTCGAATGTAATAAATGCTATCTGAAAATTAAATTGTTGTGTAAACATGTTTTAGATTCGAAAAACAATTTTCATAGAATGTTTCAGTTATACAGTGCTTTTCTTCAATCTCCCTCCCCCTTTCATTTTTTCAACAGGTTCATTCAAAAAATTGAAACTTGGAATGATGAAATTGATGAATAAGTACTATGTTTTGGAGTAGAATCATTGACCGATGAAAATTTCAAGATCTTTTTGAAGCTCCTGATGAATATGCTAAAAGTCCAATATCTTCACCTACTATAATATGGCGGAACATGTAATAACTGACTGAATAAATCGACGTTCAAATACATACTTTGTGGAAAAGGCTGAGTTCAGTTCAGAATATGCTCGAAATGGTTGCCTCAAACGTCTTGACATAAGAACAACCTATCCGATATTTCACGTCGATTTTCGAACACAGAAACGTCGTTATTTCTACAAATATTTACTATTCTACGCCGTATATATTCAATATTGAAGCAGGTTCAGTTTCGTACATCTTTTGCTTCAAATAGCCCAATGAAAAGTCTAAAGGTGTCAAATTTGGCAAGCGGGTTGGCCATTCCCTATGACCTCGATGGCCAATAGTTTCTTGGTGGTGGTGCTCCATCTTGTTGGAATAATAATATACATAATGCAATTATTAGGATTCATTTCGACGATTTCGCTGATTAGAGGATCAACAGTAGTTTCCAGCATATTCAAATAAAGTTCCCCTGTTGAATTTTGTTCAATGTACCACTTTGGAGATAGTTGACGTGTAACTATCTACTTGTTGAATCGAAAGCTAAATTAATATAATAATATTTGAATTTAACAATGGGGTTCATTGTTGTACTGACATTTTGGTCAGTTTATGAACAAAAAATAACCTATCAAGCCATATTTGGTTGTTGAGATTGCCTTATTGCAGAGAAAAACGAATATTTCCAGAAATATCGATGTTAATGTGTTTGTTTTCAAGTAATTCTCAAATGATTCGCCATTTTGTAGTAGGTGAAAATATTGACTTCATATTCTAGGGTTGTTAAGTATTCGTCAGGAGCTTCAAAATTATATATATCCGAGGGGTTGACCACTGAGGGAAAATGTGTACACTGGAATTCCCGTAAACCGGAATTCCCTCGGAATTCCCCGGAATTCCCCAGAATTCCCTCGGAATTCCCCGGAATTCCTACAAGAAAAATATGTCAATTTGAAGAAATATCCATTACATTTTAAAGCTAAATGACGGAAATACTGGGAATTCCGAGGAAACCTGACGAAATATGAAAGATATATATCAGAACTTTCGTACAAAAGTTTTTTTGAGATTTCTGAATGGAACATAAACTTTAGACTGTTGAGTAGACCATGTAATGATTATGACCCAATCTGAATAATATCGGATTTTACATATCAAAACTTCTCACATTTTCATTGAGGCTGGTATTTATTTTATCGGAAACAAAATAAATCATCTACATAATGCAAATCACAATCGTAAAATAAAGGGAACGGATCGTCTGATTCCACTCAGGTTTGTTTTATTACCATCATTTTTCCTGATATTTTTCCTTATAGAATCGAATTCTGAATCCGTTAGAATAAATGAGTATCGAAATAATACAATTTGTCATTTAAAAAATACGGTATTTTATGGTCTATTGAGTAAGTTCTATTATTTTCAACCGCTAAATGATTACGGGATACTCGATCTGTGGAGAAAATCCTTTTTTGTCATCGCTTATGTAGCGAAAATAAACTGTTTCCCAAAAACGTATATACCATAATATCAAACATTATTGATAGTCCTTCAACATTACCTACTAGGAAAATAAAAAAATATTTTCCACCGGTGTGTTCACCCTGTATAAACTCAAATGAGAACAGTTGACACTGAAACACAATATATCCGATCATCTTTTTAGTACAAACCGATAAATTATATAAAACCGTCCACATGACATGATGGAGCTGCAAAGAAACTCCAGAAATCATACAAAGACTGCAGTCATTGACTATATATTGTGAAACAACCCAAAGTTTTTTGGATTGTTTCACATGCCTTATTTATATAATTGAATCAGAATGAGGTACTATTTCACTGAAAGAAGTTATTGACTCATTTGCAAGAACTTCCCCAATACACCCCTCCAGGGACATATCAGATGTCTATCAGTACATGAAGATTGTTGTCATCAGGCTTATTTGTCGCTAACAAAATGTATTTCAAATTGGAAATCTGCCACAAACTCTTAAAAAACAAAGGTCCCAACTTTCTTCGTCCAGTGGAAGTGGATTACTTCACACCGGTGTTTCGTTTCTGAATTATGATTTTATATAAATATTGAAATCCCACTGTGTGCTTTTTTATAATTGCGCAAATAAATTGAAGTTATCTAATAATAATCCCTACAGTTTCTTCAGAAATTTTTAGGAATTCCCCGGAATTCCCTCGGAATTCACCTGGAATTCCCCGGAATTCCTATCAATTGTATACTGGAATTCCCATGTGGTCAACCCCTCGTATATATCACAGGAGTTTCCTTTCCTATCAATTTTGTTTTCCAGATGGCGCCCAGTCGTCATCTTCTACTTCAAAATAAATTTTTTTTATCAATTTCATTATCCCAAGTTTCAATTTTTTGAGTTGACCCGTTCAAAAAATAAAAAGGGGGGACATTAAAAAATAGCACTGTATATGATAATGTGTGATCGCCTTCAAGAGATCATCAAGCCGAATGAAAAAGAGCGCAACCTAAAGAATAAAATAAAACACTCCACGATAAAGGAAGTGTGGATAATACTTTCCAAGTTCTTTCATGGAGGTACGGGGCAAGAAATAATGACCCGAACCCGTATCTCTTCGGGCCTTCAAAACGTCTAGCATCGAGTAAAAGTGAAACTTTCGAAAGTTTCCAGATAAAACAATAGCCGCTCGATAGGTATTATTTGCTTTATAGTGCTCTCGCAGAGAATAAACATCTCTGAAAATACTCATAGATCCTCAAAGGGAAAGAAAAACATCCATTGAACAGCCAACTTGTTTCTTCTGTTTCGACTTCTTATTATTTGGAGATGTATTTAAAATTCCGTCTAAGAACGGGATTTATTAAAAAGTTCCGTTCATCAGTCAAAGATGAACTTTTCTTCGGCAATGACAAAAGTTTCAGCTGAACGTTTTTACATTCAGATAACTTCTGTTTTGTTCGAGAATTCGAATAAGGAATGTAAGAATTACTTCAAAATATCTGGGGTGGAAAATGTACGATTTTTCCACTACGAATAAAGGGAAACTTTTTCGATGCTGCGAAATATACCTTGGAAAAGGGCTGGACTTGCTAATTTATGTTCCATTAACAAAGTGTATGGGAGCTTCTCTGTTGAGCTCACTTCACAAATTCCATTCTGGAAAGATTCATTCTGTCTGAAATTATTTTCGTCTCTTTCAACGTGTTTTTGAATTTCTTTTGTCACATTGCATATTCGAGATTTTTATCTCGCGAAAAAGTATCGTAATGAATGTTACACTGGATTGATTCCAGTTTATATCGGATGAAAATCCAACATTTGTCTATTTTCTAGTCCACCGAGCCGAAAAATACCTCCCGTCATATATGACAATATAATTAAGCCGACTGAGATGGCCTTTGCATGTAAGCCATATACGATATCATCGTATGTTGGTTCAACCTTTCCTTGACAAAAGTGCCTATTGTATTTGGCACAAGCTTTATCTTCTGTTCATTTCCTTTTTTTCAATATGCAGATTCACACGAAAGGAAAGCCCTGTAATGTTCGAAGAACACCTCGTGAATCAAGGAACAGGAGATACAAATTAACATTTACTTTGAATTTCTGAAGTTTGTAAGCCTCAGGAAAAACCTCTTTTGGCAAGGAGTTCCAAAGCTCAGCTGTTCTATTGAAAAAAGATCCCTGAGCAAGAGAGGTGCGACAGGATTCCAAATTCACAACAAATGGGTGGGAATCCTGTACTCGTCGAGTCATCCGTGTAGATGTTGCCAAGGGGGGAACGATTGATAACAATTCGGAAGAGCATCGACCGTGAAAGTATCTATAGAAGAGAGACAAGTCTCCGACCCTTCTACGATGTTCCAATGAAGTGAGCAAGTCTGTGAAGAATCCCCAACAAGACGACTTGCCTTTCTCTGAATAGAATCGAGAAGCCTCAATAAATGTTTTGGTGCCGAACTCTACACATGAGAACTGTATTCCATGACAGATCGTATCTGAGCCTTGTAGATCATTGGAAGCTGACGAGAAGTGAAGTATTTCTTCGCACGAAATAGAAATTCAAGTTTCTGGGAAGCACCTTTAGCGATCGTTAGCGATCGATCTCACATCGTTTTCCCATGAGAGATTATCACTGATCGTAATTCCTAGCATCGAGATACTTGATTTTGTAGGAATAGTTACTCCTGACATCTGAATATTTGATGATGATAGATCGGCTTTTCTTGAGAAGAGACATGCCTGGGTTTTCATAGCATTAAATTCCACCAAGTTAATGTTACCCCATTCTATTATTTTTACCAAGTCGTCGTTAATTTTATTGACGTGAATGTTTTTCTGAATTTCTGTTTCTCGAGCTGATATGGGAACTCTGGAAGAGAAACTGGTATGAAGAGTACTGTCGTCCGCAAAACTATGTATTGAACAAGATGTTTTCTCGAACAAATCATTGATATGAGCAGAAACAAAGTGGGGGCCAGAACTGAACCCTGTGGAACACCTGCATTTATTGGGAGAATATCAGATGATACTCCATCAACATCCACATACAGAGACCTATCAGGCAAGAAACTCTTCAACAAAGCACACAACTGAGGAGGCAAACCATAAGACGGCAGTTTAGAAAGGAGACCCCGATGCCAAACTCGATCAAACGCTTTTGAAATATCGAGTGCAACAGCTATCGTTTTTCCGATTTTCTCGATTGAATGCTGCCAAATATGAGAAACATAAGCCAATAAGTCACTAGTTGATCTTTGATGCCGAAATCCGTATTGTCTGTCATTAATTATTCCTGATTTCTCTAGATATGTGATGAGCTTCATATTGATTGCTTTTTCCATGACTTTGGAAATGATAGAAAGCAATGCAATTGGTCAATAATTACAAGGTAAAGTTTTCTCCCCTTTTTTAGGAATCGGCTGAACTCTTGCTGTCCTCCAGATCTTAGGAAGAATCCCCATGATTATGAATATGAGAGGTTGAATAACTCGCAAAGAACTGGTGTCAATTCGGGGGCACATACTTTCAGAACAATTGCTGGGATTCCATCAGATCCGCAAGCCTTATTCGTCAGGTCCATTAAAATATTTCTTATAGTTTGTTGATGAAAAATTATCTCAGGCATATGACATTTTCGGTTCAGTCGTACACATACGAATCGCATTCGTGATAGAATAACTTTGGAATCAATTGGAAACATTATTGATTAAAATTTTGCAAATCGCAATTACACATGTCTGATTGAAAGAATGGAAAATGATTCTACAACAAGTATGTATTTTTAATGTGTATGATATTCAAAGAGCTCAAAACTTCCTTAATGTCTTTCATGGAGAGGAGTGCCCTTTATAAAAAATCGAGTTTCAGAAACTTATCGTCCCGTCACTTTTGATGTGCTCTCAGTGTTTGTAGTTATATGTGAGTTTATAATATTGTAGTTATTATATCTGACGTTATCAATTCTTCTCAGGTATCACCCTGTAGATCAAACAGTACAGTACAAAGCGATATGCTAAACGCGTTCATCTCATCTGTAAACATAACTAGATGCCTACTAAGAGCAGCTCTGCACGCTGCAATATCGGGAATTTCATCGCAATTCCTCCTTATACCTGCTTTTGATCAAATGCTAGGCGTTCGAGAATGTTCCATATTCGGAGTGATAAAAACCAGCTCAATAAGCCAGGATCCAGCATTCAGGACTCTCCTTTTATATGTCTGAAAACGCTCTTGAAACCCACCCAATTGTCGAGATACTAATTTTCTCAGCTTTCGGGATATTTCACTCTTTGAAAGGGACCGTATATTACTCTATGTGAAGAGGCAGGGTCATTTAGGGAAATTACTACTCACGTGAACCGAATTTTCGAGCAGGGAAGGCTTCTAGCCGAAGTGGAAAAGGGTCAGGATATCGTTGGATGAGGTGTAACAGGAAATTTGGCATTGGATTGAACAATCTTGGATGCCTGAAGATAAGTTAGTATGAAACTTTCGATATATTATACTTGTGTTAGAGTGGGACGATCTGTTCAGTGAACTATGGAGTATCAAAAACTATACATCGTTATGATGAATTAGTTTCTGATCAAAGTTATGTGCCTCTTATTCTATAACATAGAAATTTCTTGAAACTGCTCAACTGACAAGCTCGAATTCCCAAACAAAATAAATGAGGTGCATAGTCATGCAGAGTCCTTTGCTATTGCTTATGATCAGGGAGAATCATTTTGGCCACCAATTCAATGATAACAAGTCTCATCATAACTATGCTAAACCTGAAAAATTGTCTATTTCTCTAAACGATGCAGTAAAGTATCCTCAGACTTCACCATACTATTGGTCGACATCACAGCACTTTCACCGGCGTTACTCTTCTAAAGATCCAATTACACTGTGCCAAAAATCTGATAACGCACATTAATTAAGGAATAGCGGTTGTAGAGTTGTGACATTTCAAAATAGATCCAAATGCCACAACGAACTTTCTGAAAAACATTGATGTTTCCCAGATATGAACCAACCCCAAAATAGATTGAAATGACCAAAGAATCGTTACTATGATACGAGCCCTGTATTGCTGAAGTCGATGACTGATAGGAATTCATTGATCTGGGTAATTCAATTTATTTTGCAGTTAACCGAAACCATAACTGAGTGATTCGGTTTTATTGGCTATTTCTAATAAAATTTCTATAAGTATGTGGTTCGAGAGCGGAGATAACGGGATCAATATAGATAAAATCAGAATAACGATAAATCAGAATAGAAAATTCACCGTACAGCCAAACGTTTTCCAGAGCAATAAAACATGGATGCCTACTTCAGAATGAGTTTGGACTCCAAAGCAGCCAGTCTCATGATGTGCCTATAGTTCATCATAATTCACAGTATCATAATGCCTGATCAATAGAATTTCTCGAAAAACAAACGAACAACATTCACATTCCATCATTATGATAATATATTGCAATACTTTGCCGTACAGTAGCATTTCATAGTATTATGATGCTTTGCCTCACCATCATAATACCTCAGTATATAATGCGTAATCATAATGTAACTCATCATAATATATCTATTATCAAAACATCACGATGCCCCATCCTAATCAGTAATATATCGTGATATGGAAGCTCGTTTTTCCGACAACCAAAACAGACGAATGTATCTCGGAATGTATCTCAATTTACAGAATTGTGTGCAATTTATGACGGTCATATCCTTCTCCACTTTTGCAACTTCAGATTTACTTGATATTGGTTACCAATCATCAGATTTGATGAAACTTTTTCTAGAGATCAATTACCCTAACACCAAACTGATATTTTCGCACTCGACGCGCGTTTCGCTAACAAGGTTAGCATCTTCAGGAGAAGAAAATTGATACTAGTAGTATCAATAGTAGTATCAATTTGATACTAGTAGTATCAATTTTCTTCTCACTAGTAGTATCAATTTTCTTCTCCTGAAGATGCTAACCTTGTTAGCGAAACGCGCGTCGAGTGCGAAAATATCAGTTTGGTGTTAGGGTAATTGATCTCTAGGAAAAGTTTCAACTTTTACACCAAGGTTCCAAAACTCAGCGTTTATCAGATTTGATGTTTTCAAATAGTCTTCATAACCATATCTCAGAGATCATGAGACGAGTCATGAGATGAAATGCTGTGCATTTTTACTTTTCAGAGGAGAATTTTCATTACAAGATAAAAGAAGGTAATTGCATCAAGTAATAAAAATGGGGAAAACAGAAATGTGATTAATGCACCATTATCACAAATTTCCGAAAGGTACTTTCTGTTTGAAAGTAATTATTTTGTGGTGGATAAATCTTTTTTTCGTAGTTTTTGGGTTTCTCACCAACCAAAATCTGAAAAAATGAGTATTAATATTGAAATCTATACAAGTGTAGACTTTGATCTTTCTCGGCAAGTTGCTGCGGTAATTAAAGAACAGTTCCTTTTGGATAAAACGAGTCCAATTAGTCAGTAACTTATCGTATTTTGCCTATCAATATTCATACTAATTTTTTTCCCAGATTGTGGTCGGTTAGAAATCCCAAAAACAAGTTATTTTTATGAACACTTCATTGTATGATTTCAGTAAACGGTTTAGTAGTAGGTAGTATAACATGCCTGAAAGAATAATTGTATAATGAAACACGTGTAGCAGTTCTGTAAACTGTTCAGTAGAAATCAATGGCGTTTTTTTGATCAGGTTGTCAAGTATCGGTCGATTACACTAGGTACAATGTTTGTTCGAGGATAAATGAAATGGAAAGATGTCATACTAAATAATTCAATAGTCATAATTCGGATATTCACTCTGCTAGTTGAGATACACGATTCTCCTCGCATAAACACTTTTCTCAGTTCGGTAATACCGAACATCATTCGCGCCAACACCGCGTGTCATATTTACACAACCAAATTAGTTATGCGCATGTGACCATAATCCTGTACTCATCCATATCAAATCGTGTTGCTGTCACAAATAATTCTCATGCCTCCGCTACTGACGTTCTGTGAAAGATATGATATCTTTCCCCATCTTTCTGTAACACCGCCAGACGCTAATAGCCAAAAAAAGAATAAAAAAAAAAAAAAATTCAGGACACCCCGTGAATATATCCAGCGAGGATCAGGTTTTGTGTAGGTCGTTTCGAATACAGATCCGAATGAACAAAAAATATCGGTAGTTAATGATGCCATTCAAAAACCACACAACATGATTTGTGAACATGTTTTTTCGTAATCAACCGGAATGAAATTATTCGTCTCATTGAAAACGCGTTCTTTTGTCTTCCTTCGTCACAAACGAAATATTTGATCGCTGTTTGGTGGATTTACATAGAAATGTGATGTACCGGGCGGATATATATTGCTAGTTATCGTGATATACAGATATTGTAACCAAATCCATTCCGAAAGATTCAGTTTCTTATCTGTGAAAGTTTGATTTCTCCTCTAGAAAACATTACATTTCAGTTATTTTTTCCAAGTGTTTCGGAGGTCAGCTTCGAAACTCTTAAAAAAATCAGTTTGGTTCGATCATAAGATTTTTCTACTGTCAGTCTCTCAAAGTTTCTTTTTTTCATTTGCAATTCGTTGCACGAAAATAATCATTTTAGTGAATATCATCTTTCGAACATAGTAATAAACATATTAATCAATAATAGTGAGATTCGAATGAGTTGAAAATATTTTAAAACAATGAAAAAATGCCCAGAGGAAAGATAACGAATGATTTATTCAACATAATAAATTATTCTGAATGTTTCAAAACCCTAACAGATTCTAACTGAGTCGAATAACTGGACGTCTCCCTTTTGTGGTTCTTGTTTGCTTCTGTTGAATTTCAGAAATCTCTGATTATCAAACCTGGGTTCTGCTAGATAATAAAAATGTTTCCCCTCTCAAAAATACTTTTGAATCTGAACTTCACGTACTAACATTTTTGGAATCCACGGGAGAGTATTCTAAACTATTCGAGGAGACTAGAGATGGAGTCTTTCGTTTCCTTCATTCATGGAATATTAATCTGCACTTTCCATGAACTGTGAGAACAGAAATGATTATCGTAGTCATTATATTCTGAGGACTCTGTCACGTATCTGGAGCATACGATATACCAATCGGTAAACGTCTCTTCACAAGAATTCACTATCTTCCTGCATCAAACAGAATCATTTTTTGGGAAATTAATGTATATCGGAACTACTATGTTTGGTACTGAGTAGCTGCAAAAGTGCAGGTGCTTTGAAGAGAATTGTGTAATATTTCGTCTCTCTGGAAACTCATTGAAAACCCTACGTGAAAGTTAGATTTCATCGATTTGGTCGGTTATATTGCTGATTGTGTTTGTGTACTTCGGAACAAGAGAGTTTCAAAAGTAATTTCCCAATACCAGCCGTACAATAAAAAATTCACACCGACCTGGCGTTGATATTTTTAATAGGTAATAAATACTCGGTAGCATACTCGAACAATTTTCGAAACACACCAAATTCACAATGACGGAAATTGAACGAAAAAACAGGGTTTCAATTTGGTGCATTTGTACGGGTTTCATGCTTTGCGAATAAAAAACAGGTCAGTTATTTTGCAGAATGAACAACAAATCAATTTCATAGGTGATATGATCGGGTAGAAATCGAATTTAGCAACTGGAATAATCCACTTTGGGGGATATAGTTTGTTATCGTGTGTCGAATATTACGAATTGAGAATGACCCATGGCGGAATTACAATTTTGCGGTAGGGAAAAAAAGGTATATGAGTACACTATGGTATGAATACATTGAAATCTCTCAACATTATGTACCCGTTATAATGTTTAATGGTTTCGACAACTATGATGGCATATTGAGAATGAAAAAAATTAACATTGCTGTTGTTCTTATACTGTGGTAGCACTATTACTCTAGGGGTTACCACCTCAAGGAGTACTACCTGACCTGATCAAATTATCCTTGATGCCAGTTCAATTACATACTCCAACGAATTATTGAAATGAAAGTGGATAGCGTATCGATTGGAATCGATCTTTTGTCACTATTATCGTTTCTACTATATTCAGTGTCAAGCATCAAGAAACTTGTTAGTATTTATTTGATTATTTGAAAATAATATTCTATGAAAATATTCCTACCTCCTTGACCGCCCATTATGATATAGTTTCGATTTTATTTAACGTTACCATGGTGATATCAAACAGCATGATAGTTTTCGAATCTATTTCATCAAAAATATTCGATAATAATAGTGCTTCAGAAGATATGGTATTATCTTCAACACCAGCCACAGTAATTAATGAAGGTAATAATAATAATAATAGAGGGATGAAATAGACAATTGTACTCTTTATGAACTGCCCACTTATTCATCTTATAATCATGCTATCTATAAACAAAACAAAATGCATCGTTTTGCTGATTGTCAGGTCGGTTAGAATTTCTGAAACGGATTATTTCGGCATCATATTATGGTACATACTAGTCCCATAACCTAAACTTGAGAGACCCAATCGACGTTCAACGACAAAGCGATGCCAAGAAGAAAGCAACCTCATTCGTTTTCATTTTGATGATGGCATCGTTCATTTTGGCCCAACCCCGTAACATTTTAAGGATTCAAAGAGAACGGGGGAAGCTTTCAACGCTCAGAAGGTCGACATAAATTTCATGGGATAACAGTTTTCGTGTTGCCTCCTTCCATAAGGGTATAGCTTCGAAGGAAGTAAACGTACATATTCTCAACCCTCGAAAGAAATAAATTTCAAATGGGTACTTCAATTAATTTTACGAGGAACTGTACTGATACGGCGTCATAATAGCTCGAGTTATAGCTCTAATTATAGTAATGAATAATTTAAATTTAGCTATTTACATATTGATTTGTCTTAGATTATCTGAAGTGTTTTCAATTTCCACTCCGCCGGTTTTTATGGCCTATAATGATCTGTCATAACAATCGCGATAAAAAAAACTATCAGAGGTCAGAGGGTTTCCGTTTATCTTCCAATAGATTACCATTGCCCTTGGCCTGCAACCGTTCTCATATTCCTTACAAATCTTACAAAAAAATATGATAAACTCAATTCCGTTAACGCAAGGTTGAATCATATCAATTTATCAAAATTGGCACACTCATGTACTAATGCTTTGGTCTTGCTTGAAATCTGTATCTATTCTTTTACCTCTGGGTGCTTTATCAACATTTTCATTTCCAAGTGGTAGAAAAAAAAAAAAGATAAAGTGTTCTTTTTCAGAAATAGGTTATCTCGGCTTCCAGCCTAGGTAAGCCATATTTTTTTTACAGAAATGATTCACTTTCTGCCTTAATATACTAGATAGATAGATGCTTTATTTTACTACTTTACATCCAGGGTACATTTGTAGCAGGTCAAAGTGAATTTACTAAAAAGCCTTATAAAAGGGTACACAAAAGGAACGACACATAATAGTAGAATAATCTACATCAATTATACGACTGAAAATAATTTTTCAAAGCTAAAAACATCAAATATTCAGAATACATTAAAATGTATCGGGTACATGAGGTAATAATTTGAAGAGGCATGGAATAATAAATGAAATAACTCAAGTCTAATGCAGATCACTTTCATATGATCCAAATAGAATTTATGAAGACTCTACCAGGGAGTAGAAACAATTTTTTAAGAAATACTGTCTAACATTTCTTTTGAAGTCAGTGGGGCGAAGACTTTTAACCCTCATAGGCAATATGTTGTATAGATTGAAATTCAATGAATTCTTCTGGGATACTCCGAGTCTATATCGAGGAACTTTGATTTGTCCTGCGTTTCTGGTATTGTATTCATGTGTGTCACGCTGAGTTTCCAGGGTACTTGCCTGCTTATGAATCTCTTGGAGTACATTGTAGATGAACAGGGATGGTAAGGGCATTATGCCATATTCAATGAATAGTGGTTTACAGTGTTGTCTGAATTGTGCGTTGGCCAATATTCTTACTGCCTTCTTTTGTTGTAAGAAAATTATATTCGCATAAGAAGAGTTTTCCCATAAGATGATCCCATCATTTATGTGGCTGTGGAACAATGAAAAATAGACTGTTTTCAGAGTCGCGGTACTGACAATGCGCCTCAGTTGTCTGAGGAGAAAGATTGTACTCGCCAGTTTACAACGTAAACGCTTCGGTAAGAAAGATGAGTTGATAAAACTAGTTTCTGGGTTTTATTTGGATTTAGTTTTAGATTATTCTTTTGGAACCATTGCTCTGTTTTATTTAAGGCTGCCTGAGAATTTGAGATAAGCTCATCGTATTGACTCCCTGAACAGATGATGGTGGTATCGTCAGCAAACAAAACATATTCATATGGGTGCTGAACTTCGAATATATCGTTGATATAGATAATAAACAGTAGTGGCCCAAGGACGGATCCTTGGGGCACACCATTTGTAACTGGTAGGTAGTTTGAACTTATGTTGTTGATTGTAACGCATTGGAAACGTTGATTAAGGTAAGATTTCATCAGAGATAATACGACTCCTCTTATACCATAGTGTGATAGTTTTTCGATGAGAATGGTGTGGGAGACACAATCGAAGGCCTTTGACAGGTCACAAAGAGTAACAGTGGTGTGCTCTCCCTCTTCGAGGCCCCCGACTACACCCCCCACAACCCTCATCACAGCCTCTGCTGTGGATTTATTTTTGTGGAAACCAAATTGGTTTTGATTGAAATAGTTGTTTGACTCGAAGTACATCAATATCTGTGTTTTCAACAAGATTTCTATGATCTTTGAAAAAATTGATATAATTGAAATTGGTCGAAAATTTTCAAGGTCAGCTAAGTCGCCTTTTTTATGTACAGGAACAACAATACTACACTATTGCTGGTACATATTAGACTACAATCCAAAAGTGGGAGCTGAAAATTCATTTTGCTGCCATTAATTTGAACGACCCTATATAAACCCAAGCCACGTTTTTCTGATAGTGTTTAATTATAGAACGTATGCACGGATTTCAAGATAATCCTTCAATCTGTATAATCGTGCATCCTGCATTGTATAATGTTGGTAATGTTTCGGCAATTTTACGCAAATCATAAAGGTGTTTAACCTTTCAGTAATAGCATGCATTTAATGTTCTATTAGAAATTCTACCTAATGATATAGAATTAAAGATCGCTAAAACCTAGTAAACGCGAGTTAATTTCGCAAAACTCGTTTTTACTGATTGCAGCGAAACTCTTATAAAAATTGCGCGGATATGTAATTTCTCCGTTGAATGCATATATTTTCTTTTTGCGGGAACATGACTTTTTTCAATAATTTGGCCACCTTTGTCTTGAAAATTGGCAACACCTGTAGGTAGGTAATCCGGGCCAGTTTATAATGAGCACCAAATATCAAAGGAACCGGGTGGTCCCAAAAACCGGATTTTTTGCCGTAATTCTTATTAATTGGTCTGTTTCGGCTTAATATAGCCAAAACTATAGGTTACAACGTAAGCCTGTCAAAATAACTATGCGCTGTAGACAAATTGAAGTATAAAAGTCATCTTTTTCACACCAAGTCACACGATAGAGAAAATAGGCACTTGAAATCGGGCTGTTTGGAAACATAACTGGTGCTTCTGTCACAGGCTATCATAAAAAAATAAAATCAGTTTTGATACGTCGTTTTCTGGTGATAACAAATTATCTATACATTAGTCGCGACAGATTCCAATCAGTATTAATATCACTGTTGAGTATTACACGACTTGTTGAATAGACTTTAATAGAGTTTTAGACATATTATATCTGTATAAATATTTTTTTGACTAACATATACATTCATCCGTGTGGAAGATTTGATTTATCTCTTCATCACAAAAATTACGGTGAATGATGCAGAATGTTTCACTATTCCTTGCTTTCAGTTTCATTATCTGCTGCTTTGACATATCAGTCCCATAATTCATGTGAACCGAAAACAACTTTGATAACAAAGTTATATTCTTTCATATTCATATACAAACTGAGGAACAATCCTGAGAATTCACCAAAACTACTGTCTGAACCAAAGTTTCATGTGCCGAAATCAGTGGTAGAACTGAACAATGTTTTAACCGACCAATACCTACAACCAATATGTTTTTCAAGTCTCCCTCATTTGCAATTCGCTATAAATTTAATCAAGTGTGTCAAAAAGTAGACATTTATTCAATACCAATGAATATTTTCAAAAAAGAGATGAAAAATATTATGCTTTCGAAGCAACAAATACTTCAAACAACGTATTATTGTTATAACACTTGACATAGTCAGTGGGCATACTTGAAGACTGGCGTTAAATCAAATCATCTTTCGAACAATCTATTCAGGCCAGTCTCAAATTACCTACACAGTAGGTTTCGGCTGGCACCTGTCAGAAAACAACTACTCCCCTGGCTAATACCACGAAGGGCATTGAATTATATCCGACCAGGTGCCAGTGCAGGTTTCTTCACAGAAGTGAATCCTGCATTTGCTACTGTGTAGGTAATTTGAGACTGGCCTGAACAGATTGTTCGAAAGATGATTTGATTTAACGCCAGTCTTCAAGTATGCCCACTGACTATGTCAAGTGTTTTTACATTTTCCTCGCAGGAGGAATGGACGAATTCGGTTTGCTTTTGGAATACCTCGTCCATTGGTAGATGGCGTAATAACTTCGTTGTTCGCATCAGCTTTGACCGGGGCTTGATACTCTTGTAGGAGATTTTTAATTATGGGAAATCATCGACTTTATGTTGATGATGGCACTGCCTTACACTGACGAGTGGCCAAATAGCCCGAAACCGGTCTGCAAGTGTGTCCGTCCCTATAATTGAAAGTCAATTCCTTCATTTGTATCGACGAAAGCAAATGCAGGATTTACTTCTGTGAAGAAACCTGCACTGGCACCTGGTTGGATATAATCCAATGCCCTTCGTGGTATTAGCCAGGGGGGTAGTTGTTTTCTGACAGGTGCCAGCCGAAACCTACTGTGTAGGTAATTTGAGACTGGCCTGAACAGATTGTTCGAAAGATGATATTATTGTTATGATATATGTATATTTGATTCATTCAACACTCATTCCAAAACTGAATATTATGTTTGCTAATCATTAAACATCAACTCAAAATTTGTCATTTCTTCTGTTAATTTTCCATGAATGCATTACTGTTGCGCAATGTATATATTTCCTATATTCACTTTCACCCCAAAATTGCACACTGTATCCTGTAATTGGATCTAGTGCCTGTCTGGACAATAAAGACTAAAATCACTTCGAATCCCGTGTCTTGGCAGGCTATCAATCTGAACCATTTTCATAAATTCGTAATTATAGTTGTACTGATCAAACGAAATAAAAAAAATCATATGGATGGATTTCTTATTGATGGTACTAGCGACTGGTACCTCAATACCATTATGGGTTATAATGAACCTCAATTTTCTGAGACAACTTTGTACTCCAAAGACGGTTCTTCGAAGAGGTTAGTCAAAATTATTATTGATTCTACCCCGTATATTATTTGGAAGGGTCATTCGCATGAAACCGTTTGTATTACTTATGCAGTCCTGAGCGAAGCGAAATATTCGAAATCTTGCAAACTTTCAGTTTGCCCATGTTGCACTTTGAATACAATACATCTTGTGTCTTATCATATCCTTTCTGTTGCACATATCAGATTCAATCATTCATGAACTCGTTCCACAGTGCAGCAGAAATCTCCGACAAAACAAAATAATATGCAAAGTCATATCAACAACATGCTACGAAAAAGATCGCAGTCATCTATCCTCACAATGATAGCTTTTATCTAGTAGAAAATTCACTTGAAACTGTGGCTGACGAATATTTTGCAACTGGGAATATAATCGATATAAAATACAGCTGCAGGTTGTCGATAGTGGCAGTTTCGGAACCTTGAAAAAACTCAGTGAATATAGAATTACAGACGGTGACTCTGATGAAGCTTTGGACTAGTAAATGAAATGTCAAATGGAGAAAGCCCTTAGGAAATCATAAGAAAAATTTCAACTGTACCATATTTGCCAAAGTATTGATGGTCGCGTGTTATAGGGTGAAGGGTGAAATGATATAATGTCTGAAATTCCAGCTGAAGAAATATAAGTTCTCTTGAAATCCAGAAATTTGTTTCAAAATAACGAACCTGTAAGTATATATCAGTGCTCTTGGGCTGTTTCGATAAAAAACATTTGCAACATATTCATTCCCACTGAAACATTGAAGAACATGTGTTCTCACATGGTACGAATTAAAAAATATCACTATTAGAAACTGACGGAAATTATATTGGATGGAAACGATAGGTTGATTCGAACCGGAAATGTGTTACCTCCTACATTATTTTCCCCTAGTGGTAGCACACGAAATAATTTTAAGCAAAAAAATATAGGTACTAATTTTTCTCTCTCTTCCAGACAAAAAGCAATTTATCGAGAGATCATTTTTGTCAAGGTTTGTAATCTATTTCATTCACATAAATAAAAAAAAAATCATGAAATGAACAAGCAATGGATAGTTTGCAAGAGAGGTTCGACAGGTCTCCAAACTAACTTCTGTACTAGTCGGGTCATTCGTGTAGATATTTAAAAGGGTGGAACGATTGGTAACAATTCAGAAGAGCACCGACCGTGAAAATATCTATAGGAGACAAGTCTCCGACCCTTCTACCATGCTCCAATGAAGTGAGCGAGTCTGTGAGCGAAGATTCACCAACAACTGATGGTGTTACGCAGGAACATGACTGATGAAGCGGTACAGAGGATTGGGGTTTCGATAAAGAAAGTGAGAACCTATACCTTCTTTCTCGCCTTCTTTGCACACTCGGTACAGACAGAGTAGTGGAAATGTTAAAACTTCGTGAAATCCGATGAGAAGCATGAGGTTTTGAATTCTTCTGAGTGAACAATTCGATACCTTTCATATTGAAATTAGTCCAGAAACAGGCATGGCAGGTTGTGAATAAATTGCATTGCATCATGCCTCTTCTGAACCAATATTATTCGAGGCAAACACTTTCGTTATGAGAACGAATCGAAATTCTCAGAAGTTAAATCACATAAGTCTGAAGCGAACTTCGAAGGGTTGATAGTTCAATTAAATTTGTGGTAAGAGCAACCTCTCATCCGAAGAAAACATGTTCCCTCCATAATCTGAATCCAGTGTAACTAGCAAACTTTCCAGCGATGAGTCCTCTCCATCGATAGCGGCTGTATAATCGTGTTGGCATTAGTCACGGTCAATTATCCTGAACACCCAGTATATTGCACAATCGGCGGTTATCTTCTCGGTTATCTTACAACTATCTGATTAAAGATCAGATACTAATGTGAAAGCAAGCATATCAACATATTTCCCTATTACGTTATATCGCTGAACTATCGGTAACCTTAGAAATTACGAAAGAACCAATGATATTTTATTGAACTGTTGGAATGGGTAATTTGCGACTTGTTCAGTTCTGACTAGTGAATGCACTGAAGATTTTCTCGGTAACACTGCAGACTTGAAGAAATCTTTAGCAATTATGCAAGTGAACAATTGTATTTCAATATTGAAAAAAAATCCAGTCTTTATAAGGCCATGATTATAATTTTTAACCCCTGTTCACTGTCACAGGAAAAGCATTGCGGTCAATTCTTGTTGTAATTTCTCGTCTTCTCCTTTCATTGATAGGTGGCGCCATTTTCATCCCCGTTTAATTCTGCTCAGGAACGTTAATGGAAGTTTTTTCTTAAATATTTGATCTATCTATATCGTCATTTTATAATTGCTTTTTTTTATTCAGTTAATACTTGACGTCATACTATCAAAAATCAAAGCATTAGGGAGGGAGATTCAAACCTACAAAACGCGTCAGCATTGGTCGAAACGAAAAGTGACATCAAACGACACAACAGTGGATTAATCGGCATCAATATTCATACTGTGTTGGTCGTGAAATATTTCAAACCATTATTTCCGTGGCGATTTGTAGTGAATCTACACATCAGTAGTGGATCTAGAACGATGACTGAACGTGGTGTTGTTATCCAAGCACAATCGGACAATTCACCAAAAATAGATACATTAATGATGACAGCATGATTTTGCATCAGATCTCAATTTTACGTACGCAGAGCTCAAATGAGTGAAAGCTGCGAGGTCAACATTAGGTTATATGATGTATTTGAGTCCATAACATAAATTGGTGATTTCTGCATCAGTCATACCACAGAACAGATCATATCCGTGCCTTTGAACTATATTTCGATCATAGGTCAACTTCCCTACCACCAAATTGATACCACTGGCACTCGATAACCAAGTCGGTATCTCCAGAAGGGCATTGATCTATGGGTACATCAATTTTCAGTTCGGTTTAACGTAATTGATGTCTATTAAAAGTTTTCTCTTACACATATTTGTCGAGATGATTGTATAATGGGCTGTTCTTTCTAGGGATAGAAAGGCGGTATAACAATCTTGTGATCCAAATTTCTCCTTGGAATAAAAATGCAGATATTTCTGATGAACCCGAACTACTTCTCATTGAAACAGAATCATAAATATTTATATCATAAATATTATTTGTGGTGAATAGTATTCTCGATTTTCATACTCCAGAGTTAATGATCTGTAACATGTATTTCTGTTTTGGTTTATATACTGTTATGTGTTTTCCATGTCTTATACATTTTTTCATATCAAACTACGTATTTTTACTCATGAAACGTAAAATCCAATTCTAATTAAATATACCCAGCTTATTTATGGCATAATTTGTTCTCTCGACCTGATATGCATCTAAAAGCATAATTGAAACTGAAAGAACTGAGTGAGAGATTCGATACTTCTCATACTTAGATATCGTCCACATAGACCCAGATCTGTGGAGCCCCAAAGAGTAATTGGTCATACACTAACATAAAAGCACACAACACACAACATATACGTAAAACCAATGAAACATCTGAAACATTGCCTACACATCTTGAACATTTACGTTTTTTTCACACTGAGCAACATCGTGGATACGGTCTGAACTGGCCAAATATAGTCGAATATAACTCAATTATCAGTTCAGACACATCACAAAAAACATACACAAACTCGCAATGATTGTAATAAATCGCTTGAGGCTCCGACGAAATTTACAGCATCAAGTTATGTAAACTGACTACGGAAAATGGGTTTAGTCTATCGTTTTTATGATGTTTTCAGAAAAACGAGCACCGCTACCGTTGATTAGCTCACAGGCAGAATTGTTTTCAAACCATTTCAGGAATAACAATTTGGAAGGGAATTGAAATACCCACGTTATTTCATTATTCTCTATTAGCAAAGAAACGTTATTTTTGACGCATTTGAATGAAAAACAGGTGAATCTGGGAGGCAGCAAATTAATCACGAACAAAACAGTTCGCTGATTAATGTTTTAGCATCAAATAGTCTGTTTGTTATACGCCAGGGAAGAATCACAATTCCGGAGAGCTTTTGACGAATTCGGTGCGATTACATCAACATTTTTGTACAGGGCGTATCATTATCCTCTTCCGTCTTACAAACGCTATTATCGACGAGTTTGAATGAGAATCAGGTGAATCTAGAAGGCGGCAAATCAATCACAGACAAAGCAGTTCGCTGATTAACGTTTTAGCATCAGTCTGTTCTTTATAATACTCACAGGAAACGGAATATGAGAGAATCACAATACAAAGTAGGCTCCTGACGAATTTACGCTTTTATAAGGAATAAATCAGAGGACTCCTTCATCAGAACCAACAGTAGAGTATTTCGCATCATTTCATAATAACGAAGAAACATTCGAAATGGGAAATCTCAAAGGAACAGAACATGAGAAAATGACAATTCAAGGAAAATATTTGTTTGAATGTAGTTAACGATGTTCCTGGTTGGATGTATAGAAACAAAATGAATAGAAATTACGGATCTATCGAAATGAACGAATTAAATCGAATATGCGGAAATTGATCAGATAAACAGAAATATAAAGAAAAAAACAATGATTTGGAGAAGAAATACAAACGAGCAAAAAACTATATCAACCAAATAGTGACTAAATATACTTACAACTTGAAACTTGAATATTCTCCATTAGGTACAGATAATAAGTTTATCAGGTTTTCCATTTCCATAGTTATTCAATGTTACATTTCATTTTCTGCTCATTTGTATTTTTGATAATTTAAACTTTTTTAATTTGATTCGGCATCTGAATGATTCATCGCAATTTTATTTTACAGACTGGTTTTTGATTATCAGTTCATTTTAATTATCATGTTTAGATTTATCAATGTCAATTTCTTTTGGCGACTCAATAGCATCTTGATGGGAGTTCTGAATGTTTTGCATTGTCTCAAGGAACATTGACGCATTTGAAGAAAACATGAGAATTAAATAAATTGATATCAAGTTGTCCGAATAAAACTTATAATAAATAAAAATTTCATTCAATTTTGAATTCCGTACACGAACTAACGAACTGCTTATATATTAGTACAAAACTTTTTGATATAAGAACTCTGAAACAACTGAAAGATGCCTTATTAATCCACGGCATGTGATAAGATTATATCAAATCAAATCATAACTTCACTCATGTTTTTTATCCAATATTTGAATTGAATTTAATAAGGAATGAGTTCAAACATTCCAAAAAGCTCAGGATTTACCAACTTACAGAGCTATTGGAGAATATAACAGAATTCCTTAAAAAATAAAAAAACCATCATAAAAAAACATTCAATATTGAAATGAACTTTTATCAGGAATGAGTTGAAATATCACAAGAAAGCTCAGGATTCAACAATTCACAGAGCTATTGAAGGACAAAACAAAATCCCATTATAAAATGAAAAATCACCATAGAAAAAACATTCAATATAAAAATTGAAGAGTATTACAAATCTTCAATGTGGATTACTTTATTGCATGAAATAGACATAGCTTAAATTATTGTATTCGTTAATATGGAAAAAGTGCTTGTTTATGAGAATTTTGGGCCTTGTTAGCAGTACCTGTGTACTATAATTTTGAGGTAGGAAGTATGAATGTTTTAGTTAATAAATAAATGAAATCTTGGGGCAGGCGAGAAATCACAAAAAAACAGATCGGTTCGTTGTTGAAGAAGCAGAAAATATGTTTGTTCATTACAATTCAAAAGCTCTTTTCGATGAACTTGACATACCTACACAATAAAAATCGAGCATATTTTCCATCAGAATCCACTTAGAGGCTATTTCACATTTATCTGTAACGTAATTTTTCATCCCACATGTGAACTCATGAATATAGTATATTTATTATAAAAACACCATGTTAACAGAATGAATTTAATTTCGCCTATTCACTTGCAATATCTAATCTGAGTCAAATGAATACCATTTCAATATCATCTGAAATTAATTTGTAACAAGATCTGGGATTCCAAATGAGCACTGCAAAATGAAATCATACATCGAATTGATATAACAGTTCCGAGTATTTGATAAGTTCTGAGTAATAAATAATCAAAGTTGGTCAACATTTTTATTACAAGTGTATAAATGTTTCAATTCAATAGTAAAGGTTCAACTTCTCATAGCCCTTTTCCTCAAGCTTATTTCCTATTACCAATATCTGAAGTTACTTTTTATTACTCAGTTCACAGAACGAAATCACAAACTTTAGTGGCAAATTATGTATTCGAAATGAGAAAGTAGATGATATTGTTGCAGTATGGTCATGCCAATTCTCGTGCCAATTCAAAACACGTAGATTGGCTGGTAGGAATACATCGTTCTTGCTACGAATCTTTCCCACAATTAGAAATAAATCATTATTGAGCAAGATGGCGCCCCATCCTAGTTTGGGCCACCAGTTATTGAATTATCCTTCACGCAGTTATATACCAAGGTCGAATTTGTGACCCAAACCGTTGAAATATTGACAGCAATGGTTCAAAGGATTCCCACAATAGGGGTGGAAACGATTCTATGGTTGATTATGTGCTATTGACATCGTAAATGAGAGATCATCAACTATATTTTAATAAGGATAATATTTGATAGAATAAATCGCTAGCTTGAAACAAGAATTTGGTTCATAGATAAAATAATGGTGACTATTGAACCCACCCCTGCATACGGCGACTACCCTTGTACCGGAATATCAGGTAAATTTTGGCAGCCGGAACCTTATAACATTGAGAAACTATTCACCTGTGTTTGAAACGAACAGAAAGAGGCGAATAGGTACGAGAAACTTCCAATGAGGGAACGAAATATACCAGGAGTTTGGTGAAGGCGGTAATAAATCACCCAGTCTATGCATCGAAAGATCAATAAAACTGTGCTAGTAACGTGCTTGGATACAGAGAGGGGAAAATATAATTATAGGGAAATACATGGCCGATAAAAGCAGTGTATCTCGATATCATATCTTGTGTTTTTTAAGAAATTTGTTTGAACTTTGATTACTTGTTTGAAGTCGCGTAAAAAACCTCTGGTATATCATTAATTTTAATCATATCTTTGAATCACGATATTCAACTGAGAAGTTCATAAATGGCAAAAATATGGTCGCAAAAATCTAGTTCTGAAATACCGTAACAAAAATTCCAATTGCTTCAAAGAAATTTCCCAATTTTCAGTTCTCATATAAATAGTAATAAATACGATTCTGTTCACCTGAAGAGGGGCAGTTTGTGAACAAAAACAAATGAAGATGAGTTAGATAAGGTGTTTTTTGAGCAAGTCACCAATTTCATTGCTCGATTTCTTATGATATTTTATGCAGGAAAATTCCATGAACGTGTTGAAAAGTTTTGAGTTTCGGAGACATAGGGTGTTGAAAATTCGAACGAAAATGTACATTTTTGTAGATATCTCAGATTCTCAACGTATTATGCAAAATGTTATCAACATTAACAGTTTTTGTCTTCTCACACTGACACACATTTGCCGAATTGTTATTCGATATCTCTAACTGAATTAGTCCATTTTATTTTTTTATTTAGACAAGATTACTATTACTAAAAGGCAACAAGTTGACTTTTTTGCATACAAATAGAAAAACAATCACTAATTATTAATATAATTGTTAGAGTTGACCATAGAAGTTGTATGTTTTCTCCCCACCGTTTCTAATTCACTGACTTCCTATTGACAACACCTAAGATCTCCATGAATTCAACAGCATTACTTATATGGCGTAGCTCTCAACTATAATATGAACTTTTCATATTTAGTAATTTTCAAGATATCTTTCTATAATACATAACAACATAAATGTACTGTCTCACTGAAATATTATCAGGAATGACCTCCTGAAATTAATGGAAATACTTCAGAAACACCTCGTACGAGACTTCTCGAGTAACATTTTTGATAGTTGAAGTGATTTTTCTGGTTGAATTACGATTATGTATATTCGATTTTATCAAACAGAATATATTTCAATTGTATGAGTCTACCTGTTGGGATGTGATGGAATTCTGGAACATTTCAACGATTTTCATGTAAATGGAAAAATGATTCTTACCAAAGTTTCATCAATTATTATTCTCCGAAGGTCATTGAGGTGCCGAGAATCAAACAACTAAAAGGGTGTGAAATCGTCAATTTTATGCCTTTTACTGTGGATGGTGTACAAAAATACAAAAAAAAATCGATCATCATAGTATACTGAAATATTCACAATATTTAAATTGAAGCAAATCGATGCATTGGTGATTTTTTTTGTCCTGTGTAATTCTTCATCATGTGATTGAACTTTGATTTGAGATTGGGCTAATAAAACCGAGAATATAACTAAACCTATCGTGGAGAAAATTAATGTTGATCTAATATGGATCAATATTGAAAAAACAATATTGCGATATTGATATTGGTTCAATATTGTCCCAAAACAAAAATTGCATTTGCTCATTTTAAGATGCAATATTCATACGGTAGAGCTTTGAAAGTTCTTCAGCAATATCAGAATCACTGTACCTGACTATGAGAAAACGTATCTCCTAATTGGATAAGTGTTCTTCGTGGACTAGTGAACCGCATCAACCAGTCCTCTTTTTCAAGTATTTATCCAAGGAGTACTGACTGACGGTCCAGTTCTGAGATTGAATCAGATAAATGACGGGTGGTTAGTTTTGAATATCAGAAGTCATCATCATGAGGTGAATTTAATGAATACTTTTGAATGTCACTGGTTGTGGCCAATATAGTGTTTGCAATATTATACCATAATAATTGGATCATTATATCCATATTGCTCTCAAATATTGATCCAATATCAGGACAACATCGGGCTAATATAATATGCCACTTAGGATATATTCATTACTTATTATGTTCCGCTAATTTTGTTAATTTTGTAAAAACAATATAAATTGCGTTAAATAATACCAAGAAAACATCACCTTCATATGTTGTTCCATCTACAGAATGAGTTATATAGATATGATTCCTTCAACTCTGAAGTTTGTGAACGGAAAGAATGTCGTTATGACAGTTATAAACCTCTTTCCTAGAGAATTGAAATATCATTAAAATAAATACTCCCTGATGCTCTTCAAATATTTTAACAATTTCAGATTTTTCCGATGCTGATTTCAAGCATTTCAACATTGATATGACACGGTTTGATTTTTCCAATAGAATAAATCTCTGATGATTATGGAAATGCATTGAAAATTGCAATTACTTTCAGTGTTCCTTTTTGTATGAGTGTATGTAATGTATTATGATATGACGAGATGCTAAAACATTTTGATGTTTGTTATGCTAATGAGTATACGGTATATGATTCGTTGATGAGCCTGCCAAAGATTCAGCAAGTATTTATGTCACTGCTGAGAACCCAAAAAGTGAAACTGAAGTATTTTTTTCCCTTTCTGTACAGGATTTACACGAATACAAACCAATTTTTGATCGTGTGTTTGATTTACAAAGCAATCAGAAATATTCATGATGTTTCCTGTACATTTCTAATTAGTTATTGGCTTATAAGTTCACACTCAGAGTCAAATAGAAACAGCGAACGAAAACCCACTATTAATCTATCAAGCAAACCGAAATCTGTCTGAAGGATTGGGAGACTTCAACTCCAGCTAAAGCAAGAAACCGCACCAGACAAATACTAAAACTTTCCCAACAGAAGTATATCAGTATTTGACTAGTGTTAACTTCAGGAATAACTGTGTTACATACCGGAAAGTTCAGAAACTTCCCGGGTATATCTAAACACGAAACAATATTCCCACTGACGCGTGTGTTAGATGAAGATTACCGAGGCACGATTTTTACGAAACGCACACACAGATAAGTGAGCTTTTGCCAATACCTAACTGTAAAATCAAGTGCCCCGTTCAACTGTTTTCGAGTTTCATCTGTTCGTTAATTTCCGAATGGGTTTAATTAGCTGAGCGAGGTATATATTACGCACGATAAAATCCAACATACACAGAAGTGTATCTAAATGGAACTTGTATCCACTGTACTGTGAACACTTCGAATACCGATCTAGAGTCTACAATAAGAAGAAACTCACTCTTCTGCACATAGTCGTTATCCATTATAGTTTTCCAAGACGAATCACTCGACAACTGCACTGAAACCAACTGAGGAACACCCACTCGGCACTTTTCTGATGGAAAGTGGAAGAAAAACACAAAACGATCACTAAAATAATGAGTACCGACGCGAACGAACGACCTAGGAGCACGCTGATCGGCCGAAGAACGAAGAAAGTGCAGATGCCCAGATGGTATGCACGTTCAACAGAACGAAGAACAGCGCCCTCAAGTGGAGGGAATGCGACTCGAAACCATCACCTATCTACCTGCATGCATCCTGCCTATACGGGGTTGCACACAACTTACGCATATTGTCAGAAGACTTTTACGATGTGTTTATGCGTATTTTTTATTGTTACTTCTTGAAAATTACGATAAAGGGTTAGGACTGCATAACATTTTAATTTCCATGAAATTTCGAGGGGAGCTCCAGAATCGATAATTTGAGTGTGGAGGTCATAAAAAGTATTTTTTTTATAATTGAACATATTTGTGATGTTTGGTTAAGCGAGAATGTGATAATTTTATCCGTGTAGTTACTTGCCACATCTTGTGAGAAATCATGTATACACACTATATATTACAATCAAAAAAATGTAACAAGAATGTGCATATATGAAGCCACGTTTTCATATGCACTTTACTTGACTTCAGGCCACTTGATGTAAGTATCTTGACACTTAAAGTCGAGTATTTTGAAGGAGTTATACCAATGTAACCGTTTTATTCACTTGAAATAATGTTTCAAGTCAAGTGAAAAGTAATTGAGATTATATTTCAAGTGAAAAAAGTTCATCTTGGTATAGTTTCTCCAAGCTACTTGTCTACAAGTGGCTTGAAGTCAGGTATGGAATGGAAAATATAGACTATACTGTAAATCTGAATGACATATGAGTCAAGGTATAGGTTATTAGGTATATTAGATGATGAATGAAATGAATCCGATAATTCATATTTTTACAGTGAAAAAAAAAAATCCCACGCCAAGTCAATAATGTTCATTAATAAAACTAAACCTTTTCACGACAGGTTAAGTTAGGTATAATATAAGCATACTTTGATTTTTATAGAAAGTATACATTGTGTTCGTACAAGTACATCGCCAAGTTGTTCAAGTTTAGTGAGTTTATCTATTATACGCCCACTTGTATTCATGATATTCTGGCAACGTTGCTTCAGATCGGCTTGGAACTGTCGTTCTGTGAATTCGTATATAGTAAACCAAGTTTCGAGTCAATATTTGAGTTGTCTCAATAACCAGTATATATTGGCAATATTAGAATTTTCATTCCTGCATGGGACATATACATTCCATCTAGAATAGTATGTGTAATTATGTTTTATTGAAAAGTGTGGTATATATACGCCGACAAAAAGGATGAGAAACGTGAACTTCAAAAACCCCAATTTGAATATGGGTATTCCACGAGTGTAAATACCAAATTCTCTTTGATGGATACTGATGAAGTTGAACATAAATCGAATATATCGAATAGCTGTTGTCTTCATTGACCGTCGATAGTAGCCAATTCTTTCAGTATTTTACTATGTTATTATTATTATTTGTTGAATTATTGCTCATTTATTATGTTTTATGTATATCCAATGTGGAGAATCGTATGAAAAATTGAAATTACAAAAATTCTTGTCCTCTCCATTCTTTTTTTTATGGAAATGACATCGTAACTTGAAACATCATGGTATGAATATTAAACAGGAAAATTAATCCCAATCATATTCAAACCTATACTTGAAGTTCGGTATGAAAATATTTTTGTTGTGCATTCAAGTCATATTTCCAAAATGACTAGACAGAAAATTAAACAAAAATTATTACAGTTCCCTCCACAAAATCGTGACAGGTGTTTCAAGCAGAAAAATCCTGCTTGAAGAAGCGGGTTTTTTGAACCTTTTGTAAGTGAGAATCGAGTAGAAAACTGAAATAATTTTTGTTCAATTTTCTGTCTGTTCATTTTGGAAATATGACTTGTATGCACTACAAAAATATTTTCATACCGAGCTCTTTGTTCCTTATAGGTCTGAGTATGACAAAGGCATTAATATTCTGATGTGCACGAAACAACAACTTCAGTGCTATGATTATATTGATCTGAGATTGACCAGTGAAGAAATGTCCAAAATTTCCTTAGTTCTTATTAAATGATGATATTATATAGAGGTATATATCTTCAAGAAAAAAATGCATCAATGTTTATCATAATCTGAATATATAAATGTGTTTGTTTATACTTAAGGCATATATTGATGTTCTGATTTGATGAAAATAATATGATAGTGACAATATTCAATAATCAACTGAAATAAATTGGAGGAATGAACTGAAGAAATAGCAAGCAATTGTTTTTTACTGTCCTTGCAGCGAGGTAACTTACCAGTTGTCCACAGTTCAATTTGGAATGATTAGAATGTGATATTCACAAAAGATTATCCAAGAAAGAAAAATGACACAGTTTCTGAGAGGAATACATCTTTTATATAAAAAATATAAACGAAAGGAATTAAACAAAGTGCACGTGTATGTCAAAAACCAAATAGCCGAACATCCATTCTGTTCAAAACAGAAACATTACATGTAGGGGCGTGGACAATGGAAATAAGGCACAACCACAAAAGGAATTTTCTACATGGACATAACACGATAAATTTGAATTACCACGCTTTAATTACTGTGGTGACAGTTTCAATTTATTTTGAATGGAGTGAGAATATCTACAACAGCAACATAAAATAACTATAAAAATGCAATAACCCATCATAAACATTTTGAGTTTCCAATGCAAAGGTGATGCTTTGGCTCTAGAAAATCTCGTAGACATCAATCTTTTGATGATAAAGTTTTCATCATCAGGACTCACCCTCCGTGCGGATTTTTTAAAGTTTCCCTAATAGCATCTCGTCCGTGAATAGAATATTTGGTTGAAAATTATTATTGTGTGCCATCGTATGAATCAACCACCTGCAAAACATTGATCATGGGTGATAATCCCGAGGCAATAGAGCTTGGACCGTTGTATGTGATATGGGTATAGAAGTTTGGGAAAACGGTTTTTGCTGCAGTGCAATCTTCCTGATACTATTTGAAGAATCTCCGTCTATCGCATCAAGTATAGCTTCTTTTAATTCAGGCTTCGTTTCAGTTGGTCTTCCACCACCTGCATTTTTATTGAAACTCCCAGTTTTCCATAATCTTGCAGGTAGCGTTCTAAATGTTTTAGCCCATGGAGTTACTCTGTTAGGATATCTGTCCTGGTAAATTCTACGTACTTCTTCTGCATTTTCATTTGTCAATCCATGAATAAAGTGCATGTCACCCATTTCAGCATTATTTATGATGGAATCACTACTGATTGACAACTCTGACTCACACTGATGTGACACCACCACCATTACTGTCAGCTGCTCTATGAAGCAGGTGTTCATAATATGCAAAGTGGCTCCTTTTTTTTTCTTCGAAAACGAAGCTGGACATGAAGAAATCACAAGTTCCATTTGATGTTGATTGATCAAAAAATAAACCGACAAGAAAATTCAGTGGCATACTTTTTTTTCCAATATTGTTGGCAATGGTACCGGCTGAAACTCTACTGGATCTAATAATTTCAATCTAGTTGAGTGTTTATGCATTGAATATCCATTTTCAATTGAAGTTGATGCTTTCTCATGAAAAGAAGACAATTACAATATAGGTATATTTCCGAATTTTTTTCAATTCATAAATGAGCGAGTCAGTATGATGTACATTTGTAAAGCATATACGGTTCTGAGCAATAAATAATCCATTAGATATATGTTACATTGTTACATCCCCTTCTAAATCACGTTGTGGAAAAAAACAGACTCAGCAGATCATAGACATCCAATATGGGTGGTCTTCACCTAGAAAATTTCATGTTGCACCAGGACATAGAAGCTGCAATTTCGAGTAGGAAACATTAAGATATATCTCCATATTCTCAAAACCAACTCCGCATTGGAGATGGGAAAGTCTAGGACTTTTTATTGAGTGGGGGGATCATCATATGTTGTGATGAATCGTAAATGAAGCCAAAAACATGACGGACCCGAGAATGAGCCTTGTGGAACTACAATGTGCAAGTAACGTGTATCCGTATACGCTGTCCTATTCCACATGAATAATTCAGTATATCGTGTAAGAAAATATCAAATATAGAAATCAACCTCATATTGCATTCCGTCAAGTTTTTTTTCAGCAAAACGCTTCTCTCAGGTGAACATTTTGACTCTTTCAATAATTCTCCATTTCAAACCATTGGAAACAATTACCGTGCCAAGTTGGATTGAATAAGCTGTACTATATCCAACGTTTGCTCTTTTCGTCCTCAAACTCAATTCTTTCATAGGGAAATTTGTAAATGTAGAAATATTTCTAATTTCTTTCTATTTCTTTATCGAAAAATTAAGCTCATTCCCCCTTGATCCAAAAGGCCCTACACACAATGGCACAAAAAATACGAACGACAATCGATTCCTCTCCTCTTGAAATTCGGAAGAGCCTAAGCAGCTTCGGAAAATGTTTTTTGAATGGAAGACTCCCAAAGTGACCTTACAGAATGCCTCTCAAAGCGAAGATCTTCCACTCTTCTACAAAATTTTGAAGGTTTCAAGATAGGTGGAACTCCATCTCACACTGAAGTCCTCTTGGTGATATCATCGAGGAAACTATGACATTCAAATTTACTTTCATGGTAGAATGAGCCATCAAACATTCCACCGCGGGAGCAGGGCTGTGGAACACAGACTGGAAAACCTTTTAGAAAATCTGGATGAGCAATAATGCAAGAGTGTTCATGAGAAGAAGATGGTAAAAAACTCAACCAAGCATTGCTTTCCTTTTCTTGGAGAGCTAACAGTCGAGATTCTTCCTTCATACACTAATGGGTTATGTTTCGGCTCCCACTTTGGTGCCATTCTGAAGACTTATTCGTGACTTGGTGGCGAGGCCTGAGTCTCCTTAATCCCCAGTTCTCATCTTGACAAAGTGAAGACTGTGGTTTTGTGGATAGAGAATATATGAAGCTGTCGGACCACATACAGGTCTGGTTAATTAATGTATGTGTTCAAAGGGATAGTAATGGTTTCCAGGAATAGGGAAGCCTTCGAAAGCCGCCTCGTTTGTTGAGGCATTGAGGGCGTTTTTCAATTTCTATTGCTTCGCGAATTATTCTGGAGTGGAGTGTTTTTGCTGTGGCAATGGTTCATGTTGCTGAAGTCAATTTTGTGTCCGGTTTCGTGGCTATGTTTGAAGAGAGTCGAGGTCATGTCCGAATTACGTACTGCTAGTTCGTGCTCGTAGGACCTGTTTGAAACTCGTCGGTTCGTCTGTCCTATATATGTTCTCGGGCAGTCGTGGCAAGGAATTTCATATATTCCTTGTGATTCGTTGGGTATTGTATCTTTAGGTGAGCGCAGGAAAGAGGATATTTGATAGTCTGCTGTAAGAACTGTCTTGATGTCGTATTTTGTCATTTTGCCTTATTTGACGGCTAATAAATAATTGATTTCGACTTGGTTATGTGCCACCTTCTTAACAGTTTCACACGTTATATGAGCACCTACTCTTCTCAGAGCTGATTTGATTGTGAGGCGTGAATCCAGGGAACTTTCAGTGATACGCCCGGTACACTTTGAGATAAATTTGGAAATGGGTGCTTCGCGACCATTAGCGTGCCGTAGTTTATGCCATGTAATTTATTGCATGAAATGTAAATGTACAACGCCGAGCAAAACTCATTCCATTAGGCTGTAAGCATTCACGTCATAAACTTCTAACAACCTATCAACCAGATTTTATCAAAAGACATTTCTAGTGAATCTTCGTATAAACAGTTTTATTGAAGTTGAAGTAGTATACCGAGCGATCGAGAATTTTATAGCCTCGCTCTAATCTAACAGAGATAATTCATTCTGAGAAATTTTCCTTTGATGTTACTCAGATGTTCAAGAACATGGGTGTTTCAATTCGGTATTGTAAATATTTTTGGGTGCAAAAAATGCGACGATTAGGCAATTTTCGAATTCCTTTGTAGAGGGGGTAGGGTTCAAATTCTCTATGAAATCTTCATCTTGTCAATGTCGCCTTCGCGTAATCTTGACAGTACGTTGCACATCCGTTGTCCCTTTCTACTAGCCAATGGAATATCTATCGTATTTCATATTGAAACGTTTATACCACAAGCGGTGCAGTTTCAAGCCTGATTTGTCTCAGAATTCAATCAATAATTTTTTGGCAACTTCACCTCAAACGTCTACAAGGAGCACCAGAGGTTTTTTTCAGGATCCCCCTATAGCTGAACCAGAAAGTGCGCTACCGCCCCAGAGCGCTGCGCACCCAAGACAATCAGCCAACCCTTGCCCGCACAAGGCTCTGCTTTGTGGGAGCACTCGAAAGAGTGTTTGATAAAAAGAAGTATATTAGTGGACGCACTAGAGTTTTTAGTCATCTCAGATGTTGCTTACGTTTCAACCAACAGTTGGGAATAAGTGGAAGAGCGGAAATGAGTAACCCTCGAACTCTTCGAGAGCTCATTGCTGAACTCCGCCTTTTTTGTCACCTTCATTATTTTTTTTTATATGAAAAGTTATGTGGTGAATAAAGTCATTTATTATTATTATTATCATAATTAATAATTTAGGTTTATATAACCTGATACACATATTTCATAACATGAAAACGGTTAAATAATCGGGTTTTATACTTAGTATAGACTTATTGAGACCATTCTAGTCTCAAGATCACGATTTTTGCCAATAATAGAAATATACTAGATGACTTCATGAGCACGTACAAGAAAAGTAACAAGGACGAAAGTTTGATGTCAGATAGATCCACATTTTATAAACTGATTTGCGTTTAACGTAGGTCAAACAGGAAGTACACATAAAATAAGTATGGAGGAACATATGTATGTTCCTTCCTCTGTTACAGAATCGAATTATCAGTTTGTAGATTCCAGAAATTAGATTGAAAAAAAACCTCTTGGAAAGGAAGAAATTGAATGAAATGAAACATCCGAGTGTTCAATTCATTGAAGAATGTAGGTGCATCACATTTTTAAAGAAATTTTTTAAATGACCGCTGCCATTCTGAAATTTCATCAGCTGTTCCATTTTCAGCAGTTTTCACACCCTTATGTTCCTGGAGCTTGTCAATCGTCTTCCTTCAGGGCCGTCTTTCAACAGAGTTGCCGATTCTTTGAGCACATTGTCAGGGGAGGTTTCGTGAACTATTTGACCATCAAAAACTCAAAATCGATACAAATTTCTGTCTCCTCTCTCTTGACACCACCGTGTACTCTGGAAATTACAACATACTCCTTTCAAGTGAACGTATAGATGAAAAAATGTTTTTGCGATCAGAATTATGTATCTGTTGGGATCAAAATAATAGAAAGAAATGAGTTCATTCAAGCATAACCTCATTGAAGGATAACTCAATTGTAAACTCATTTTAGTCATAAAAACAATATTAGAATGGTAACGTCTCTGACCTTCTTTCTACCTTTTTTATATTCATAAGAATTTTGCCGCCTTCAAATCCGAATATACAGGATGTAAATTGAAGCAATAGCCTAATTTATACAGTAGTTTCACATCGTGGAATCACTAAAAACTTATAATCGAATCTTTTATGAAAATGCCCTTTTTTCGAAATGCAAGGTACTGACCTCCTAAGATAAAATAGTATTTCTCTGCAAATATATCGAACTATTCCTCGTGAATGAATGGAGAAATCCAACAACAATAACCGTCCAGCTGCTTGCAGTATGGGTGGAGAACCCCTTAGATTTATATAAAAAAAAGTACTCACTCAATAGTCATATCCACAGAAATGATAATTTGACCAAGGAACAAAGAATAAGTATGTTCAAAAATGAAAATAATTGGAGGATAGAAATGATAATGATCAGAAAAGATTAAAAAATTGGAACCAGTATAATAAAGTAATATTTTGAAGAAAAATTTAAGAAAAATATTGAAATTGAGTGTAACATGCCTTTTCGATTGCTGGTATATGCCTCAGTCCACCATAAAATCGAAGTACCCCCGGCTGCAATGAGTTTTCATTACCGGTTTATATTCACTTCTCACAAGCCTATCGACATATCGACAAAGACAATTCGACCAGTAAGACCGTTCAAAAGTTGTCAACCTTGTTCGCAAACAGCCCGCAGCATCCCATCAAAGATAAACATTTTCTTATTGAATGTAAAAAAGTGATGCCTCCTGTAATCTTTGAAGGTAGAATTGATTCTTTTTTCCTTCCATAATAACGCTCGCAACAAAGTGGCTCAAGTACCAGATTCACTCAGGTATACTTTTATTACAAGAGGTAAAATGGTAGAATGAACTAAGTGACACTTTGTGTTACAACTTATTCGAATCGGTAGCTACACATGGTGTTTATACAGGGTGTGTTTGGAGATTTCTTATGTTGTGTCTTCGCTGTTTCAGCAAGGGCATGTTTTATTGAATAATTTCAATGGTGTGGACCATGTTCCTTCTTGAGTTATATTGGTTCTAACTTCCATTATCTATATTATTTGTTATGTTGAAACCTGTCAAAAACCTCATTAGATCGAACAAATTGAATTGAGATAATAAGAGAATTGGCCACCGTTGATTAAGTGATCGAAATGAAAATTATAATAAGAAAAAAATCAGTCTGATTGTGCAGCCATCGGACAAAAAGTAATAACAAGAATAAAGAACCTGTTGAAAAAATGGACCATATAGCTGAATAAAAATGAAACGCATTGAAATCTCTGAATAAGAAATTTGCAATGTGCCTCCACCAGAAAAAATATTAGGAGGAGAATTAAATATGAAAATGTAAAAAACAGTAAAATCAAACAAATTATAAAATGAGCAAATGTTGGAATTAAATTTCAAGTTGAGTGTTCTCAGGACGTTTTCATTACTGGTATTTGTAATTGTCTTTGGATACGAGTGAGATGTGCAGAATATAAAACATATTTTTCATCGAAGTTTGATTCACCCGGATTTCTTTATATCTCTTTTTGATCCCAAACAAGCTAGTGGACAGGGGAGTTGTTGAGAGTATTAATTTTTTTCATTTATGAGTCTATGGAAAATGTGATATCGCCAGAGAACGTCTTCTTTTGTTATTATTGTTTTCCCCACAATTTTGTTCATTATATTGGTTAGGAGATAAAAGACAAATGAGTTTTCCAAAACCACGACATCTCCACCGGAATAACTAAATCGAAGGGTATAGTTTTACAAAATGGATTCGGGGAGAAATATCAACCAAGTACGAAATGAACTCTATTTCACGTTATCATTAATTCAACATAGTAGAACCAATCGACTGATTCAAATGCAATGGATCATTTATACTCCACTTCGGATTTCACCTATTCAACTTCACAAAACTTTTTTCAAAATTATCATGATGACAAAGTAAAACCAGTTTTTTGCAAACTATCATTTGAAATTGACCTTTTCACTCATCAGCTAGTAAATATAGACTTAAAAATTATTTTCTCTTATTTGGAACACGATATTCGGTAACCCCAAGAACTGGCTTATATCTGTATGCCTTCAGCTATATATGGCAGATATTTATGCTTGGTTTCTAGACCAGTGGTCAACTTTCAAGTTATCTTTCACTTTGAGGAAGTTCTCACATTTCTAATGAATGGAAACGTTCATCACAGCATTAAATGGTCTGAAGCCGAGGTCATACATGAGGAGGAGCACTGGGTCGAGAGGAAATTCGAGGAAGCCGCCTACATCCTCATCAACGACGCATTTAGTCACCCCAGCGTGGAGATCCGGAATGTGTGGAGGCCGCTTATCCAAGGCATGGACCGACTTCGGCACGATAAGGGAGAATATCGCGCCAATACATCCACTTCCCGCTTAAAGTCGATCAGCACACATCTAGTAGTAGCACCCACTCGCCTCCTTGATAGTACCGCCCCTTCCCCCACCATAGGGAAATCGGGGCTTTATAACCGACCACACCTCAAGATATTGTCAGTCATCACCAGAAGACGATTGCGGATACCAGCAATCGAAACGTCGTGAGTACACTCAACTTGAAACATGGTTTCCACATTTATTCATAATATTTCATTTATTTCTTCATTAACATTTTTTGACTAGTATTTCAAAATCGATACCTCGATTTTCTTGTCAAAATATTATTTCATTTATTTCATCATTTAATTTTTTTCGACTCATATTTCATATTCGATATCTCGATTTTTTGTAACAACATTATTTTCTTTGATCAATCAATCCTTAATATCATTATTGACCAAAAAATCTATTTTAATATTTCGTTTGGGATTTGATTTTCTCACTTGATTTGTATTCTATCCTTTCGTTCTTAGCAACAGGTTTCAATAGGGTATGATTAAAAATCTATTTTAATATTTCGTTTGGGATTTGATTTTCTCACTTGATTTGTATTCTATCCTTTCGTTCTTAGCAACAGGTTTCAATAGAGTCAAAGTGTGGCTTATGAACCAGGCATTAGACTTAGGCAGAGGCATTATGATAAGCTCTGAAATTCGATTCGATCGTGCTTCTTCAAGCTTGCACCATACGGTTCCATTTCTCAGATGTATAATTCATAATCCAGTTCGCTGTTCTTAGTTTATGGTAAGAGTAATTTTTTTGATCAATTATGTACATTTTGTGAGTTTTTCGAGTTCCTAAAAAGCGCTACTTCTTTCATTCAGACTCCCTAGTTAGTACCCAAACTCTCTTCAATTCTCTGTCCTTCCCCCCTTTCTTTCAATTCCTCTCTCTCTCTCTTTCCCTCTCTCTTTCTATCTCTCTTTTTCTTTCTCCTACGCTTTCTCATACTTCTATTTCTCGAGACTAGCTATTTCAGAAACTGGTTCAGCTGTGACAGTCAAATGAAGCGGTGTTTCATCTACCGGAAAGCTGTTGATTTTCCTTCTGAACACAATAAAACTCGGCCTTTGAATAAACCGGTGAAACCAAGCCAATGGATACACCCTGTATTCGGAAATTTATTATGATAAACCTCACGAGGTGTACAAAATCATCCCATCGTTGAAGAAATTCCAGTATTCATAAAACCATTTTAAGACCCGTACCTTTTCTATAAGGATGAATATGAATGATTTTATTATGCTAAATCCCCGGTATCAAAGAACACTTGTTCGTACGTCTAATTTACTTAATTATGCGCTATTATCTTAATTAATCATATGCACATTAAACATCCTTTATTAAAACAAACTTTTTCCACAATATAATCATTCGGCCTTGATTGAAATAACCGTTCACACCTTTACTAGCGTCAGATCTGCTATTTTTTATTGATCGATAGAATGTGTTGGTTGTTGTTTGTAATCTTAGACCTCGATCGGACAAAAAATGCATACGGGGTACGTTCGAAACTTCGTTCGTAATTCGGACAATGAAATCATCAAATTTCATGTTGAAGGATGTGAAAGCATCCAATCAGTGACACATCACTATCTCAAGGTTCTATGTTGTATTCAATTCATATAACATAGAATAGTAAGCGAGCGACTTGAAATCTGTGTTTATTTCACCTTAAAATAGCACCGATGTAGAAGTATTTCGGGAGTTTTTTTTACTAAAAGCCGGCCAATAGTTATTTCTGGACAAATATTGCTTGTATATTTTGTATCATAAAAATTTCGAATTTTAAACCCTGTTTCGTCCTACTCGGTGAAGTAAAAGTGAGTTGATGTTTGGAGATATATTAGCCGTATTCGGGTTCGCAATAAATACTGTTCTAGGACAGTCAATAATAGTCGCCCACCCAATCAATGTAGATATATTCGCGACAAACCCTTCACGCCTCAACAGTCCAACTATTTCGAACCGTTCCTGAACTGTTTTTGTCGTGAACCCGAATACAACCATTGAATTGAACACAGAGAAACTTTTTGTACTACAGCCGTGAGCTGGTGGAATAATACTACCCGAACATTATAGCCTTATCTTCTTACATTTGAGCCAATTCCCAAGACTTTTTTAGATTATTGACATATCATTTCTGACATTATTACATTATTACTTTTGAGGTTGAGGTTGGGAAAAATAAAAGTTTTACTTGTGACATTTACCACTACTGCTGTTCTTGCCATTTATATAAAAATGCGCATTAGAAACAGGATAGATTTGTTGGAACAAACCATAGTTGAATACAACAATGGAAAACTAAAGAATTACCAAGGAATGCAAAGAGTGTAATGACTTGAAAACCTTCAAAAACTATCTGAGAACGGATGAGCCTACATTTGATGAGGTATTAGTTAAAATTTAGCATCGTATAAAAAAAACTGATACTTTCTTCTTCGAAACATTATTTCACCAAAAGAAAAGTTGCTTATAACATTGAGATATCTTGTACATACACTACATTATGTTGTCAAAATCTGAAGTCACTAAAAATATGAAAAGTTGAGCGTGAATGACCTCGAAAATAAGAAACATTTCTATATATTTCATGACTGAAAGTTGCAATGGAAATAGGCCAAAACGCATGCGCAATTATTATTCAACAAAGGCCAGCAAATGAATTGCCAGCAATTCCTTTGAAAAAGCTGTAATGTAAGAGTAGTTCAAGCAGTGACTGAAAGTAAGCGTGCACTTGTTGAAAAACAAATCTTTCTCCAGATTCTGGAATGTCTCACTCAAAATAATGGTTGAAAAATATGAAAAAGCGTGAAAATCCGAAAAAACCCTGAGTCTCTCAAAAGAATGGACTATGGAGAAGTCGGAAAATCCGGAACAGAAAAGAAGGTTGATATCGTTGTACGCTCTTAATGAAAGAGTATAATCTTTCAGACTTTGATATTTGTGAAATCAAAAAATGTCCGGAACAGCCTAGAAACAAAGTTTTCAAGTTCAACAGCTGGAGAAATCCAGAAAAGATTAACATGCTATGTATAAGCTTCTCGGATTTTTTCACAGTGTCCAAATGTTCCAATCTTAGCGCTCAGGCTATATTTTACTTCGAGCTTGCTCTACCAACATCAGGCTATAGAAATACACAGCATCTTCCTGTGCCCACGGAGACTTTATTTCAGGAAGACGAGAACCTCATTTTCCCATATATTCTAGTTCCTGAATTGTAGATAGTGACTTATAGGTTGTACGGTTTATAACTGATATGAAGCAGGTCAAGACTAGAACATAGGTACTGCTTCTCCAAGCCTTCCTGGCACAAACTCAGCTTTTCCAGTTGCACAATGGTAGTGCAGACCGTGACAAAAGAAAAACCACTTACTAGAAATGAATTTCATTACAGTGTACACAAATAATGGGTGTTTTTTTTTCTAGTATCCTTCACAGAGATTGCTGAGCATATACGTCATGAGTTCTGTGCCAAGATGGATTGGATAAGCTGTACTTACGTTTCGGATCAAGTTTCACTTTGCCACTTTTCCATAACCTTTCCGCTCTTTCAAATACCCTAAAAAATTGAAAAGGTACTAGGAGTCACTATATACAATTTAGAAACAAGACTATAGTTCCAGCAAATCCGATAGAGGAACTTTTTTTGTCACTGTGATTTTTCGATAGCTAATTTACTTCTCAAGATGAAACAGGTATCACGGATGAAGAACACCCAGTCGATGAACATCTTGTATACCCTTTCGGTACATTGACCAGTGAAACAAAATCTGAACACAATAATAATAAAAGCTCGACCCCTGTTATAAACTTGCCCTTTCATGACCTGCGGCCTAGAAAGGGGTTTATTGTTTGAATAGCCGGTTTGATGGATTCATAGTCTTGCTATTTGCATTGAGGGTCATTAGGAATATTATTTTATTTTAATTAAGTTGGTTGTATCTGAGCACTCTGAAAATTCACAGTAGTGGCATTATCTTAGTCATTTATATTACTCGGGTTGCTCTGACGTCAACGGATTGATTAAATATCAATTTTATTTTCATCCCAGCTAAGTGCATCTTACTACCAGGAGTTCTGCCAGTGTTATCCAATTATACGGGGTATGAACCTATCCTTTCAAATATTGAATTATAACCAAATTTAATATGATTGCATTATTTAGATAGGCAAATGAGTTCAGAGAATGCATGAAACACTGCTGTTTAGGTTTTCACTCAACCTAATACAATGATAGTGATGATGATAATAATAGATGAAAACTATTATTACTGTCACAATATCCACTTGGGGCACCCTCTTTCTGGACCCAATGATCACTCACTGATCATCTTGTTACGTATACATATAGATGAAAGTGGTACTATATCGAAAATATCATTCGATTGAAATTTCTGAACCAAGTAGATACCATTGTTCACCCCAAACGATCTTTAGGTGGGTATATCGTTCAGTTCAGTTTGCTGTTGATGTAAAGTTCTACAGATATGGTATAGGTTAGTTTTCAATGTAACCGACATTGATAATTAACATTTGTACATGATGTTTTCATAACAAAAAAAAGCCGACACTAATTTGTTATTTTATCTTTATCCACTTGTTTGTTTGATGTTCCTATGAAGCCATTCAGATATCTTTCTGCCATTGAAAAATATTTTCAAATTTCTGATTACACTTATGATGAAATTCTGATTGTATCAAAAACAAAACCAATCTTATATCTCTCATCCTCGAATGAAGGAATTTTATGATCTGATCCATTCCCAATAATTATGATAATAATAATAATAATAGCATTTATTGTCCAACAGTTACCCATTTACAGGACAAATGATGAATCCATAAGTAAATATTACATTCCTCCTTACACCTGTTACTGATTCTATAGTTGTGATAACATTCCTAGATGTATTCAATCATGAACTCCTTATTGAAACAAAAAACTTCTGCAACTACTCCACTTCAATTGGTAAGTTTTGTAGCGCTGAATCTTATATCGCCCTTCTTGAAAAAGAGCCGTGTTAGCGGAAAATTTCATGTCAGCACACCTATAGTCAACTGAAGGTTCTTTCTGGAAAGTGACAAACGTAAATGGGCTGTTTTTGTCAATCTTGAGTTGGTTTCAACAATAACACCTTCCCTAGGTAGTTACAAATATGATGTTTCCTGTGAGCTCAGTTCGGAAAACCCTGAATGATTTTTCCAAGAACTATTTAACATTATCGAGGTTCGAAGAATCAGAGTAAACTCTCCACATCCTGCCTGGTAGAAACAAGACTGAATTTGAGCTTGGCTTCCATATGTTTGTTTGGTTATTGTGGGTCTCATGGCTCCACTAATGCAAATACATGTTATGTTTTTTAAATTTGAATGCGTTTTTTGGTGACTATCAGATGACATGTCTTTGAGGCCCTGATGACCACACCATAAGTTGATATTGATTCCATATATCTATGTGAATGAACGTGGCAGCTTTAGGGTTGAGGCCCTAGGCTCGTTCAGTGGCTCAACAGTTTTCATAAGGAATGGGAATCTTTCTGGTGGGAGTTTCATGCCATTTCACCATTGAAGATGATACCATGGTACCCAACCTCCTTAGAAATTGTTTTTTTTTTTCAGGAAAAAAAACAACGTATGTATTACATGAAATTCAACTGTTGAAATTTTACCCAAACAGATATCATTTATATTCATACGGATATAAGGAGAATTTTTTAAATTGAAATTTTATCCAAGTGAAATCCTTCTTTGCATCAATTCTTTTACAAAATTGTATCGATTTCGAAAACCTTTTGGGAAAAATATTTTGTGAGTGATTCACACATATCTTCAGAGAGTGTTTAGTAATAATTGGTATCTTCTGGTGTTCATGCAGGCTGGAGGAAAAATATTTTTTTTTTCTTTGAGATCAATTACCCTAACACCAAACTGATCAGTTTGGTGTTAGGGTAATTGATCTCAGAGAAAAATTTTCAACTTTCATACCAAAGGTTCCAATCTCAACGTTTATGGAGGAAAAATATTATTTCATGCTGTTTCTGCTTCTCATACCTTTCAGGAAGAGAACCCTAGAGAAGTTTCCAATGATTTTTCACAAGGAAATATATTTCAAATCATATACAAGTCAACAAGAATCAAAATAAAATATAGCCCCAATGAAATATATACCTATGTTCGCGATTTGATAATGATTTGACAGATGACGATCACTATAAAAAAATCATGAGAAAATACACTGTATTCAGGTACTAATTATTCATTGAGTGTGTTCATTGAAGTGAAAAAAAAAACGTTTCAGTTATCATCATTCAGGTCTATTCTGGTGGCCCATTGATTCTTGAATATCACTAGATTAATGAGATCCAAGAACAGGACCAAATGCAATTATGGTGCGCATCAAAGAAGTTCAATAGTCAAATATTATTCAAAACTTTTCCGGGAATCGACTATTATATCATATCGAAAAACCAGTACCTACAAGATAATAAGGAATTCTCGATGGTGCATCATAATATTCTTCTATAACAGTTCTCGATTATTTTTAATAACCAATATTCAATATTGTCAGTTAATCAATTCACCAGAATAGACCTGAATTTCATACGATGCAAGTAGTTTGGCGACTATCGCCAAGTGAGATAAACTTCCACTTATCACTCATTAATCGATCTCCCCTCGTAATCTGAAAGGCTCGTAAATGACCCATTGCTCGAAACGAACCCCAGCGGAACACTCGGTAATATCTCATAAAGTCGACCGAAATGTCTGTATGATTCACCAAAAATGTAATAATTTAGTGGAAAGACACTAACGTTGAGAGATGGGCCTTAAATCAGTGATAAGCGCCCGAAATGCAGAAGTATATTGTAAAAGGCGTCACATTCCTAGTGAAGCATCCTTTAGAATGCTCCTTAAAAAATATCGGCATTTCGTTCTGACAGAAATGCTTTACGGCCAGACAGGAATGACGAACCTCGCAATTCTTAAACAGGGTCGGAGGGGTGATAATTGTTTGGGAGTCGAGAGGACAGACTCAGCAGATTTGATTTACACAGACGCGGCAAATTGGGAACGTAGCAGTTTGAGATACAGTCCAAAGTGCTCATAAATACCTACCAAATATGCACAGCCAATCAGACACTGGGTGGAAATGCTAAAATGAGAGATCCAACATAGGTGAAGGCAGGAATTGGTGTCATAATCACAGGATTCAACTCAGTTCAACAGTTAGCAGATTGTGTGTAACATAATGAAAACGTCAACTTCTAGATACAACCAAAGACTCGAATTCCAAATACATCAAGTTATGGAGAGGAGGCTGCAAACCTAACGTGGCCGTTTACTTTTTGCCAAAGTGGTACATCTGCGAAATTATGAAACGAAAAAACGTTTTTAGTGTTTCACAAGTGTCTTAATATAGAAGATATAATAACACAAAATAATCAAACCACTAAATGACACAAAATAGTTACGTACACACGACTTACTAAGCCCCAGTAGTGGCGTGACTTCCAGTCGTATTTTTGTATTTATCGGCTGAACAAAATTGTTTCAAAATATCGAGTCTTGATTTTAGATAATTATTGAACTCAGTACATGATTTATCTGTATTTTCCTTCGTAATCGAAATAGCCTTCATTACTGCGACACTTAACTATGTCTTAACACTTGTATTTTTTTCAATTGAGAAGAAACTCTTTCGACAGGTGCGTTGGTTTCAGGCAGACACACAACGTACTCAATAACTTTCTCGGCATCCTAGCCAGAGATTTTTTCATCTGTTGCAAAATTGGAAATAAGTGGCACTGGCACCACCATGAACAACACTGAAATCAGTACGATACGTTTGACATGTGAAGTCTACGGTATCATCTTTTCTTTGTTTTATAATTGGATACTTTTGGTGCAAACTGATGTTGAAGGTACACTTGCGTTTAGTCATTATTATTGTGTTACAAATCACTGCGGTAAAGGATCCTAGTTTCATCCGACTTGAACTACTGAGTGTTGAGTTCAGAATAGGAGTACATGTACTTATATTGCCAGAATTGTTTTTCAGTTATACCACACTGATAAATCGAAATTATTCTTCTCGAATAGTACTGCCTGCTAAGAGGCTAGGGCTCTTATTGATAAGCATGCCATAGACTATTTCAAAATCTGCCCTCCCCATGTGGGGCGCCATATCATGCCACGCATTTTGGGTTTATACATTGAATTATTGATTTGCAAAAGCGAGATTATGACGGCCTCGCTTGGTACAGGGGTACAGACTGCCTGAAAGCGGGACGTATGGTCACATAATGCAGACCCCATTGAAATCGATTGGAGTTATTGATTTATGCCAGCTTGGCTACCTAATGTACCAGTAGTCAGACATCTTCATCACCTGTTGGTTTTGGAGTTTGAATCTTTGGTCGAATTTAGAGAAAATAGTGTTTTCCTCAAAGTAATTCTGACAGGACTCAGAACTGGAACTTTTTGAACCCTTTCGAAACTTTGATTCCAGAATCTTCACTTCACAAGCCAGCCTAGCAGCACTGATATCACATATTATTGACCTGCTAGCTTGGTTTTGTGGAGATATATTATAGGTTCCCATTGAGAAATTTAGGTTCCCCAATAGGGTGGAGTTTTTTTATAGATCTCTCTTTGTGGTTGTCGACAAGATTTCATCTGACCACTAACCAGTGTTGGCAAAGCTCAAGCATACCTCTTGACAAAAAAACAATTCTATTATTACCCAGGCGTTCAATCATGAAAATGACTGTTACAACAAAATCATCTATATCTACGCTTATAATGAGATCAGCGATACTATGGAAAAACCAAAAGTGCGTTCCTAAGACGTGTTTGTGGGTTGCTTGGATAACCATCATTGTAAGGAAGTTGTGATCGATGATTGAATCTATCGATTATGTGAATCCTCATTTATAATTTTATTTTTATTTTTTATTCAGAAGGAAAAAAAACAGCGCATCAACCACTAGGGTTATTAGCAGTTACAGTAAATACATTGAATATAGTAAAGTACATTAAATTTTTTTAGAAATACCAACATTCTCTAAAAAACTATAAAGGGAAGTGAAGTTCGTAACATCCAGTGCATTGGTGAGGTCACTTGGTAATCCAAACAATTGTTTTTCTTCATTGAGAGCTGGACAATCAGAAATGAGAAGTTCAACACTCATCGTCACACTGCAGGTAACACAAATGCGAGGCTCTTCATGCTTTAGGCGATATTGATGGGTGAATTGGGTATGTCCAATTCTCAGGCGAGTAAGTTGAACTTGTTGTCTGCGGGTGAGAGCTCGGTAATTTTGAGTGACTAGATTCGGATTAATGGCTCTGAGTTTATTATTATGTAAGGATTGCCACCTTTGCCTCCATCTGTCGCACATGAGCGCATTCATTTGGTGATGGATGTCTTGATAGGGTACTCGTTGGATCTGTCGACAGTTAGGGTTTGAAATGGCCTCTCGAGCTTCTGAATCAGCCCCTTCATTACCTGTTATTCCGATATGGGAAGGAATCCAAACCATCTCGATGTGTTTACCATCCTGTAATAACTTTCCCAGTTCGGTCTTGATGAGAAAAAGTGCATTTTTCGGGTAGAGTTGTTGGATGCCCAGGACTGCACTGAGAGAATCAGTGAAAATAACATGATCACCTACTGATTCACAGCAGAATTGTAATGCTTTGAGTATAGCAAATACTTCTCCTGTGTAGATACTGGAGAACGACGGCAGTCGATTAGTGTAAGTGGTGGTATCTGTTATCACAGCAACTCCTACTCCTTCAGCTGTTTTGGAAGAATCGATGTATATATGCTTGAAGTGCTGATATTTGGAGACCAGTTCGGCAAAGGATTTCTTTCATTTTTCAACGATGTTCATAGAGTATATCCCTCGGTTACTGGGAGATCGATTTCAAGTTCGGGTTAAAATGTTGTGCTTCCTTGATGAAACTTTCCAGAGTTGTTTCACAGAAATTGTTTTTGTGAACTGAGAACAGCTGGATCACAACTTTGTTTCCGGCTCAAGTCGTTAAATATTTACTTTGACTAAGCGGACACGATGTTATTATCCAATGCAATCAACCATGCAAACTGATTTCTTTTTTTGAATATCAATGTTGATGAATACAAGTTGTCGATTATCATCGGAAAGATCATTCTGTTTGCTTTGGTATCGGAAGGAAATATAATTTTTAGTGAATGCCCACATTTTCTGCTCATCAGTGAATATACTGAACGAAATTCAGTTGAAGGAAAGGCTGACATCTTCAAAAAAAGAATTCTGGAAGAGAAAAATTGTGAAAGAGTTTTGAGAATAGAAGCGGATTTTGTTTCCGAAACGTCAAAGATACGTATTTTCATACATATTAGTTCTTGTATTTTTTAGATATGCAAATGTGAGATATACGGAAAGTTGCTGACTTTCTGCCCTTCTGCACATGTGTAGATTCCAATATTGATTCTAATTCATCCATATTCTGGTAGGCTGATGAGAACCCAAAAATACTACGAAGAAAAAATCCATACACCACATAATAATGACATCCAAACAATACTCATGAAATGTAACTTGTTAAGGTTCTCCTACTACTACTACTACTACTACTACTACTACTACTACTATTACTACTGATATAATTCTGAAAGGTGCTCAAACAGCCTGATCATACCTGGTACGCCAATGTTACGTTCACTTTCATGTTCTTTCACCCTTCCTGATCGTTTGCGGATTTCGACCCTTTTTCTTTAATTAATTTCGATTTTATTCGAACGCCTATATAGGCGCTTTCATAAATTTTTCCATTTATCGATGAAAGAGTGCGAGGGGTTTTAATCAAGAACATCGCTCCAATTTTCTCAGGGGCGAAGATAAGATTCATACCGGCATGCATACACGTCACGCTATGCCATTACAAACACTTTCATTATACAGGGGTGGGTTCGTACGTAAGGTCAGTGAAGGTAAGGCTTTGAGTATTGCAGTGGTTCGATTTGTGAGTGAAACCGCTTTATTTAAACGATGATATAGAAACAGAAGCAATCTAGTACAGATGGTGTAAACCTTCAAGGCGCAGCGCCATCTGGTGGCTGACGACCAAATACTCAAAATTCTAGTAACCCAAGTGGGGTTCCAAGTAGGGGAGACCTCTTAAAGCTGGCACATCGGTATGGCAAAGCCGTAACGAATGACCCACCGCGAACGAGAATCATTTTCAGTCTACTTGCAGATGAAGCTGCAACCCTCCACAGAAATCAGAATTTCTATGTTTGAAATGATTGCATTCACAGAAAAAGAGTCCCTGAACAAGAGAGGTTCGACAGGTCTCCAAGCTCACAACAAATGGGTGAGAATTCTGTACTAGTGTAGATATTGCCAAGGGTGGAATGACTGAAAACAATTCAGAAGAGCACCGATCGTGAAAATATCTATACGATGCTCCAATGAAATGAGCGAGTCTGTGAGCGAAGAATCGCTAACAAGACGGATTGCCTTTCTCTGAATAGAATCAAGAAGCTTCGAAGAATGTTTTGGTGCCAAGCTCCATACATGGGGACTGTATTCCAAGACAGGTCGTATCTGAGCCTTGTAGATCATTAGAAGCTGACAAGAAGTGAAGTATTTTTTCGCACGAAATAGAAATCCAAGTTTCTGGGAAGCACCTTTAGCGATCGATCTCACACGGTTTTTCCATGAGAGATTATTACTGATCGTAATTCCTAGCATAAAGATACTTGACTCTGAAGAAATAGTTACTACTGACATATGAATACAAGGTAATGAAAGATCGGCTTTCTTTGAGAAGAGACATGTTTGGGTTTTCCCACCGTTAAATTCCACCAAGTTCATGTTACCCCATTCTATTATTTTTAACAAACATCGTTAATTTTACTGAAGTGAATGTTTCTTTGACTTTCTGTCTCTCGAGCTGGTATGGGGACTCTGGAAGAGAAACTGATATGAAGAGTACTGTAGTCCGTAAAACTATGCACTGCACAAGATGTTTTCTCGAGCAAATCATTGATATGAAGTCGTAGTTTTTGAAATATCAATTTTTTCCAAGGAAAGAACCGAGTATATTATATATTTCTGTCCTTTCGGTAGTGGGATAATGTGCAATATCTTTTCAGGGTCAGCTTGTTTTGTAGGAATGAGTTTACGTATATTCTTCACCGGAGATTTCCTAGATTCTATCACCCAATATGACGGTTCAACCAAAAAGAATAAAGGTGGATTCATGCATGCCGACTAAACTTGTGTTTAACTTATTTTAGCAAGTTATCATGAAAAAAAGGCATTCATGCAACAACTCCTACACTTGAAAAACGAAGATATGCACGACTGATTTTGACAGGTGACAAATTTTTTTAGCGTCACCGGAAAAAAGTTGATAAGTTACCAAATATATCGCATGAATGCTTCCATTTGATTTGGAACTAACTTCGAGTTACTGAGTTAAATTACATACAAGTTAATTTGGCTTGCTTGAATCCACCTTAAGATGCTGGAGTCGGTCGTACTTTGGTACGATGAATAATGGGTTACAGTACAACTTAAGAACAAACTAGAAAAAGAAAAGTAGAAACTATAATCAGAGTTGTCAAATAAATGAGTACAAATTCTCATCAACCTGAGGGTATAATGAGAATTGAAGTGATTGCTTTCAATGAACGAAATTTACTGTAATGACACCTAATATCATTCAACGCGAGCAAACCCCGCATTCCAAAACTGCCGATCATCTTTCACCCATAACTTAAAAAAGTTGCCATTACTTTCATTCAAAGCAGCTCGGAAACGTGTTTCGGAAACCTTCACACTCATATTTTAATGGCCCCGTATATGTTTCCACAGTGGCTACGCAACCATTGTACGCTCAGCTGCACACGGTGTAATCCACAGATGAAAAACTCGGATAACATTTATAACTACTCTACGAAACATAACAGGAAAATGAGTAAAGCGTTGCTGGTGATTCATTATAAGGCGCAACGGTTATTCGACAATTGTCTCTGTTTACATATTTCTTACGAGACCACAAATATAAATATTAATGACGTTACTAATCACAATCAGAATTTTCATAATGGTTTTACTGAAAATTGACTAATCGGGTTGCATACTACTTTCATAAGCGTGAGTCAGCGGTATATGAATGGGCATTAATGGCTGCCAATATTAGATTCGGCTTCGTCTAATTTGCTGCGATCACGAATTCTGGTCACATGTGTGGCTGCATGAAGCTAGGAGTGATCTGTGTTTGCAAGCAGGACGTACAAGGGTAGTAATCGAGCTGCGCACCCTTACAACTTCAACGACCAAAAGGAGCACCCTTTAGAAACCTATTGATAGATATATAAGATTTATTGCCTTAAATTTCACATTTTGTCGACAGAGTTGCTATGTTTATTCAAAGTCATTAACATCATCTTATACTTGAAACATTTACGTTTTTGTATAAACGGTCACCTGGTGAGAATAAAACAATTACTTTCGTAGTATATACATATCAAAAATTAAAAATTTCCAAAATTCATTCGTCTTAACATAGAAAAAACATTTGTATGAACAACCACACGGTAAAATGTATAAAGTGAAGACGATCAACACATATTAAAAGTATGCATATATCGCTCTCCGCCCCTCACAGTTCACAAAAATACTAACAGCCGAGTGAACCGACTCTTTCGTATGGAAGCATTAAGCTAATGAGCCATTAGAAGTCATTTGATGCACTGCATTGATTGCACCATAGTTCAAGAGATTATTAAACAACCATTAATAAACCCTCACCTAACTTGAAGAGTCCCTTTGTTAATGGTCTCATGAAAAAAGTCAGCGCAATCGGCTGTAAAACTCATATGCCAAGTATTCCTCTAGAGAGTAGAAGCATTTTTCAGTGAGAAGTTTCTTAACATAGTTTCTAATTTGATTTATATCATTTATATCTGTTATAACCTTGGATATAGGATTATAATCAAAAAAGCTTCATAACATTTTTTTAAACAAATGATATGTAGTTAATTTCTTATTCAAAAACCTTTTCGGAATTAGAACCACGTCAAATAACATATTGGCGAACTGAGCTTGAAAAATTAACTCTTATTCTTCAACTATGTTTTTAAAAACGCACACCTTCAAAGAATGAGTGATTAAAAAAATCATATCTTCACTTCTATCAAATATTTTTCACCATCCATACGCGCAAAATAACCTCTCAGAGTTGTACTCGAAAGTCATATTTTTGAATGAACAAAAACATTTAGAAGTAAAGATATAAATTTCTGAAAATTGTTATTTTCGGGGATTTCTCGACATTTAATACTACTTATATCTCAAAATTGGGTCATTCTTGAACAAAATGCCACATAATAAAAAGTGCTTATTTTTTCCTAACATATATTTATGTAGTTTTCAGATTGATCATTTGTCGTCCTATATCACCAATTCCTACAGAAATGTTCAATATTATAAATAAATTCAATTGAGAAACTCACAAGGTAAATGAAAGGGGGCTCGAATGAAAAAAATATGGATATTTGGAAGAAGTGGAGATATAATATTTTGAAAATGGTGAATTTTGTTCATTTTTCAACTTTCAATCAGTTATATAAAAAAAGGGGTGTACGTTTCCAGAAAAAAATTCGAAGATTTGAACGTGATTTATTTCAATTTCACTCGAAGAAATCATTATTATAATTTCGTTCGACTTGGTGTCAATTTTACAATTTTTTTTAATTACAAAATAATAAATTAACGACCCATTAGGGTTGAATAAAAAAAATTGAACGGGAAGCACTAATAAGAAGAGAAATCTGTTAAAAACTTATTGATTCAAAAGGAACGACTGGTATCCAAAAAAGAACCTTTAAATGAACCTCGATTGAAAAATAAAATCAAGAAAATGGAAATGATCCCAAAACACTTGTTTGGGGAAACCAAGAAAGTGAAGCTGCTACTATTATTACTTATCATAGCACACGAAGTATTTGGTGGCGCATTTGCTATTTTAAAAGTGAAAAAAAAAGAAACGAGTACAACTGTGAGACTGATAAACAACTATTAACGAAGCAATTTTCTGAAAACCAAATTGAAAGTTTATTGTTTTTCTGTCTTTTTCGTTCATGGATTTCCATGTGTAAACTTATTTGCGACCGCATTACATCATAAACTCATTTTATACTGGCAATTGTTTCCTCGCGGAGCGGAGGGGAGAAAAATACGAAAACATGCTTACTGACCCAAAAATATTTCTGCCATGTTTGTCATATCTGAATTTCATACGAAAGTTCGGTATTCAACCAGGATCGTGGTGAATATTTCAGTAACAATTCCGCAATAACACAGTGAATATGAAACTGAAAACGAGAGCTGGAAGCGGATCTAATGGAAAAATTGAATTTCCCGGTGACGTTCTTTATTTAAATTGTTGGAAACATTTCCTGGCGTGCATTCTAGATCGTACCCGAAAATGGACATGAAGAGTGTCAAATGAAATTCAGTTGAGACCCGTAAGGTTTATTTTGACATGAATTATGTTGATTGATAAAATAGGTGATATTTAGGTGCAACGATTCACTGAACACGGTAGAGGCATCAGTAGGCGTTTTGAACAATCATAAAGATCAATGCAAGGAATGTAACATTAGCAACTGCAATGAAGTAATGAAATTGTTTTCCAAACAAATGGAACATTCAACAAAAATCTTATAAAAATACTAATTGAAAAAACCTAAACAAAAACGGCTGAAATATATTTTTTTATCAAAAAAATAAAATTAAAGATTTCATTGATCAAAGAAAAGAATATTGTAAAAAAATTGAGATATCGAATATGAAATGGCAGTCAAAAAATTTTTCAATGGAGAAATATATGAATGAAGGAAACAAATATTGAAAACAAGTGATAAGTTGAGTGTACTCACGTCGATTTGATCGCAATCGTCTTCGAGCGATGACTGACAACATTTCGAGGTATGATCGGTTATAAAGACCCAAATTCTCTATGGTGGGGGAAGAGGGCGGTGCTCAAAATGAGGCGCACGGGTTCTACTGAAAGGGCGCGCTGATCGTTTTTTTCAGCGGGAAATGGATGTATCGGCGCAAGATTCTTGTTTATCGAGCCGAAGTTGGTTCATCCTTTGGATAAGTGGTTTCCACACTTCTCGGAGTTCTAAACTGGGGTGACTAAATGCATCTTTTTTGAGAATGTAGGCGACTTTCTTGAATTTTATGTTGAACCAATCCTCCTCCCTGTATAAGACCTCGGCTTCAGACCATCTAATGCTGTGATGGTTTCTCCAAACATGTTCCGCCATTCCCGATTTAGTGGCTTCTTGTCGTTGTGTGTTTTCTTGTGTTCGCACATTCTCACTTCCAATGGTCTTCTGGTTTCTCCTATGTACTCGCATGGTATCCAGTAGACGCAGTTGTTGGTGTCACTGTTTGCATTCGGTGTTTCCTGATTGAAAACAGACTCTAACGTTGTATTTTCCTCCTACCTTCTTGATCCTCTCTGGAAGTCCTTTCACGTGGGGGATGGAAAGAGCTTGTTGTTCCATTGTCTCCTTGGCACTCCCTTGGTTCGTCTGGGCCAATGTCTGATCCACTAACTTCTTCGAGTAGCCGTTCTTCTGATGATCCTTCCCTATGTTGTTCAGTTACTTGTCGATACTTTCTTTGCTATTGCAGAGATTGACTGCCCGATCAATCAGAGATTTGTCAACCTCAATCCAATGAAGCAAACATATCATATTGCCCCTCACAATAACATATACTCAATTTCCTCATGGAGACATACGTACTCTATTCATGAACCAAAAAGTAAAGATTATCATAATGTAATTCCATCATGAAACTACACTTTAGAAAAACCTCCTGTCATACGAAATATATATGAAATTAAATTTTTTTTTTGGCAATTAATTGTTTGATATTTTTCAATGAATTCCTATATTTCACAGAATAATCATATATAGTGTAAAGTACATTGCTCGAAACAAGATCTTTGAAGAAACTTGAAAATATTTTTTTCTCAATGTATGTTGTACGAAGAATAGATTGCATTCATTCCAAATGAGAAAAAATTCAGTTGATAGTTATTGAACTGTGCCTGTTCTCGTACCAAATAATATGTTGCAGTGCGATTATGATGACGTACGCATAATAATTTGTGGAATTATGATGCATGCATTATGTTCTGTTGCATTATGATGGGGTACGTTTTTAATTTATAGAATTGTGTTGATGTGAATACTACTTCACACATAAGTGTGGTTGCGGTATTACGATATCGTTACGTTTCTATTTTATAATTATTATACGACAGTAGTGACAGTTGTGATAGTATACATCCATATCCTGTTATGATGGCATTTTCATGAAATTTCAGGAACAGTTTTCATTCCATTACATTTTTTTTTGTTTTTTATGTGTTGGAATATGATTCTTGATTTGCAATTTCTGTGCTGTACATCACAATAGTTAATGTGACCTTAGAACATTAAATTTTCAGATAATCACATTTTTTCATCAAAGAAGGAGAGTAAGTGATAGGTCATGAACCATTCTTTATTGAGAAATCAACAATGAAAAAGTGTTTAATATATTGTGAACTCTATGGTCTGGTTATTGATCCGTTTGCAAATTCCTTACTGAGACATATTTTTCACAGGAATACACATTCATTATGATCTTCCCTAATGATTCGCCTCATTAGCAGTTCAACTTCAATTCATTCTCAGTCCAATCGCAAACATTTCGCATATTCCACACTGTAATTGTGAAGGTATATTAAATACCCGACACAATCCCAGTTTCAATCAGTTCTGCTTTCTGGCAACAATTCTCAGTCGATATCACTGTCACTTATTAGCCGTAATTGCCTCGCTTTCATTATGAGGTCTTTTATAGATTTTCCCTTTGCACTTCCTCTCTCTGTTCCGCCCTTTGAAAGGTATTTATTCGAAAACATTTATGAACCGTTTGAGCTCTCTACAGTGAAAGTTGTTTGAAGCGTTTTCAGTTGTTTCCAACACTTGAGTTGGGAAAAACTACGTCAGTATTCGAAAGTGAAACAAATGGATTTGATGTGAGTGCAGGAAGTGAAATTCTTGCAGTGGTTGTTGAAAACTTGGGTGTATATGTGGAATATTATTTGAGGTAGAAACAAAGGAATGGAAGGGAAGAAGTGTATCGACTATGAGGGAAAATAAATTGAGTCTTTAGTATTCCATTAGAGGGGTGAAGAGTTTTGTCAAGACCGGAGTACTGAGTCGGGTGAATATTGAACATTTCGATTGAAAAAGAAAAGATTCAGAACATTTGAACATAAAACAATCAATCACATGTAATCTCCCATGAGCTGTTTCGATTCCTCCCAGAAAATTTAAGAAAATCCAGGTTGAGACTCTGAAGACTTCTGGGTAGAACAGGAACAACATTTGCTGCTTCAATGAATCATTATAATTCATTTTCTACCTGAAGCACTGACTTTGTACCATCCAAATCAATTTGTGACTCTAATGTTCTGAGGAATGCATAAAAATAACCCCTGTCCAGAGGCCTCAGTTATCATGAGCTCTCTCTTACATCTCGTCATGCCTTCAGGATTCATGAGGCACAAATCTGACCTATCTTGGAATATTGTTCCCATGACAACACATTGATGGTGCTATACTGCCGATACTTCACTAACGAAGCAACATTCTGGTACATCGGTCGTCCCATCCTTTTGTTGTGAGTCTGCTAACCATTTGAAATTTTCTTTCCCACAGCTTGTTTCATAACAAAATACCAAACTTTATAGAACGAATTGTCGGAAGAGGTGTTCTTTCAAGAATTTTTTTTCTGTTTGGATTTGAAGATGAAATGTCATATAAATCCTGGAAATAATATGAATTGTGATCACATGATCAAAACTTCCTTCCATCTTTCACTAGGCTAACTTCTACAATGTATGCTTTGAAAAAAATCCCCGTAATACTTTCCTGGATAACTTCTGATGAATGAGCTCCTTCTTCGTTTTCTCAACATACTGCGCCACTTAGATTTATAAAGTTGTCATGGTAGAGGCAGGAATCCATATTCCGGAAATGCCTGAAATATGACAATTGAAAGGATTCTGGTTCAGAGAAAAGTGGTAATTTTCTTCCAGGACCAGCTCAAAGTATAAAATGATCCCCTGACCTTCTTCAGAGCTGTGGACCGAAATTTCACTTCCAGATCAAGTTTTAATCTAATGATAGCCACAACAGTTCGAGTAAGTGACGACTATCCAACAAAAAGTCATATGCCGTAGTCGAGATTTTGTAAAATCAACATCGGATCAATATTTCAACATACCAATTCAGTAGATCGAGTAAGGTTACAAATCTGGAGAATGAGGAGTAATTATTCCTACAAAGTCAGGCATTCCGATGCTAGGAATTACGATCAGCAATAATCCCTCATGGAAAAACCATGTGAGATCAATCACTAAAGGTACTCTCTTATATAGTAGTATATAGTATGTCCCAGGTCACTCAGGTATCACAGGCAATGAAAAAGCTGATGAGCTTGCAAGGCAAGTATCATCGACACCATATACTGGACCCAAACCAGCAGTGGGGGTACCTGAAACGATGGTACGGAATCATATGCGGAATTGGGTGAGAACAAAACACAGAGATTACTGGGAAAATCTACCTAGCAGTGCTCACGGGAGAACTTTCATAAAAGGACCGTTGGAGAAAAAGACTGAAGACCTGCTTCAGTGTAACAGAAATCAGATAAGGATTATAACAGGGCTACTGACTGGACGACGACCTCAGCTGCAGACAATGTAACAAAGGGACGGAGACAGCTCGACACGTACTCTGCGAAAGTGAGGCTCTGGATCACAAAAGGCAACAAATATAAGGAAAACCAATTCTGGATCCAGAAGAATATGACAAACACCCAGCAATCAACCTGCACAAACTTGTGCAGGGGACAAGGCTGTTGGAATGAGTGTCATGAAATATAGGGAAGTAAAGCGCAATAAGCCCTAGAGGATGAGGTGCTTTCCGGAGACCTGGTTGTGAAAGACAGGTCAGACGGCTTCCACGGAGCAAAAAAAAATATATAGTATAGAATATAGTTCTCATGTATGAAGCTCGACACCGGAACATAAATTGAAGCTTCTTGACTCTATTTGGAGAAAGACAATCTGTCTTGTTGATGATTCTCCGCTCACAGACTCGCTCTTGTCTCTCTTCTATCGATATTTTCACGGCCGATGCTCTTCTGAATTGTCATCAATCGTTCCACCCTTGGCGGTATCTACACCGATGACTCGACTAGTACAGAATTCCCACCTCTTTGTTGTGAGCTTGGAGACTTGTCGAACATCTCTTGCTCTGGGATCTTTTTTCAATAGAACAGCCGAACTTTGGAACTCCTTGCCGAGAGATTTTTCCTGAGGCTTAAATTCAAAGTGAATGTTGATTTTCCTCCCTTGATTCACGCTGTATTCCTTGTACATCACAGGGCTTCCCTTTGTGTGAATCTGCATATAAAAAAAATTGAGAATAACACTATTACTATTCAAAGTAGGTAAACTTCAAGTAATGATCTTTTATCGACGAACAGTAGAAGTCAGGAACTAGTAAATACATCTTCATCACATTGCCATATCTCATTAGAAAAGTCATGGAAAGGGCCATCAATGTGTCCCACTTTGAACCATTCCAAGATTTCCTGAGTCACAACTGACATAGACTTTCAAGTATCTTGTTCGATGTGTGACAAACTCCGTAGTTTTATTGCCTCTACAAACGAACTCACAATTTCCAATGACGTCAAGCAATTTGCTTGAAAACTACCATGAAATATTCAAGAGATCGAACGATATGAATTACCTATTTTTAGCATGGTTCAGTGGGTGAGAATTATTGACATTTATCGTGACGCGAAAAAGTGAACTTTAAAATAACCCCCACTGAATCGGTAAATATTTCAGGGTTTCTAGTTGACATATGCAAGCTACATGGAAAAGCAATCATTGGCTGAATTTCGGTTAATGCGAAATTAGTCAGAGTGTCGAATCTGAAGATTATTTAACGCTCGCATCAAGGGCAAACTCTCCCTTAGTGTAGGAATGGGCGAGATCCCTTGAGACACGGACTCTGAATGGGAAAGTTATGCTTGAGTGTGTCCAGTAGGATGGGGAAGTGGGCATTCACAAGAGAGCAAGTAAACCAGTTATCAGCCACTCCATTATGAGGCTAGGACCGCCATGAATGGGAGAGGGATGGCTACAAAAACATTGGAAAAGAAGCGGTGATTATAGGTTAGAGTGGTGACGTTCGAGCTTGAGCAACACGAATTGGGTCAAGAATGATTTTCTCGGGGTGTTGAAAGGTCATTTGACCTTTCGAAATACACTAAAGATACATGATTCAGCTCAAAATGTGAACATACAGAATATTCCTCCCCATTTCTAACGATGTGGGAAACGAGTTATTGTTTTACTCAGTTTCACAGGTGGTTACAAGTTATTTCAAAACCCTTTTTCATTATTCTCTTCTCAGCGTCTCCACAACTTTTTATTTCACTATTATTACTATTTTTTTCCATTTTCATGACTTCATTGTTAGTTCGGTATTCACCATCGATAACATTTTTGAACAAGTTGTAATTGTAGAGAACGAGTGACCGCTATGAGTTATAGTTTGAGGAAAAAACATTCGTTATTAGGTGTTATATTGTGTCGACATTTTCAGTTTCTAGTAGAGTGTTCATCAGTTATAAAGATGAGTCTGACGATTCATACTTTCTCAAATACAACGTTAATTTTATGAGATTAAGAAACATGAACATTTCTTTTGGTTTTTCTTCTCCAAGTCTAGAAGAATACGAAACTCCTATAAAAGTAACGTATAGGGGGGATGTTCTGAGACAGACTCTTTCATCCTTTTTGTGGAAGATTCAAACGTTAATGAATGCTTCCCACATATCAACAAAGTTTACTGGATATCTCATGTTACTTGTTTTCAATATGAGATATTATTCAGATTTTTATTCTAAACAGTCTCACCGCAGAAACAGAAGCCCGGCCGATTCTATTGCTGGGTTAGTACCAGTTCTGATAACTTCTTGGGAAGAAAAAGTTCTGCGTGGGATTAAATCTATCAAAACTTACATGATTATCATTTTCATCACACGAACTCGACTATGGAATATTTTTGAATGTTCTAGTCAGAAAGGGTTTCATTGAACAGTGTTTTTTTATCCTGAGATTCTTTGGAAGAGTCTATTTCAATACATTTATAATAATATATAACAAACAAATACGGTCTTCGGACTGATTTCTGTAGTTCTTTCTGATTGATTGTTCAGACAATTTATTAAAAACTTTCTGAGATATAAGTTCCAGAGAGTTTTCCATAATGATGAATCAAATGAAAGGAAATCTATCAATCTGGGATTACTACAGAATTGCGTAAAACCATAGTATTTTCTATATCGATGATATATCTTCATAAAATCTAGATATAGTCTAGTGCAAGTATATGGGGTATTGGATTTTGGAGTTATTCAATCGATGCTCAATCAAGTTCCAATTTTTAGAAAAATCTCTGAGAAAATATAAGCCTGAACTCACTGCTGATTCTTCCTTTTTGAAACCAGTCATTTGAGTCGACACTATATGTTGTGCTCTTTATATAATTTATTCCTTCAAAAGTTATTGAGGGCATCAGAATTTTTGATAACAGCTTTGCTTGGGATTTCTCGGTTGAACAACGAAACTTTCCTAGAAAATCGTTGATGTGAATTGAAAATAATGTCTATGCTAGATGTGTATTTATGGGTTGGGTGTCATATGGAACCTTATCAACAACCACATAAGGCATAGAAATATTTACCAGATAAAAAAATTATCATCAGTATCTAGTATTATCCTGATGATTCCAACTTGGTTGGCGCTTGGGTTCAAGTTATTACTGTTCGGATTGTGGTAAATGACGGGTAATCACGACGTGGGCATCTACATCCTGTTAGACAACCAAGGTTGTCCAGGCATCATAAAACCACTGGCCCAATAAAACCCAGTGACCTTGATGTGGCTGCCGAGCCATGAGGGAATGAGAAAGCAGTATCGTCGCAAAGGAAGAAGCCAACACTCCTTCGCCTTCTCATCCCGAATTCGCAAGAAATCCGATGAAGCAAAAGGGTTGAATATTGTTCCACAATCCATGCAAACAATCGATGGAACTTGTCTTGGAACACTCCGTACAAGATGAGAGTAGGGTTATAAATTATAATAATGATACGAAGGGTGCCTCTCGACACGAAGGTCGTATTGTGCTACAATTTTTAACGTGATTAAAACTCTCTCCCAGCATTGGCGAAATTGTGTACATTGTTTGGCGATCCTCTTTTGTTACAATTAACAAAGGACGAACAATCGGTTGCAATTCCATGCCAAATGCCCTTGTGGATATGGTGTTAATATCCTAAGTTCGCTAGTGTAATTTCATCGGGGGAGGAAAGCGACCATTAAGGAATTGCAATAAAAGATAATGTGGAAATAACTAGATTAAAGTAAAGGAAAATATATCATGTCGATAAAAATACCGAAGGGATTCATCGTGATGAAAGGGCTCTCTAGGAGTAACATATGGATCGCACATATTGCGAAAGTTGCTACCGCTCTTGAAAACAGACGGGAATAGGGTTGTCATTGCGGGGGTGAGGTTTCACTCAAAACAGTCTATGAAATCGTGTCAATAAAAAGTCAGTACTTTTGATTTATTGAAGCCCCAAGATAGCGAAGTTCAGAAAATGAATATCAGTATAAATAGATCATCATAAACGATGAGATTGAAAACTTCGGTGTGACAGTTAAAACTTTTTGTAGAGAATAATTACCCTTACACCAAACTGATATTTACTAATCAGTATCAATTTTCTTCTCCTGAAGAATATCAGTTTGGTGTTAGGGTAATTGATCTCTAGGAAAAGTTTCCAGGTTAATTAAATCATCATCAGTGACACTTCACTCCCAAGATTTCATTGTTTCTTGGTAGATTTTGCAAACTCATTGAGAAGTTCTAACATGAGGACAATTGTTACATACCCGAATAACTCAATCCATCGCTTTGTAAAAATACATCTTTTCTTATCCACGGTGTCAAGCACTCACCTGAAAAAAAAATTATATTATGAAGGCTTTTTTCACGATCTGAGTTTCAGTTCAATAAATTCGAAACATTGAAATCAATATTGGCCAATGTTCATCTCTCCTGATTCCTGCAATGTTTCCAAAAAAATTGCTCCTTTGATGATTCATTTATACATTGCCCTAGTACATCCAACAGGCCCAAAAGTTTATTTTGAATTACTGCCAGTTAGAAAAAAATATTCGTACTAGCAATAATACTCAAAACTGCGTATGGGAGAATAAATTGATATTTGAACCATCAATACCATATGAGATATAGAGCTGAACAATTGTACAATGTAATTTGTATGCGAAACGTATCATCACATTCTTCCATTTTGTAGGTGATATCTCAGAGTAATCGAATAGCGGTAAGTCATATCTATTACCTCTCCCAAGCCCACGTCAAAAATGCAAATTTAAAAAACTCTTCCTGGACATTTCCCTAAGTAGTCGTACGTTATCATATATACTAGTATAAAACGATCCTGTAATAATAGTAGTTTTCTTCTGATTAGAAAATTGATATTTCGACTGTAAATTTTTCTATAATCAATATTTTTTTCCAAAAACATCATTAAATGAGTGGCGCACTTAAATTTTGCTAATAATACGCTATATATATTGTCAATAAAATTTCATTTGCAGTAAAAATATCAATCTTTGAAGCACAAACAATGTCTTTAACAGTTTTATAAGTCCAAAAGGGCAATTATTAAAATGGGTTCAACCTTTCTATTTGTTGGTTTTTAGTTGGTGACATATATCTATTATATTTTCCTAGTGTCCAATACAAAATCACTTCTTGCGCCCTCAAGAAAACAGTTTTAACAGTTTTTTATTTTATCGGTATCTTTTTAGGCTGCATTATATTTTATAACGCTTACTTAAAATTACTGAAAAATTTTATGAAATTGTCTCTTAATTATTTTATAAATATCGCTCAAATATGTTGCAGAAGTGCAGTAAGAAGAGTCTTTACAAAACTACTTTTTAAGAGTGTTAAAAAACTTTTATAGTATCGGTCGAAATGTTTATAAAACTATATTATAGTGTTTGTAAAAGGCTTAACAAAATATTAATGAAGACTATAATGTTATATAAAACGGTGCCAATTTACTACTTATAGCTGTTTTATAAACACATTGAAAACATTTCTGATAGGAATACAGTTTTATAATTTGTTTCTCCGAAACATTTTCGCAACTATTATAAAATATAAAATTGCTAGTTGGGTAGTGAATCGAAATGTTTAGTAGATCATATGCTTTATTTCATTGATAATGGTAGCCATACATTTTTCTAAACATTCGAGAATTTTTTTAACATGTTCACTCAAATCAATCAATCAATCAATCAAGGTATACTTTATAGTCGGAAGAACGAGGTTCTTAAAGACAAAGCTTATGTACATATATAACTTACGATTAGATAAAATTACAAATATATAATAAAACTATATAAAACAATTTTAAAATACAGTAATTACATACCCCTATTCATTGATAGTAAATTATAATTGTATAGTTGATAGTTAGACAGAAAATAAGAATAAATAGTGCATATAATTAAATGCGTAATAATATATTTATCAGAATTCAAAAATCAAAACTTAAAACTTAAGGGTTATCCTCCAACCTCCGGGTATGTAGGACTTTGACCATCTACAGAGTGGAGACGAAAAATTCATCTAGTTTATAGTAGGCTTGTTGTACTAGTATTTTCTTCGTATCCCTTCTGAATCGCCTGAGACATGTAGTGTCTCTAATGGCTGTGGGTAGGTGATTATACATTTTGATGTCGTTATATATTATAGAGTCTCTAACTAAATTAATGGAAGGTCTTGGTAATCTGATATGATTGCTTTGTCGAGTGTTATAGTAGTTATCATTTGTTTCAAGAAGTGATTTATTTTTATGTATCAAAGTGACCGATTCTAGAATATATAGTGATATTGCTGTAAGTATACCAAGGTCTTTAAATAACGTTTTACACGAGTATCTCGGACCTTTTTTGCTTATATACCTCAGAGCTCTTTTTTGCAATATAAAAACATAATCATGAAGGTAAGAGCAGCATGTGCCCCAAAATGCAATCCCGTAACTCAAATGCGATTCAATTAAAGCAAAGTATGCAGACCTAGCTGCGTTTAGTCCCAAATCGTTAGCGATTACTCGGATTGCGTAACATCCGGAAGACAACTTATTGCAGAGGTTGTTAATGTGGTGATCGAATTTGAGTTCAGAGTCTATATTTATTCCAAGAAATCGTGTTGTTGTTTTATTAAGGATATTTTCGTTCTCTAGGTGAATTATCATGCCAGAGGAAGGTTGTGTCATCCGCGAAAATGGTCGCTTTGGCAGAGATGTTCAGCTGGTTGATGTCATTTATATATAGTAAAAATAAGATGGGGCCGAGTACTGATCCCTGAGGTACTCCCGATTTAATACCTGATATTTTTGAGTCAGTGCTACATCGCACTATTTGACTGCGGTTGTTCAAATATAATCTTACCCATTCAAGACTCGAGTTTCTGATTCCATAACATTCAAGTTTATGCAGTAGAGTACGATGACTTACGCAGTCGGAGGCTTTGGAAAAGTCGCAGAAAACTGCAGCAGCACAATCGCCAACATTGATGTTTCTATACACCTCCGACATAAAAGAGAATAGAGCATCATTGGTCCCTTTGTTCGGCTGGAAACCAAATTGGTCCGAGCAGATTATGTTATTAATAATTAGAAAGTTTTGAAGGCATATTCTCACTATTTTCTCTATTATTTTCGCTAAACTAGGTATTAGCGATATGGGCCGATAGTTGGATGGATCACCTTCATTGCCACTCTTATGGATAGGTATAATTACAGAAGTTCTCAAGAAATGAAGGAAAGTTCCAGATCTGAACGAAATGTTGATTAATTCAACCAGAGCACTTAGTGCTACATCTGGAAGATTGAGAATTATATAAACTGAAATATCATCTACCCTGAACAGTTTTTGTTTTTAATATCTCTCAGGATCTCTTTGAGTTCACTGAGATTGGTATCAGTGAGTTGAAATTCGTTAATACAGTTGATATTTTTCATATAAGACATAGGTGAGTTGAAAGCTGAGATATTTTCGGTAAGTGTATGTGCAATATTGCAGAAATATGTATTTAGTTGATCGGGCTCAGGTGATTGAAGCTCAGAAACAATGAAAATATAATGAAGTCAAATCTTTGTCGATAATCGTTATAGCAATATCCTCATAAAAATTATAAGAAACAATAGTTGATTGAAAATATCACCCATAACCTAATTGTTTAAGTGTTTATATCAATTCACTCCGAAATAACGACAATAAATAACAAAAATGTTTTCTAAAGGTCTATTTCGATACCAACTGTCACTATTACGAGAATTGAATGAAATTTGCGTGGATTCGAAGTGCCTCTCATAAAGTAAATTCTGTACCAAAACTGAATATTCCCAAAAGGATTGTGGAAAAGCCGACAGGAATCCACTTCTGGCTTCCCGTATTATACTCAGCGTTATCGCCGGCGGCATCCGCACCACACTGCCTTCAAAATAAATAGAGGAAGATCCGAAATAGCAATACATGACATACAATAAACAGGGCAGGACTGAAAGTGACATGAATATTGGTGGTTAGAATCGAAGATGTTCTCCGGAAATTTTAGTCAATGAGCCTGAGTTCAGGTGAGTTCACCGCTAATGATTCCTATCACAAGTACGATGAATATCGACAACAAGGAATGATTTACTCAATATGGTGGTAATTCTATGACCACACATGTTGAATTTTAAAGCAAGTTAAAATGTCACTCCCTAACATATAACATACGTTCAAAATTTTGACGTGCTTTCAATTTCAACATGACCATACAGAATTACGACTTACATCATCCAGCTCCATTGAATTGATAGTTAATCTAACGAAAGTGGAATAATTGCAAGTAACGGGTATTTTTACTCTCCCTCTCAGATTGCTGATGGACTTGATTCAGTTTTCATTGGTGTTTATGTCAGAAAATCTGAAAATCAATTCTGTGACACCTTCCAATATCGATAATGTTGCAGTAGAACCAAAAGGAACCAAGATATTTGTGGATGAACTATCAGGAATTCCTGATTATATACCAAAGTTTTTTCAATAGCATCAACCTGATCTGAAATATACATTCATCAGAATACCATCCAGTTAATGGGGGATTTTCTATAATAGAAAGGATTTTAATTTTTCATATTTGTATCGAGCCCCCAGAGGTCCACAGGGCTCAAATTCTAGGCTCTCATTATTTGCAATAATTGTGACCACTCGAACTCGATGTTTGAATTATTATAAGAGGACAACAACTTCGTATAATTGATGCATTGAAACCAACTAGGGTGATGATTTTCGTATTTCTAATCAACAATGATGAAAGGTATCTCAATTGAAGACTGTCTCATCAGGAAAATATGTTCGAGAAATATAGTATAATCAACTGTAATCACTGAAATACATGGATGCGCTGATGATAAAATTTCAAAGTTTGCGTTCCTGAAAGAGAAAACGGATTTACATTGATGATGCCTCTTTTCAATATCAATGTTCTGTTTTTTCATTCTAGTTATACATAATATCTAGGAGTTCTGGAAGAAGAATCTATTTCAGCAAATCGTTGGAATGGTGTGGGTGCTTCAATGTGAAATATGTTGATGAGGTTGTCTGAATTAGTAAAGAGTTCCACCAGTCGGGGCATGGCCCAGCTCTTCAGGTTGACTGACAGTCATTCGATATTTGAAGTTAAGCAACGCCGAGCGCGGTTAGTACTTGGATGGGTGACCATGCAGAGAAATACCGTGTCGAAAGCCCGTACAGCTGCAGCGAAGTAGCATATCATAGCTCGCAGACAATATATCAATGAGCACAAGATATATTGAGGATATGCCGTCCTTCGGAGGGGACGTTAAGCCGTCGGTCTCGAGTCCATGGATGTTGGGCTCGTTGAAGATCCCTACCTCTGGTTGGAATACCAGAGGGTTCGGCAAAATTTCCGGTTGGGGGAAGTGTGCTCACCGGCGTCGTTGATTGGCCTTGGTAGCGGAAATAGGCCGAAAAAAATAATAGAATAGAGTTCCACCAGTCAGCAAACTAGAAGGCAGAACGAACAACTAAGGACACAAGCTATATGATGACAGTGTGACCAGACTTTTGATGTGGGTAATGCGATCAGAATCTTCGGAGATGTTGAGTTTCATGACCAATGTTACTCCCGTATTTCTTGTGAGTGAGACGCCATGTATGCGAAACATAAGCCAGTAGGTCACCAATTTCCAGTATGGCATAGTCTAGTTCTAGTTGATGTATTGTTTCAACAGCTGTGCTTTCACGATACAACTCGTCGAAATTGATCGTCTATCAGGAGAAATATTCATATTTGGAATTACGACAGCTGGCTTCGAAATTATTCCTCACTCCAATTAGATATTAGTGGATAAGTGGAAAATTTTATTGTTGCTATAATTGCGTGGGAGGTGCGCTTTTCCCCGTAAACCACATTTACGTGCAAAGTGCAAAGATATTCATGTAGGAGTGCTTTGTTTTCGAAGGCTTTGTTAAGTGTTCTGAATTGAAATAGAAGAATGAATAGACCAGGTCAATATTTCATTCGTTTGTTTTTTTCAGAATTTTGAGGGCTTTCCATGGAATGAAACAGCAGAGGAATGAGTTTTTTTCAATAATTGCAGTAGTAGTACAATCTGAATACAAATGAACAAAGGAAGCCAGCAGACTCTACTTCTTGCATGAATAATAAAGACTAATGCATACATTCATATAGAGTTAATCAAAACGAACCCAAAAGGTCTAATGGAAATCCAACAATAATTTGTTTTTCAATTACGTATCAGTTGTAATGTTCTCGAATATTTCTTGCATGGTGATATTTCTGATGAACCATGTTTCACTAAGAATTGCTTAGGAGCTGCTACCCTCAAAGCTGGGCAGGGTAGCATAACATCTATTGTGTCAATTTATATTGAATATATTTTCACCAAAGCACTGTACAATATTTCATCTACAGTCTCCATCTGCATCCATTTGATGGATGGACGTATTCTGGACAGCTTGAAGCGGATGGATATGATGGAGGTTATTACCGGCAATTGAATTTTTTTTATTGATTTAATACGAGCTTTTCAATCATTTCCTCATTTTTAAAAAATTTTCTATTGTTTATCTCGCACACCCAACAAAACGAATATTTGCTGAATATCATGCATAGTTTATTATGGGTTGTTGAGTTTATTCGACCACAGAACTCACAGAGTTCTGCGGTTTGACCCCAAATTTCACTAGCGCCGCCGAACGGGAGAGGAATCGGACATCTCTGCCATTATTATTATTTCGATTAGCTTATGTTGGTATGTAGGAACATACTTAAGGTTTTATTGGGGTTGATTATTGAAGTTAGGCAGTTGTATTTCACTCATATCATGTTTTGTTATTCTTAATAAATAAGATGCGCGAATATTAGAGTTAATTAATTAATTCAGGAAAGGGACCTCAACATAAACTATACGGACTCTTGAATACTATTTCAAATGTGTCCCTGATATAGTCGTTGAATGCTTTTTCATTAAATTCTGATGGTCTTCGCGATCAAATTCATCAGATGAGTTGCAGAAGACTAAAAGTTGTAAGATTTTCTCACTCATTATTTTGTTGTTTCTATATTTCTCAGATGATATCGTTCAAGTTCTGCCTCTTTATGTTAGTCAAAGGAATCAATTCTTGAGACAAAATTTATGAGATTGTTTTATTTTTTGGTTTCATATTGACTATCACCTGGAGTTCAACGAACAATTTTTGTTCAAACTGAAAATGATACCTGGACTATGAAGAAACTAAGCTATTACGATACGGTCAGTTGACAAAATTGATTCTGCTCATGAAGTATTCAAAGCTTTCCCAACTTTCCTTCGCTCATGGTGCGGCTAAACTTAACATTACCAGTTATAAATTACTTTCTCATTATTAACGATGGAAAAAGATTTTCCATTGTTGGGGAAATCAAATATTCCATGGAAATGTAAAAACAGCTGTCTGTGGAAATGGAACGGATGAAAGAAAACTGTAATATTGATAATAAATTGTCGACGTACACGTTGACGGGGTTGAGGATAAAAAGACCATTAGAAAACGGCAATCAATCAGAAACGAAGTTTGCTGGGTATGAATTCACTCTCATGCTATTGCTTCTAAACACCAGACTTTTTCGTCCTTCGATATACGAAAGAATGCATGGAATCTCTATGTTCACAGATGCGTGAACTCTTTCAATCATGGCAACATCTGGATAATGAAAATCTCTGAATCATAAACAAAAAATTCAACAATTCACAAACAAAATCGACAGTATTTTCCCAAAATCTTACGAGTGTCTCATGATTCACAATTTACATCAAATTGCCTTTCATTTCGCTGCAGCATATAAGCAAGAGAAGTGTTTGATGTTTCAAAAATTATCCTGACAAATGACATTTCTATGTTAAAATGGCGACTTCCTCATTTCGCATCCTCGTCCATCTCACTGAAGCAGTATAGTTTTCAATCCAATATGTAATAAACTTCTCGTGAGGCCATTGAAATCGATATTTAAAGTTGCAACTCTCAAGGGATTACAAATCACTAGCAGTTCAAGACATAAGACGCATAGCTATTCCACTTTCTACACGAACCATAGCCACAATGGGTCACAATTCACTCGAAAAATTAATTAGATAGGTGAGTGTACAGTTCTCGATAAAGGCCCCATCAAATTTCCACGATGAGCATTGCCCATACCTTTCTATTCTTCGGCTCTTTATAGCTCATTCAACTACACATTGTCATTAAGATCCCTTTTGTCTAGAGCGAAATTATGCGTTGTCATCACAGGCCGCCATAACAGGATCTAGCTAGATGGCTGTTGGTAATGACAAAATTATTTAATAATTTTGGAGGTACGTGCACGGGACATTGTTGGAGGAAAGGATCAATTGTTAGTCGGGAGGCATGGATAAAATGAGTAATTGACCAGCCGGGAGAGGTCGTAGCTGAAATAGGGCGCATTTGTGAACTTGGGTGGTTACATATACATCATTATACACACTTTGACTGATATTCTGATTTGGGAAGCTGAACATTATACTCAACTGTATGAATAGACGCATAGAACTACTCAATAGCACACGGCTTCAGCCCTAGGCGGATGACAGTTTTTCATGAATTTTCCAACCTTACTTCAACTAGGTTTCAACCTAGCCTTCTACTCGAGATCCGGAATGGAACCCAACAGAGGTATAATGGTAGAAAGAGACCTTATTATCCTTCAATCATCAAAGTCATGACTCATATATAAAAGACAGACAATCGAAAACCACAACGGTAGATTGATTATTCTGTTTCATCTTTACTCTTATCCCAGCAAATGATGACATTTGACGATAGTTCAGGCAGATAGGTCTGAAGATGGAGCCAGAACTGAAATAGAGATTGACATTAATGAAAAGTGTGGTGAAAGGATCCCTGAAGCTTCCTACTTGAGCTTCGGAAAGGAACTCAACAGAGGTATTGTGGTAGAAAGAGACCTTATTATCCTTTCATCATAAAAGTCATATCAGACTTATATATAAAATACAGACCATCGAAAACGACAACGGTACATTGATTATTTTGCTTTACCTTGAATCGTGAAAAAGGAACTCAACAGAGGTATTGTGGTAGAAAAACACCTTATTATCCTTCAATTATCAAAGTGATATCAGACTTGTATACAAAAGAAAGACCATCGAAAACGACAACGGTAGATAAGATCAATCTCGACCTCGATTTAGACTCTACTTCAAAGCAACTCGAAACGTAACCCGACTCCAACAAACCTCTACTTCAACCCAACCTCTACTTCAATTCAACCTCAAATGCTACTGTTTTCTGCTGAAAGGTTGAAGTCCAGCCACTGCTGAGATTCTCCTTCACTGAAATAAACAGTTCTATTCATTCTCTTCTATAACGATGCCATCTAGCGTCACGGTCTGGTCAACCGTGATTGTGTAAAAGAGTGAAAACTATCAAAATAGCTAAAGAGTCTTTGGCTTTTCTGCAGAGTTCAAGAAGAATGAAGGAATTTGCCCATGAAGGATCATAAACAATCCTTCCTTTGATTGGAATTCGGCAGCTTCAATGTTCATTTTTGTCCCGAATTCGACTCATGGAAGAAGTGTTCTAGAACAGGTTTTGTCTGCGCTTTATAGATCGTCTGGAGCTGACGGGATGTGAAACATTGGACAAATTAAAGAAGTGACCAAACTAATGAAGAAGTGATGAAATGAAAGTCTATTGAAACGACGTTTCAAGTTAGGTATACCTACTCACAAAGTTTCGAGCTCTTTCAGTTATCGTCACATATATCATACGTTCAATGTTCGTTTTTGTCCCGAATTCGACTCATGGAAGAAGTGTTCTAGAACAGGTTTTGTCTGCGCTTTATAGATCGTCTGGAGCTGACGGGATGTGAAACATTGGACAAATTAAAGAAGTGACCAAACTAATGAAGAAGTGATGAAATGAAAGTCTATTGAAACGACGTTTCAAGTTAGGTATACCTACTCACAAAGTTTCGAGCTCTTTCAGTAATCGTCACATATAACATACGTGTGCTTCGAAAATAATTCGATTTTGTTCATAAATGAAGCGGAAATTTGCGAATACATATTTGGGTTATGTAACAGAACGCATACATTTGATTTTTCCGGTACATACCAGTAATGATATATGAAAAACCACTTGAATCTCTTTCATTTGGAATTCTGATTTTTCAAAATTATATCGAGCAAATCAAATGTCTATTAAAATGTACCATTCAGTTCTTTGGTAGCCACTGAAGTTTTCCAAACTTCAAAAATAGTAGTTTTTCAAAAACCGAGTCAGTAGCAAAAAAATAAGGGGATTGGTACCAGCTATCACGTCATTGGTTGGAAATATAGATACAATTGCACGGTGATCTTTTGAGTGCAAAACTCGTCAGTGAAATGTCATTGAGGTAAGATATACTTCTCGAAAATTTAGATATCACAATATTTTTATTCTGCAACTTCACAAACTAGTATTTTTTCATTTGTTTGTCCTTTAGGAATGATTTCTATGAGTGTTGGGAAGGGGCGGCCACTGTTCTTGATTGCCCAGTGCTTCTAGAAGTCCTACAAATCAACTGATACTGCATTTGCTACTTCAACAGAGGGAGAACCCAGGAAATCTACAGTACTATCGTACTTCCAGACAGATAACTTCACTCTCGATTATTTTACGAGAAGAATTCGTCTTATGGGTTTGTCCGTTCAATGAAATACTCTGTACAATTTTTTCATTATTTTTTTTTTAATGTGAGAATGAAAAGAAACAATTGATATTCTTGTCTTTTGTTTCAATGATTCATATGCTACGTAAATATAAACAAAGATAGTTCATGCCATATTTCACCAAGATAGAGTCGCAAAAGCAACCGAAAATAATAAAACATCAATATACAGTTGTGTTAAGATGGCTTTTCAGTTGACGATTACACGGGAATTGTGATATGCCGCTGGACTAAATCAATTGAAGGCCTACACCATGATCGGCACTTTACATTACGGTTTTTTGTGACCTTAGATTGGCTTGGATTGATTCAGTCATTTAAGATATATTTATTTTTTTTACTTTCCGACTCGTTTCATTATCCTCTTTATTTGGTCATTACCGGTCCCTATTTGGATTGTTTCTTAGGGTTATAAACCCTGATGAACTTATCGCCGATGAATATTTTTTATTCACATTCATTCGGAAATGTGCTTATTCTTGATCTAATTCCAAGTTGAGAAGTGACCAATAATTTATCGAGAAAAAAATTAGGTTGGAAAGGTCTTTTTTTCGAACTCCTGTACTTCTCCTTTTTGAACCGCCATCGGAATTTGGATCTGTACAGCAGTTCCCAGAAATATTATGTCAAGCAAAACTTTTTTGTTTATTCCACTTTTCCGAGGGACTGGTACTTAGTCACTTGCTAATGGTAGATATAATAATTTCGTTCACTTCTATTGTCAAAAATGCCGCTGATCTTATCCTAACGTTGCACATTTAGAGCAATCCCCTTGAAACATCACAAAGATTTATTATATATGATTGGCATATCAAATACGTTCATTGAAACCAAGCTAAATGTGAAGAATATTCAACATCATCGTGGACGAATGACAACAAGCCTGAAGTAGTTCTAATATTTTTTAGGATGATAGTGAATGAAATAGTATTAAATCCCTTGGACCAATCTAATGCTTCGTCAAAACCGTCTGTTTCATTAAAGGTGTCTTACGTTTAGTTGAAAACGTCTGACGATTAATAAAAAACATCTTACGTTTCGATAAAAATATCAGAAGGTTTTATCAAAACGTCAGACGTTCTTAACGAAACATATGTTGTTGACGAAGCGTAAGACGTTTTTGAAGAAACGTTAGACTTTTTAAATGAAGCGTAAGATTGGTCCCACCACTCCAGAAAGGGCAAAATGAGAAATAACATACGAATTTGAGCTAGAACCGAAATAGCTCCTTCACTTACATTTCCTTCCTAGCTAAAAAGTATTGAAAAGCAGCTCGGGAATGTTTTTCCTGATTGTTGTAACATTTAGCTTTTTTCTTGTTTCTGATTCAAAATCATACCAATCTGTTTTCAGAATGATGCTTAGCCCTAGTTGATTGGGCAGTAGGTACCCTGTATCCTTCTTTTTCACAAGATCTATGGTGGAGACTTCTGATCCGATGAGTTGCATGTGGTCTTATTATTTTTCATTCCAGGAATCCAATTCTTGCCATGTCGAACTATCTATCTTGTATGAGAAGGTTTTTGCATCACTTCGATTTAGCTATTCTTGAAATTTCTATACAATAGTGGCCCTGATATGAGATCTCTCCCGTTCCTCATACTCCGTGGATCCATTACCATCCTGAGTCATACATCATAAACGCCGGTTTCCCTTCATGCTACTGTCTGCCTCTATAGATTCTTCGCGAAAAATTCATTCAGCAAAATCATCCCCACAATATTTTTCAATAATAGACCTCGAACAACAGCGGGAAGCACTGGCACCCTGTTTTTCATTAATAACTTCGAAAAATAAGAGCCCATTCATCGTGTTTGTCGATACAGGTAAGCACCCTGTTCGATATATGCAAATAAAGGAAGATATTTCAATATGGAAAGCCCTACTGAAGATGGAAATTTGTGTAAGCATTAACTTTTTCCGCACTGTGGCATGAAAGAAATCTGTTCCCCTCTTTCTGGCTTTCCGTATTCCGGAATTAGAACCGATACGTATTAAGAATTCTGCCTATACAAACATAATATCGCAAATCCACATCAAAAGCGAAAGCAATTTCAATGCAGTGGGTGAATTGTAAAACGAAAGGAATCGAAAATTGTTTCATTCCCCATTTCTAGTCTAATGCCAGTAACAATCGACTCATCCATGAGCGCTTATCATTACCAAACACTGGCGAAACTACGAGGGGGCCTTTATTGCTCTCAGGACAATGAATACTGGTAGACGCTGTTCGCATCATCTGGGGTTATAATTTATAGAAAACTGCGTACTACACAAACGGCGACAATGTAGTGCCATACGTCCGAACTGATAAAAGTAGGGGTTGATACCATTGCCCAGGAGTCCAAAGCTTTGGTTGTTTACCATTGGGTTAACGTCGTTTTACTCTGCTGTGTAAATGAAATCTATATGAAAGTATTGAGTGAATATTTTCTTCGTAGTTCTTTAGGTTATCAACCTACCACAATTTGAGAGAATTCAGAATTGATATTGAAATATATACAATGTAGAAGGTAGACTTCAATTTAGAAAAGTTGCTTTGTTAATTGAAAACAATTCCTTCTGTATAAACGTCGTATAGGTAGTCAAAGAATACGAGAACTAATATCTATAAAGATACTTATCTTTGTTCAGATACCAAATTCGATTCCGTGTCCAAAACGTATCATGTTCATTTTCGAAAAATCTGTCGAAGATCTGGGATTTGACATTTTGTTTTTCAAGATTGGTAGCTAGGTGGGATTCATTGAGATACAACTTTCTTCAGACAGCAGGATAGAAACAAATTTTTCGTTGTTTATCAATTGCCATCATTTCCATTTCACTATGTGCTCTCCATTGGCAGTAACAATGTGTTTTGCCAATCCAGAACCACCAATCTTGAGGTATTACTGACTATATTTGACCGCACGAAGGAATTTGATGAAAACAATTTTTGTATTTTCTCATGTTAGTTGGTTTAGTATGTGTCAGTATTGAAGTAAGGTATTTGTTGTTCTGTATGTTATTTTCTTACACCAAACCTATTGTCGAATCGTTTTATCTTTTCAGATAATCGACGGATATAAGTTATAATGTTTGTAACAGGATGTGTACTTTGTGCTGGCCGTTTTTTTTCCTTGTGGAATGATTTGATTTTCAATTTCTATCAAAATTTTTTTTATAATATGTATATCCATTATCTTTTACCTATAATACACAAACAAAAATGAAGTTGAGTTGTGTTTATGTTTTTTCCAGTAGTAAGGGCTGATTAAGGTATTTTCTGAGCCAAATATCGCATGTAGGTCTGGCATCCATCAAAAATAGGACAAACCCTTCAAGTTCTGTGGAGCGGGTTTTCTTGATTAATGAAGAATAAAAAATAAGAAGTGACAGAAAAGTACTGATATATTCTCTTCTGCAATGGGTTTTTCTGATATTTATTGAGAGATCTATGACAATCAAAATAATGCCGATATCTGGTAGTTTCTCAAGCCAAAAACCAACTGTTAAGTGAAATATTGAGCAGAAGAATTGAAATGCCTGGTTCATGAAATAATTTAAATATGAATATTTTGAAAAATACGAATTCAAGTGAGCAGAAATCAGACGAAAAACTGTAAAATGAAACAGAGATAATGGGTCACAAAACTGAGTTGAAATTAATTGTGGTAAGATCTGAACAAGAAAATCCACGTGAAGTTGGACCAAAAATAAAATGCAGAAAATCGATGTTTTCAGGAAATAATATAAATGAGCCAAAATTAAACGAAAATAATACAAAGATAAATAGAAATCTTGAAAGATTTTTCGATTAAGGAGTTGCAAAACCTCTCCTTCCTCAAAAAGTGACATCTTCCCTCGTGCAACAAGTGATGATATACAAAAATATTTATATTCATAGCGAATACCTTACGTAAACTTCATTCGACCTGAATATTTTTTTTCGTTAGGTAAAGGGTGAAAGAGACATTTCATGACCACACTGTATAAGACCGATGATGTTATTCCAGTCAGGGTAATAGTTATTTTTCGTTCGGATGTAATCCATCCATCATAGTGGATAATGGAAGTTCATCTGTATAAAAACCATCACCACGGATATGGACGTATTTGTACACTCAGCCTGGGACTTGGCTGTGGGTTGAAATAAGGGGCGCATTCAACAACAGGCAAACAAACGATTGCATTGTTGTTATTGATATATGCCTGTCCGTATCCCGACTGTGACTGCAGTATCTGGCAGTTTGTCAAACTGTTGAATCATCTTTCACGTAGTTCGTTTTTGAAGGTGCTAATCAGAGTATACAGTACATTTGAATTGCTGATGAGAACAGATAATTGTTGAATGGAACGTTGATAGGTATTTTCACGAGTTCGGGGAACACTACCATTCTATTTTTCATTTTCGAAGGGAAATTCAAATAGAGGTTGCTAAAATGTATTTGTCTGAGTGCAGTTTCAATTTGTCTGCCACTCAACGTTCATTTGGAACTCGGTTTCTATTATTTCATACTCGGACAATAACTGAATATTCATAACCCAGTTGCATTTTATTGGGAACGAGAGGTGAAACGTGCAACAAAATATCAAATTTGATCAACCCAAGCTGTATGAAAATCTCTGGTGTCTTGACTTACATCCGAAAAATGATTAGCCAAATCTCTCGATATTAGATACTCTTCATTTTCAACTTCAAGAGATTGTCTACAAAGGAAGTATACCATGATTTTCACATTTCCCATGCGTCTTTTGTAGGCTGTTATACCAATGTTAACATGTGAGAATTATCTCTTTTCTCTTCGATATTTATCAGTGAATCTGAGGAAAGTTGATGCTTTTTTATTCAACAAAAATAACACAAAGAGAGCGTGAAGTTGAAGAACAAAACAAGTGTTGACAATATATTCGAATGTCATCTGAACTCACGAACACATACAAATAATTTGAATTGAACTGTCAACATTTTTGACTGACGGCTGAATTTTCGTCAGGCAACCATGAATAATGAGATTTTGTATACTAATAAATCTAATGGTAAACGGAAGATCCTGCGAGAGCTTAGCCAATATAATCGAAGATACCGATATTTTATAAGTCACAGTGTCAAATGTACTTTTGAAAAGTAGCAGTTGAATCATCATTTACCGTAAAAAATGTGAGCTTTCAGGCAAACCTAACCTTGTCTGCATAAAAGTGAAAGAAAGTAGACTTGTTTGGAATGCTCACCTTGCTAATTAGTATGAATCATCTTGAAACATTGTTGATATATGATCATTTTCACTATCAACCACTTCAGAGCTTTTCATTCGGTGAGCAAGGAAATATTTGACATCATTCAAAATGAATACATAAATGCTGAAATGGGTGGGTTATTCTGATTTTACTTACTTTCGAATCAGTATCGTGAATTTTCTAACGTGGGTTGAGAATACACGAATGAGTTATGATTCACCAAAAGAGAGAAATACATAAAGTTAGCGCCCTCTACATGTAAGACCGAAACTCAGATATTGATATCACCCACCAATTTATGTCCAGTATGGTCTTTATGTTCGAATATGAAATCTTTGTGAACCGATAAATATTCGAACTTCTCATCTCGAATATACCAGTGGAGTCGTCTTGTGAAAATCGCCAATCAACCAGAGACTTGATCACAGTTTAAAGCAAGTTAATAATTATTTCTTGTCCTCACCAAAGGAGCTGGGAGACTTCTGTCGATAGTTGTCTGCTTTAGATATGAACATAATATGAGGTTTGGATTTGATGGAATTCCACTGTTTGTTTTGAACTATCGCAATTTATACGTCTTACCGATTCAAATCCAACCAACTTGACAAGTTTCAGAATCCAAATATCACAAATCACTTGTAGACATGATAATTCAATATATTCGTGGGCTGCCACCAGGTGTTCCACTACCTGTGCTTGAGTGTTGATGTTGATTCATGTAAAATGTCGGCCTTACGCTCCTGGAGATCTTTGCTACGAGTTTGAAGATATCGTAAAGCGTACTTCCTTTTTCATTTGAAATAATTGACAAATCATTGCTTCATCAATTAGTACAATTGTTGGTTTTTTGTATTTCTAGAATATGATCTAGAAGAAGTTTCACCTTTGTTTGCCCCATGAAGAAATGTATGGAAAAAACCATTCTATTTGTAGCTTCGAGGTTCTACATATTGAAAGATATTCGTTGAACACACAGTTACGTTTTTTCAACTGCTTTTTATATCAATTCACAAATTCCCTCATATTCTCATGTATTATAAATATATACACTTAAATTTCTCCAACTGTATAATCGGGTTTAACGTGTAGATATGAAATAAATGATTATATGGGGTGAAGCAACTCTATGCGAGGTTAGACTTCCGATACAATAATCAAGCAACAGATAATTAGATTTTTTTTTATACATGCACATTCGCACGAGAGGAAAGCTGTGTAATGTTCAAAGAACACCGCGTGAATCAAGGGACAAGACAAACGAATTACTATCAACTTTAAATTTTTGAAGTTTGTAAGCCCCAGGAAATATATCTTTCGGTAAGGAGTTCCAAATTTCAGCTGTTCTATTGAAAAAATATTCCTGGGCAAGATAGCTTCGACGGGTCTCCAAGCTCATAACGAAGGGGTGGGAATTCCGGACTCGTCGGGTCATCCGTTCTGATACTGACAAGGGTGGAACGACTGAAGACAATTCAGAACAGACTCTGGCAATATGTATAGAAGAGAAACAAGTCTCCGGCCCTGCTACGATCCAACGAAGTGAGCGAGTCCGTGAGCGAAGAATCACCAACAAGGCGGATTGCCTTTCTCTGAATAGTATCAAGAAGTTTCAATTAATGTTTTGGTGCCGAGCCCCATACATCATGAGAACTATAGTCAAAGACAAGGCCGTATGGGGCCGTTCATAAAATACGTCACACTAAAATCAGCTTTTTTTGACCCCCTTCCACCCCCATTGTCATGCTGTGTCACACTTTTTGTGAACCCCCCTAGAAATATTTTGTCACAAAAACTAAGCGCCCCCCCCCCCCTGCTGAGTATGATAAATTCTAAATGATAGTACACAAATTCTAAAAATCAAAAATATTTATTTAGCTATTATAATAAAATTTAAATAAATTAACAAATATCTTTCATAACGAACATATAAATAATATTATATGTTGGTTGGCCTTTGGTTTCAAGATATTTATAAACAATTTCAATATGGATGGCCACAAATAATATACATATTTTACATAATCAGAAGATTCAATGCTCAATAACACAATGAAACAGTAAAAAATCGCTTTATTCTGTTTCATTTGTATACAGTGTACTGTAACAAGATTAATTCGCATTCTCAATTGAAGATTCATTCGCAAAGATGGAGTCACTATAGATTTGATTGAAAAATCTGACGAGTTCAGGAATTCGTAAGAAGATGTCGCACATGTAGATTTCTACCAAAATCTACTGAAGATATCTTTCAGACCAAAATTTTTCAATTTTCGTCAGAAATCTACTAAAAAAGTAGATTTCTACCAAAAGTGGTCACGCTGGCTTCTAGCACTCATGTCAAAAAATAATAAACGGCGAACGTCACGTTGCCGTATACCCCCCGTCCCCCTTTGTCACATCTTGTCACACTCAGCCGACACCCCCCTCCCCCTTGTATGCGAACGTATTTTATGAACGGCCCCTACCTGTGCCTTGTGAATCATCAGAAGCTGACGAGAAGTGAAGTATTTCTTTGCACGAAATAGAATTCCAAGCTTCTGGCAAGCACCTTTCGTGATCAATCTCACATGGTTTCACCATGAGAGCTTATTACTGATCGTAATTCATAGCATCGAGATACTTGACTTTGTAGGAATAGGAACTCCTGACATATGAATTGCAGATAAAGATTGGCTTATGTTTAGTACCAGATAATAGCTCATTTGAACTCAATATAAACTTGATGTCTACAACTAGACCCGAACCTGTTTCAAGAACAATTTAAGGTTCGGGCTAGAAATCGCACTTTGAAAGGTGAGACCTCGTTGGCCCTCACACAAGTATCAATTTTTGTGGTCTATATCGCGTGGAAATCATCAGACAGTGAGAAAATCGCCAAGTTCAGCCCTACCCTGTTCCACTATTATTTTTATTTACCATCCCGTACGGTATCGGCGGAATACAGAAGACTCAAATATGTATTTCTATCTCTATGCCAATTGGCTTCCTAGGGGGCCTCCAAAAGGACGCCCCCAGGGAAGCAAATGGAACTTTTTATCTACGCCCAATGAAAAATTCATATTTCCTGGACCGAAGTTCGCATATTTCATAGTGTTACCTTCTAGCTGGCGACGGCAAATCTGAAAGAATTAGAAAATCAGCGAAACAGGCCATTTACACTTCAAAGAGAATGTGGTCTTCGGAAAATTGAATCAACATATGTACGCACTTACATTACTCAGCAGAAATTGCTTGGTAGATTTCTTTCAGGACTTGACTGTACTGAAAGAAATCTACCCAGTTACAACGAATTATGATAAGAATTACAGAACGTTGACCTATCCAGGTCAACCGAGTAAGAAAATTTCTAAGTTTTCGAAACAGAAGGATTTGAAGGAAACGACAAAGATAGAAGTTCAGTATCAGATAGATCAGGAGTTTATAAATTATTGTGTGGTACATGTCCGATGTTTCATGTCGGTCAAACGGGAAGAACATTTGATACACGCGTGAAAGAACACAGAAGTAGATTCCAAAATGGTAAGACAAATTCCACGTATGCATCTCACCTCATAACAGAGGCACATGAGTTCAACCACGAATTTGAATTTCTTCATTTCCAAGGGAACGGTTTGAAACTCATGCCTTTGAAAATTAATAAATGTAAACATTCACAGTTCCTAATGAATGATCAGACGGAGTTGAATGATTCGCCTCTGTTGAACAGGTTCTTTCCAGGAAATTGTAATAATAGGGATATGACGTCCTACCATTGAGTGATCTATTAATTGGTTGTCGGACTTTATTCTTATTGACCTTCGGTTATAAGATTGAATAAATTCCTAAGATTAGTTCGAAGTTCCTGCTTGAGGAAACTATTTTATAGCGAAACACGTGTCACGGTTTAGTAAACCCTATTATGTGAAGATCTTACAGGCAACTGTATATTATTTGCTCAATATGGATTTTCATCAAGTAACGGCCACTTCCATTCACTCAAAAATTTGTAGGTTATACTGTTGAGTACTTCCTTTCAACTACGGACTTTGGGTAAGATAAGTTCAGGAGGGTGTCGAAATAATAAAATGGAGGAGGGGATGTATTCGGTCTCGATTTAATGATCAAATATTCAACTGAACTGGCCGATAGTCGAAAAATAAGAGGGTAGTGTTAGGATATGTATTATTCATCGTGTACATGTATGATTACCATGTTATTGAGTTGTTATTAGGATCTGTCACGAGTTAAAATAAAATAATCAGAGAAGTTTTCATTTCCTTTAATTATATTCAAAACCAAAGTCTTACATGGCGCAGTCGGTTAAAAACGAAATTCTGTGAACTATAAGCTACCCGAATCGAATCGAAGAATTGTAAAATAATTGTAAATTGGAGCATCAACATGGCTGAAAGAGGTATCAGTCCACTGAGAATGGAAGGCAATGTAGCAGAGAACTGGGAAGTTTGGAGATCTAGGTTCGAGAACTATTTGAAAGCTTCGGAAGTGAATAAGAAATCCGAGAGTACACAGTGTGCTCAATTGTTACATTACATTGGCAAGGAGAGTTTCAAAATTTACACAACTTTCGATATACCAGTTGCGGATCGGGATAAACTGAGTATCCTTCTGAAGAAGTTTGAACAACATTTTCTGCCCAAAGAAAATCTGTCGTACGAAAGATACATATTCTTCACAATGAGACAGCAAGTTGAACAATCATTGGAAGCATTTATAGTTGATTTGAGGGAGCAGGCGAAGAAATGTAAGTTTGACACTCTGAATGATGGTCTCATCAAGTGCATGATTATTTGTGGAGTGCGAAATAACGAAGTCAGAGAAAAATTGCTACAGAATGACAGTTATACTTTGGATGAAGCCATAGAACTGTGTAAAGTTATGAAAAGGCCAGAAAACAGTGCAAAGAAATGAGTAATGATAATAGTTTGTCTGTAGTGGATACTATCAAGAAAACACATGATGTTTCGAAATATAAGAAAAGTGGGTTTCAATTTCATAAAAATAAAAATGCTCATAAGTATTGATAAAAATAGAAAAATTGTGTCATGTTCAAAATGTGGTAGAACACATGAATTGAATCAATGTCCAGCTTATGGTAAATACTGTAGTATTTGTAAAATGAAAAATCACTTTTCCAAAGTTTGTAGAAACAGAAAAGTTCATGAAATCGAAAGGGAAAATACTTGTGTGAGTAAATTCGAAAATAATAATGATTCTTTGTTTATAGAGTAGAGTAGTTTATTTGACCATGTTATGTACATAAGGAACATTTATGGCAAGTCACAAAAACAATATTGATTTAAGATCAATATTGAAAATTTGTATTATAAATTGGTATTATGAAATATGAAAAAGTAACAGTCTATTAAATTATTCAAATATTACAAAATTACATTTAAAATTTTTTTTTTTTAATTTTAAAATATTACGGAAATCGACAAAATATTTAAAAAACAATTTTAAGATACATAAAAAAGTACAATCCTGAATTTACAGGGAGTAGAGATCATAACAGTGCAAAAAAGACATTAAAGATTAAAATTATATACGTATTGAGCTCGCTGAGGCAATATAGCTATCAATATCATAAAAACAATGACCAAGTAGAAATTTTTTTACCACCGTTTTAAATTTTCTGAATTCCAATACTTTGACTGAGGTATCAAGGATATTGTAGAGGTTGAGGTTCAATGAATTTTTGCAGCTGACAGCCAATCTATGACGAGGAATAGTCAGTAGATTAGCCGATATTGTGTTTTAGCAATGCGAGTCAGATTGTCTGGAAAAATTGCTCACATTTTGGTGTATTTCTAAGAGGACTGTGAAAATGTATAAAGTGGGCAGGGGCATAATACCAAGTTCAATAAAATGTTGCTGACAATGGTCTCTAAAGCCCAAGTTTGCCAATATTCTGATAGCTTTTTTCTGACATTTAAAAGCTGCTACAGCGTTTCTTGAATTTCCCCAAAGTAAAATGCCATAAGAGAGTACAGAATGAAATAAAGAAAAGTATGTCATTCTCAAAATATTGGGATTAGTGAGAGGTTTCAATTGCCTTAGTAAAAACAGAGTACTATATAATTTTCGAACCACGTGATCTACATGATTGGACCAATTTAATCTATCGTCAATAATGAGACCAAGAAACGTTACATGACTTCCATCTTGGTACTTTGTGTTAGAAGAAATAACAACATTTTGAGTCTTGCTTTCATTCAATTTGAGTTTATTTTCAGAAAACCATTTTTTGCCAAGGTTAGACACTCAGATGTGTGTTCAGTCAGGGTGTTAAAGGATATATCAGAGCACACAAGGGTTGTGTCGTCTGCGAATAAAATACATTTTGTAGGTGCCATGTATTGACACAAGTCATTGATGTAAACAATGAATAGGAATGGTCCAAGTACTGAACCCTGTGGTACACCATGTTCAATTTTTTTGAAGTCAGATTTAACGTTGTTTAACTCTACACATTGGAATCTGTCTGATAGGTAAGAACGAATTAGATCTGAGGTCGTGCCTCTTATTCCGTAGTGACTCAGTTTTTCAATTAGTATGTTATGCGATATACAATCAAAGGCCTTCGTTAAGTCGCATAGAGTCAGGCAAGTATGTCTGTTTTCATCAAGGCCCTCAACTATAGATTCCATAGAAATATACTGTATAAAGTTCGAAGGCTCAGGTAATGTTTGCTATGCCAATTTGATTGTCAACAATGTCAATTTGAAGTTGAAAATCGATACAGGGGCAATGTGTAACATAATTTCAATTGAACATCTGAAGCAGGTACGTTTATCTGATAAAATAATACAGAGAACTGAAATTAAATTGAAATCATATTCAGGAGATCCACTCAATGTTGTTCGCGTTTGTAAGATCCCATGTTTTTATGAAGACAATGAGTTTTTTCTAGAATTTTTTGTCGTTAATTCAAATAGTCAGGCAATCATAGGATTACCGTCCTGTCAACAGTTGAATATCGTTAATTTAGTAGACAACATCGATATATATTATTATGACAATTTAGTTAAAGTATATGGTGAGATATTTTCAGGCATAGGTTGTTTATCGAAAAAGTACCATATTGATTTGACAGATGACGCCAAACCAGTAGTACATCCTATTCTTAGAGTTGCTTTGCCATTACTACCTAAACAATTTTAGAACAATTTTTAGAGAACTGAAATTAAATAGAAATCATATTCAGGAGATCCACTCAATGTTGTTCGCGTTTGTAAGATCCCATGTTTTTATGAAGACAATGAGTTTTTTCTAGAATTTTTTGTCGTTAATTCAAATAGTCAGGCAATCATAGGATTACCGTCCTGTCAACAGTTGAATATCATTAATTTAGTAGACAACATCGATATATATTATTATGACAATTTAGTTAAAGTATATGGTGAGATATTTTCAGGCATAGGTTGTTTATCGAAAAAGTACCATATTGATTTGACAGATGACGCCAAACCAGTAGTACATCCTATTCTTAGAGTTGCTTTGCCATTACTACCTAAACTAAAAACTTGTTTGAAAAATCTAGAGGAACAGAAAATAATAGCAAAAGTGGATGGACCTAGTGATTGGGTTAACGCTCTAGTTTTGGTTAAAAAAGTAGATGGTCCTTTGAGGATTTGTCTGGATCCCACAGACCTCAATAAATCAATAAAAAGAGAGTATTGTCAAATTCCGACTCTTGATGAGATAATTGGAAAATTGACGGGTGCAAAAGTTTTTAGTACCTTAGACGGTGCTAGTGGTTTTTATCAAATACAATTGGATGAAGAAAGTTCTAAATTATGTACTTTCGGCACTCCTTTTGGTCGATATAAATTTCTAAGGTTACCGTTTGGGATCAAATCCGCACCAGAGGTATATCACGAAAGATTCCGAACAATTTTCAGTCAGTGTGAGGGTTCTGATGTCTACATTAATGATATCATTGTTTGGGGAAGGAATAAAACTGAACATGACCTCAGATTAAAAAGAGTTTTGGAGATTGCCAGAAGTAATAATGTGAAGTTCAATCTGGGTAAATGTAAATTTGGCCAAAAAAGTATTAAATACATGGGTCACATTATTTCTGAACAAGGGTTAGCAGTTGATAAAAATAAAATAGTCGCAATAAAAAATATGCCGACACCCAATTGTAAGGAAGACGTTCAGAGAATTCTTGGAATGATAACATATTTGAATAAATTCATTCCGAATTTTTCTATTGAATCAACTCCTTCACGAGAATTGTTGAAAAAAGATAATTTATTTGTTTGGGGTCAAGAACAAGATAAGGCTTTCGAAAACATAAAAAATATCTTGGTAACAAGTCCAGTACTGAAATTTTTTGACGTCTCAAAATAAACAACTGTATCTGTGGATAGCTCTAAATCAGGATTGGGTGCTGTACTGTTGCAAGAAGGTTTGCCTTGCGCATATGCTTCAAAAGCACTCACAGATACTAAGACCCGATATGCGCAAATTGAGAAAGAAATGCTGGCTATTTGTTTCGGTCTCAATAAATTTCATAAATATATATTTGGAAAAAAAGTTGTTGTTGAAACGGATCATCTTCCTTTGATATATATCAACAAAAATCCATTGAACAAATGCCCAGCTCGTCTTCAAAGAATGATGTTGCAAATTCAGAAATGTGACATAGAGCTCAGATATAAACCAGGGAAAAAATTAATTGTTGCAGATACTCTATCACGGGCTTATATCAATGATAATACTGATTCTGATAACTTTGGAATGGAATTAAATGCCCAAGTCTGTATGATAGCTTCGGAAATTAATATAACTGATGAGAAACGTCAAGAAATTATTCAGAAAACTGACCAGGACAAAGAATTATCAATATTGAAAACTATGGTGCTGAAAAAGTGCGTCGAGGAACAGAAAGACATTTATCTTGCACTTTTACTTTATCGCAATATGCCTGTGGTTGAAAATTTCTCTCCATCCCAAATACTTATGTCTAGAAAGTTGAGATGTATTTTACCATGTACAAAACAAACCCTTAAACCTCAAGTGGTTGACGAAAACAGTATTTCTGACAGTTCAACACAAAATCAACTCAAACAAGAATGAAATTATAATAGGAAAGGTGTCCGAAACTTACCACCATTGAAAATCAATTCGCAGGTATTAGTTCAGTTGTCGCCCAAAAGTATATAGACTCCTGTTATCATTATGAAAAAAACTAAATTTCAGAACGTATATACTGAAGACTCATAATGGTTCAAAAATTATTAGAAATAGAAAATTCATAAAACATCATTATCTTGATGAAAACAATAACCAACATTCACCTGAACCTTCAACCAGTAAAATCTGTGAAAGAGATTATTTAGAAAATGATCCTTATAAAAAGACTGAAGAATATTACATTAAAATAGATAATGATGATCAAGAATATGATGAAAATGACTGTGATAAAATAGAGACAGAAGAAACAGGTTTAGATAATTATTGTACTACATATAGTGGAAAGTCTCCAGTTCGGTTTTCTAGATTTGGTCGTTGTGTCAGACCCCCAAATCGTTTTCGTTTCTGATTTATAGATAGTCATATTTCAAAAAGAGGGAGATGTTAGGATATGTATTATTCATCCTGTACATGTATGATTACCATGTTAACGAGTTGTTATTAGGACCTGTCACGAGTTAAAATAAAATGATCATAGAAGTTTTCATTTCCTTTAATTATATTCAAAACCAAAGTCTTACAGGTAGCATTTCCACTTATAATTTATTGTGATAAATTTTTTTCTTCCGATATTCGTGAGCAAGAGGCAATTTCTAAAGAGAATTCAAGTACGCGTGGTATTCGGTTAGAAAATGTCACAATCTACCTACCTAACTAGCGCAGTTTTGAGTTGATACTACGTTGGTAACAATGCAAGGCTACCGCTGCCTGCCACCTAGTATTCTTGTCAAACATTTCAATAAACATGAACGACAAAAAGAGATGCACCTCTAATAAAATTAACCAATTATCAAATCTAATCACAATGACGTCTTAGATATCTGGTAAGTCTCTTAGTTCAGCAATGAGCACTCAAAATAATTATAGTGGTGATCCCGATTTCATTTAGAGTCAATATAACCCCCAAATTTCTATTCATTTCAGGTTAACAGAAATAACAAATTCTCTGTAAACATTGACTGAAATAAGTACCACGGGAATATATCAACGCCCTAAAATAATGAAAAAATAAGGCCTCACAAGATCTGTACTTGGAGCAACAAAGATACACATCCTTTTTTTTTTGAACATGATAATGATGAAATTGAAGTGTAAAACACGCATTTCATTGGTCGAAAAAAGTTGTTGTGAAATTTTGTCGAGAAAACTCTGAGGAGAAGATATGGAGGCAACCAAAATTTGCAAAATTATAATATGATATATAAGAAAATAACTATTGAATGAGGTAGTGTAAATATACGTCCTAGATATCAGAGCTGATATAATGCCTAGGTTACTAATACCAGGGTCCAGTTGTACAAACATGCATTGAAGACGAATCAGCTATATAGAAAGATATTTTGCAAGTTTCACTATATTTCCAAACTCTGGTGCTTCTACAAATGCATCTTCCTTTTCTAGATGAAACGAAGTGGTTTTCATTTCAAAATAACTAAAATTGTTGGGACAACAAATGGCATTTTGATTCTGAAAGTGAATAAAAGTATTGTCCATACGGCAAACCGTTCACTTTTCAGCTACATTCAGTGAGGAAATAGCAATTCCAATATAGAAGTGGATATTTGAGGAATATTTCTTCAGTTTTGCCTTATCCTGATGAAAAAAAAGCCTGAAACTACAGTTGAGAAAATTACAAAAAATTCGTGTTGATATAAAACGTGAATTTCATGTTGATCAATTTCTGTTCCACAGATGGTTCATAATTGAAAGCTGTGATTTGAGCAAAATATTCGTTCCTTCAATAGTGTCAGAATATGGTTCACACAAACCTGTTTACTCAAACAAGAGATTTTGTGAACTAACCAATTTTGAATAAGAATCGATTGACCTATAGAGTTTTAAGTAAAATCAGTCTTGTGAAAAGCACTTCCTCTTAACAATGCCAAAAGGAGAATCAACAACAACAAAATTCAATAAGATCTTCACTTGTTGACATTTACAATAAGTTTTTTTGTAGATTCCGCCTAGAACTGAATCAGGCCAATTCCAATAGCAGTTATAGTCAATTTGTAAATGAAATTGACAACATTTTTCCCACATTTTTGCCTTAAATGTCCAATCATGACATGTGAGCCACGTTGCGTGACAAGTTCACAAATGGAAGTTTTGAAATATTCCCCAAGCATAAACATCTTGTGGGTCATATCAGCTAATTACAACACACTAGCTTCAAAGAACACACCGTCCACTTTTCTTACAGCGCTCATGTTCAACGATGTCAGTCTTGGAGAACTAAGTGCTGGTGTGGATGAATTGTAACAGACAGCGATTCCTTACGGTCCACTATTTAATTTTGAAACGAAATAATTTGTTGATGAATTTACGCAACGTGACTATGCGCTTTTTTCGCAGTATCACGGTTGAGTGAATTAAGGATGTAGCTGAGGGTAACGGTTATTTTCTATAATCAGTCGATGAATAAACTAAAGGACTTACATTAGGAAACCTCCTTTCAGTGTTGGAATTTTCAGCAGCTGACATAAAATTCATTGTTAGTTGGGGAAACTTAATATATACCTAAGTTAGAGCAAATTCCCACATTTTTTTGATCTCTCAATACTTTTTTTGTACAGATCGACGCAATCGGATTAAAAAAATGTTACATAGAGTTACAAACCATCAGCTTTTGATCCCATTATACGGGTGAGCAGTCATTTATGATTCAATTGAGGTTATTGATCAACAGACAAACAATTCACAAATGAATTCGTGAAATGGCAATTGAGAGCTTGTATGGTACCGTTCACCAGAGTAATTTTCGAAACAACATGGCATGATACACCTTTCGAACAATATCGCATACATTCTGATTAATTGGTTGACATATCCAAAATTAATATTATTATCCACGGTATTCATTCATCGAATATGTGACAATGCCTGAATGGAATATCAGATGGAATTATAGTTCACGAATAGATATCAAGCTCATTACTATATAAGTGATAAAGGGTATGAATATTTTGTGGGGAAGGAAGTTTCAAAGAAGTGATTTTTGGCCTCTTCAATTCGAAGCAGAAAGAATACAAAACTTCCATAATTCGAATATACTCTTTCCAACCCAGTAGAAATTGGAAATGGTCATCAGTTTTTTCTACAACTTTCTCTCATTCTAATGATCAATAATCATTATCAATAATCATTATTATTATAATTACGACCATGTTTGTAATGACCATGTATGACTAAACACGAATTCGAGATATCACCCCAAATATTGAAGTTTCAATGTCAGATAGGACGCGTCTATTGGAGAAAGAAGGATTTAATCTCTCTCATGGCCTACTGAAATTAGCAATAAGTAATTGCCATAGGAAAACAATTGAAAGACGTGTTGTCTCTTCTACTAGTATGATTAAACAGCAAAAGGTATGGAATAGGAAGGTGTGGATTAGAATAACACAGAAAAAAGTTGTAGAATAAGATCGAATAAGGTAGGATAGGATATATAGTAGATAGTGTAGGATAGGGTATAGTAGGATAGAAGAGGATAAAATAGTACAATGCAGCTGAGGATGAGGTAGAACAGAGTAGGAAAATGAATAGTGTATGAGTTGTGGAAGAAAAGCATTGCAAAAAGAAGTCGATTTGTAATTTTTATATGATATTTTATCAGATGTTACTCTTTTAGAATACCAGTATTTTCATTTTCAGCATTTTTAATCACCATCGATTTAAGGACTACAGTTTTTACACACTAATTTGTATCCTTGGATATTTTTTGAACTTTTACATATTAGAACTGAATTCCGAAGAGAAAGACCCAACTTTGGATCTCATTGGCAAAAAAGGTTGATAAATGTGAGGACCAAAATATGATTGCAGTATCTTTCATGAAGTACTCGTGATATGATTGAGAGATCTGTAGTCTCTATTTGATCACTGGCAGCTTCTAAAATGGCATGGATATATAGAATGATTCTTTTGGTCTGACTCGAGGAGTTCCAGGTAAGCCATTGCAAAATGCCTGTAGTTATTCAGTTTTCTATTATTGTAATTCATGGAATAACCAAAAAACAAATTTCCAGACTATTTGTGAATGCAAGAAGGCCAAATTCACTCAACATGAATGAAAACGTTAAACAAGTTATCTGAGTATAAAATTGGAAGATGATATGTATCCGGCTGGCCAATCATTGGGATGTTGGTGACTAAATACAGTATAAACGTTATTGGAGTATTTGAAACCACAATTCATCAAAGGAGTATCATCTGCCTTATATAAAATGGCAATAACTAAGAAAAAGTAGGTCTTTTGAGGTTGTAACACATAATTCATTCATTTTATATATATATATATATATATATATATATATATATATATATATATATTTGATCGGCTAGGCTTCCGCGGTCAGAAATGTGCTGGCTGGAACTTCCGGTTGATCCGCGTCTGGAAAGATTTACTTGTCTACGTTTCGACTCCCATTTCGGAGCCATTTTCAAGACTTAGTGACCTTGCGTCTAGGTCTGAGTTGTCTCACTAGCTGGCTATCATCACTGGAGATCACTCGATCTCCAGTGATGATAGCCAGCTAGTGAGACAACTCAGACCTAGACGCAAGGTCACTAAGTCTTGAAAATGGCTCAGAAATGGGAGTCGAAACGTAGACAAGTAAATCTTTCCAGACGCGGATCAACCGGAAGTTCCAGCCAGCACATTTCTGACCGCGGAAGCCTAGCCGATCAAATATATATATATATATATATATATATATATATATATATATATATATATATATATATATATATATATATATATATATATATATATATGCTCTCTGGAACTTCCGGTTGAACCGCGTCTGGAATTTTTCTTCTTTCGACGTTTCGGCTCCCACTTTGGAGCCATTCTCAAGACTTCTTGACTTGGTGGCGAGGCCTAAGTCTCCTTAACCCCCAGCACTCATATATATGTATATATATATATATATATATATATATATATATATATATATATATATATTAAATTAATAATAATAATAATAATAATAATAATAATTTAACTTATATAATAAATAAGTGTTTTGAGTTGGGGAAATTTCCAAATTGCCTCAAATTAGGTGTTATTAAACTTATTAAACCACTATCAAACCATTATACAAAAATGGAAGTAAAATCAAAGTAGAAAATTACCGTCCAATTTCTTTGTTGTCGGTGTTTTCTAAGATTTTTGAGAAGGTTCTTAAAGAAAGAGTTTATGAATTTCTGGAAAGATATAATGTTTTATCCAAAAATCAATATGGATTCAGAAAAGGTTGCAGTACAGAAGATGCAATACTTAATCTAACTACAGAAATATATAGAGCTTCAAACAAAAAAAAACATTAATATGCATCTTTGTAGACCTTTCCAAGGCCTTCGACACTGTGTGCCATAAACGCTTACTAGAGAAACTATTGTCGTATGGTGTCAGAGAACCTGCATATGAAATACTGAAGGACTATCTTTCGGATCGAAATCAAATGGTTGAAATAGAAGGGGTAAGGAGCAGTTCCAGGGTGAACACATACGGTGTACCTCAGGAGACGGTACTCGGACCGCTTCTATTTACTGTATATGTGAATAGCCTACTGAAGCTTCGGTCCGGGGGTAAACTTATCAGTTTTGCAGATGATATGACCATACTTTACGAAGGAGAAAATTGGATGGATCTAAAAGAACTAGCCGAACAAAACATGAAACATGTCTGTGACTGGTTTAAATATAATAGAGTCACACTAAATAGTCAAAAGACACATTACTTACCTTTTGCATCCTACTCAAACCACCTACCAAACTTTGGACCTCTGAAAGTTGATAACAACACAATCATAACTGAAAAAACTGAGTCGAAATATCTAGGTGTAATTATTGATAGGAATTTCAAATGGAACTTACATGTCGAGCACGTAAAAAACAAACTGAGAGGCTTACTCAGCAAATTTAGATATCTGATCGACTTCCTTAGTGTACATAACTTGAAAACAATATATTTTGCGCTGGTGAAATCTCAATTGTCTTATGGAATATTGGGTTGGGGTGGTGTAGCGGAAAGCAACTTATACAGTTTAAATATAATACAAAAATGGATACTCAGGATAATATTTAGAAAAAACATCCAATATACTAGCGATTTACTTTTTTCTGAAAATAAAATCTTCGATATCAGACAAATTTTCTGTGAACGAATATTGACGAACATCTTCAAAAGTAAAATAATATTACAACCCATCGAACACCGCTACGAAACACATGAAAATACACCAATACGTGATAAAACTATAGGTCAACGTTGCGTAGAATTTCTGGCTCCTAAATTATATAATATTTTACCTACTGAGTTGAAAAATATGAAAACATTCCCATTATATAAACGAAATATCAAAAAATGGATGTTTAGTAGGAAAAGAAGCATATTCAACGACATAATAAACTTAAAATTCATGAACTGACAAAAAAAAATTTGATCACTATGTAACCTGATTATGACAGTCATCCCCATATCTTATAATGACTATAAACCTGAAATGACGACAAAACACCCAGATTATGACATTTTACTCTTTGCGAAGAATACTGAAACGTTTCAAGCGTTTATACAGGGTTTTATTGTCCAGACATGTATTTTTTTGTGATTGTATTCTATACCTCATTTATATTTATATTACATTACATACATTGCTGTTTTATACTAGTATAGGATAATCACGTACAAGCTTTCAAGCTTCTGTGATTTTTTCATGTTTATTTCATTATATTCTGTATTTTCTTTCCTTGATTCTGAAATGAACATTATTATATATATATATATATATATATATATATATATATATATATATATATATATATATATATATATATATATATATATATATATATATATATTTGATCGGCTAGGCTTCCGCGGCTAGAAATGTGCTGGCTGGAACTTCCGGTTGATCCGCGTCTGAAATGATTTACTTGTCTACGTTTCGGCTCCCATTTCGGAGCCATTTTCAGTGACCTTGCGTCTAGGTCTGAGTTTTCTTACTAGCTGGCTATCATCACTGGAGATCGAGGATTGAAGGTTGGTTGGATTTAAGGGTTCATTAGTAATTATGGCAGGATCAGGGATCGGACGGTCGATGGGAGGTTCGAACGGATTAGTTCCCAAGTCGGAGTGAATAGAAGTATGTCGGACCAAGAGTGGTTTCCAGGTATTGGGGAGTCTTTGAGAATCGTCGCGTTTATTGAGGCAGTTGGGACGTTTTTCGATTTCAATGGCTTCACGGGTAACTCTGGTTTGGAGGGTTTTGGCTGTGGCAATGGTTTTGGTGTTTTTGAAATCTATTTTGTGGCCTGTTTCTAAATGATGTTGGAATAATGCTGAGTTTGTGTCAGAGTTACGGACTGCTAGTTCGTGATCATATGCTCTACAGGACACTCGTCGGTTGGTCTGGCCGATGTATGTTCTGGGACAGTTAGAGCATGGTATTTCATATATTCCTTGGGTTTCATTGGGGATTGTGTCTTTGGGTGTTCGAAGGTAGGTGGATATTTGGTTGTTAGCTGTGAAAATGGTTTTGATGTCATGTCGTGTCAGAATATATATATATATATATATATATATATATATATATATATATATATATATATATATATATATATTCCGCGAATTGGAATTTTCTAAATCACAATGTTCCACGGTCGAATTTTATGTTCTTTATATTCTTCACCGTAGCTTTCGACCACTCCTATCACATCTGAACAGACTATATATACAGTTTGACGGTTCACCTAGTAACCAAACTGAAATTCATGCGATGACAATTTATTTCCGAAACATCTGAATTTACCCACATCCCAATATCCATCAAAATATGGACGAGCTGCAGGCATATCACTCCATTTCTGCCACGTGAGTATGCTCAATGCTGTCAAATCGAATACTCCACATATGTCGTACCTCCAGCAATGCCTGCCTTTGAGGAAACAAGCAAATATTTGTGATTCCACTATCGGCAGCAGAGGTCGTAATGGAATAGCTGGGATATGTTAGCCGTGTTTAGAATTATTGGGGAAAATTTTCTGAATGGTTGCTCCTCCATCCTAATTTTCACGTCAAACGAGTATCATTGAGAGTTGGTTTGGCGTGTGATCCTGGATATGTGGGGATTTTTGTTCGAATGCGGTGGATATGCGTTGAAGGCTCGAAAATAGAGACTATTGAATAGTGAGGTAACCAATCGTATATCGGATGACCTATTCGAGATGATCCGATCAAATATGAAATCATTCAGCTTGCTCTCCATTCCCTAACATATTTAGCATCCACGTGGATATACAAGATATTTCATACCGATATGCTCATCCCAACAAAATCTTTAAGGGGATGGGAAAGAGGAATTCTGCGTTTGCTTACTATCTGGAGTGTACAAGTGGGTATTGATATACTTTCATTTCACTGGGTACGTTAAATTATAAACAGGTAACTGTTTTCACAGTAAATGATGCTAGAATTTGAGGTTTCACCTGAATTTTAATTCCATTCAATGATATACATCTCTTTTATCTATTCAGAATCTGAATTCTTCATGGCAGATAGTGTTTCTCAATGAATAATATCTCCCTAATTATTGTTATATTTTTGATTGAACCGTAAAGAGTGGTGTTTTTCGAGAGACGGTGCCTGGAACATCGAAGGGTTTCCCGAAACTTTGAATATCATTGCAATCCACGAGCTTTCAACAATCTTTATTATTAACTAGTATTATTTCGACTTACTGAATCCAATATTTCCGGAATTGAGATAAAATATTTCATTTTTATATGGAAAAGTGAGGTTATTTTCAACCGAATTGAATTGAAATATATTTACTTGAGGGTGAACGAGTACTTTCGTTTATACATTTTTCAGTGAAACCACGGATTTCTGGCTTATTTTTCCGTTGCCGGCAAGTACCAATCTCATCAGGAGACCAGAAGTTAATCAGGCTCAATTTATCTCAGTTCCAGAAGGATACTGCTCATATTCCTTTTGAAAAACAAAACCCTGTGGAACAAGGACCTCTGACGTTTGGTAAGTAGTTTGTTATCATTCAATTCAATTTAAATTCAACTATCACTACTTACCAAACAGTCACAGATTCTTTTGAATCTTAGTTCCAGTCACTGTCTTGTGTGTTGATTTTATTCACCTTGGGTAACCTAGAGAGGCCAGTCTTTTCAGTCACGGTTTATAATTTGTACCATTCAACTCACTAACTTCTTTGTGAAGTTTGAGCTTGGCCAAATTTGAAGAGTCGAAGGGTAACTTAGTGATACTGGGCTGACAGGCAACTGTTTTCATCTTCTTGAATACTCATTGAACAATTATTTATTCTTTTTGTATACCTACTGACCTGTTTCGAAGTGTTGCGTTACATGAGAATCCAGCGTTATTGATTTGATTGTTTTTATCGATTTCTCATATCTACCCATTTCGATCAATTTAATAAATTTATCTAGTTCAATTTCTATTGATTAAACTGAGTATTTTTCTTAATATTTCTTTAACTGATATTGTCATTTTTTTTGTATTAAATTCTCTTTCCTGGAGATATTCAGATTTCATATTTTTTTTTTGAGAGAACTTTCACTTATTCGAGTGAATTTACTAATTTCCTAAGACTGTAAATTTGGATCCAAATAGTCTATAGTTCAGAAATAATCACTGAAACATTTTTTTTTTATTCAACAAGTTGTAGTCTCAGCGACGCTCATATATTCTTATTACTTTGGTCTAATACCTTGTCCCCCATCCTACATGTAAAACCATCGACCGTTGAAGAGGACCAACACCAACCACCTACTAGCTTCCTACCATTGAAGTGAGTGGACTCCTGAACTGTCATCGAAGCAGACAATAGCCGAATACCTGCTACCAAGGATTAAGCAGGTTAGCCAACAACTAGTGGCAGAAAGGGGTAGCCGCTTTGAGCCTACCAGAACCTTCGATACCTGTTGCCAGTCAACAACTAGAGGCAAAAGAGGTAGTTGTCTCAGGTAGAGTCCACTTCACCAGTCAAGGAGGAGCGTAAGTGGCCAAGTCAACAAGTCAACAGAACGGTCAGAAGGATAGACCATTGTGTGATTTATTAATTCTCATTAATTAACTTGCTAATAACTTAATATTACTCAACAATTTGAATTGTTAAAATTCACTCAAATAAATAAAAAGTTTGTTAAAATTGTATTGATTCGAGTATTGATTTTTTCCTTCAGCAGCACATACTTTTCTTTCAGGGAGTTTGGCGTCCTAGGTTTGTTTCGAAAAGGGATCATAGTGTAAATTTCTCTGGAGGTCACACTTGCTTTTAGTAGAAATTAATTTGCATCTGCTAAGGGTGAGTGTCCCTTACCCACACCCGAGCTAGTTGTGGTTATAACTTTCCTTCATTTAACTCGACTGTTTTCCTGATAGAATACAAGATATCAACATTAAAGCTATCATCTTTACCAACCACTGATAAATCTACTTTATTCGCAGACGAGACCACTACAACTCAAATTGCAATTATTGTGGTAGAATAATCAATAACTTTCAGGCCAATAACTGAAAAAAATTTTTGGTTTGGGACATGCATTGATTGAGGTAGGTTTTCCCATCCTTGAATATATTTGATGAAGAAAACAAATCAGATGGGTGATCAGAGGAGAAATCGACTGTTGAAAAATACGGCCTCGTCAATCCTGAGCTCGTGGGTTGACTTTCGTAGGCGGACGACAATCATCAGAAATATTTTCCTATCACTTTGCAAGTTGCAATAGATTTTATATACTTTGTCTGATTTCCAATCCTATTTCCACCCAAATGGGCCATCGTAAAGAACTTCACAATTATCATTCCGTGATCTCTTCCATTATAAAATGTTAAGTTCCTAGAAATTTATAGGCACTTTTCGCAGCGAAGTACAATGTGAAAAGTTTCGATTTAATTCAAAACATTCGCATTGATGTGATAGCACTCCGTTTTATGGTTTAATTTAAAACTTGACTTGCATACACTCTGAATCTCCCACAGCAGCCGAAATAACAACCGAAAGGCACACGATTTCACATTTATGAATCCGCTTCCTGCGAAAAGGGTCACATTCTCATCTCCCTTAGCGCAGCCATTGTAATGGTGTGCCATACGCCTTGTCTGGGGCGACAATTTATGTAAAAAGTCCACGGAATATATATGTCAACCCCTATTTATCTTTGGAATTATAACTGCATATCATGTGGTCTTAGTCATGCACGTGGCATGTGAGGGTTCAGGGAGCGCGTCGTCAATATAATATGTTTATTAACTGTTTGTCACCCTCCGATAATGGTCCTAGATCGGCACATGATGCTTTTTTTCATATCCTTTGAGAGGATATTGGATCCGGTTATTACGATTCTGTTAGGCGGGGAGTCAAAGCCGCAGAATTGGAAATCGAAATTTAGACCGCAGCGCCACTCTGGTCAGTGCTTTTCTTAATTGTCGTCAATCGTTCCACTCTTGGCAGTATCAACACAGATGGTCCGACGAGTGCAGAATTCCCACACCTTTGTTGTGAGCTTGAAGACCTGTCGATCTTCTACTGCTCAGAAATTTTTTTTCAATAGAACAGCTGAACTCTAGTACTCCTTGCCGACGGAGAATTTTCCAGAGGCCTACAAACTTCACAAATTTGAATTCAATTAATTCGTATTTTCTGTCTCTTGGTTCACGTGGTATCATTCGAAGAGTACAGGGTTTCCCTTCCGTTCTTGTTTCATCTTAAGGTGTTGTTGTAACCTTTTGTATGAAAGTGAAAAGATCAATTACCTCTACACCAAACTAATATCAAAATAAATTGATACTGAATTTACCGACAGATATGTCTACTACAATCTAAAAAAAGTGGTGTACTACCTATAATACTTTTCTGAGTAGATTGGGACCACATATCGGCCCTCGAAAGGAACTAGTAGGCTATGTAGGGACCAGTCTTCTGGTAATTTACTCATCAACACTCACTATTCACAGAACTACCACATTGGACTCTCTCCAGACGCACTAAAATAAAAACTTAGACTTAGACAGTTTACTGAACCGTCAGTGCCATAACATGCCTGTAGGAGCTATTGTATAGTAAAATCAATGCAGCGGTTTTGTGAAGTGTCTAGTGAGAATAACACAATGAAATATTCGTGTCATCATGGATTTTTGAGCAAGTATCCTTCATTTCTATCAGTTACTATTTCTAGACTTTTTCGAAAGCATCGAGAACCCTATTGCCATGTACATCTCTGACCAGTCAGGAATTGCTTTCTCTAATCTTGTGTTTTTCATACAGGGAATGCTGGACTAGATCTTTCTACCAATTTCAGTTTTTTCTCAAATAACTTTTTTGAATTACCTCTACCTCAGGGACTTTCGTATAAAATTACTGTTAACCCCTCAGGACTCTCGCCTTTTTGAGGGGATCTATGAAGGATTTTCCTGAATTCACATTTCCTAATTAGCTTATATACCAATTCAGGTGTGAAAGGATTCACTTCAGCTATATCTTATCATGCTCTTCTCATTGTTGTACTTATTCTTCGTCAAGGAGAATATTGTTAGCCTTTGAACGAAATATTGTTGAGATGTCATTACATTCTACAGAGAAAAAATTTCGTTTATTCATTTATTTATTCATTTATTTGATTTCAACCAAACAGGCCCAGACGGCCTAATTACATGGTTAATCCACAATGAAGATATTGGAAATATCGAGAAAAAAAATCATTGGAACCTGTTACATTTCATAAGGTAGAGTCCATAATGTGATCAATAATTACTGTGTGAAAGACTTCAGGAGTTAGGGAAAAATCTACATTTACAAACACATTGTAACTGTTGATTAATTTGATAATACTCACGAGAGGTGCTCTTAAAGTTAAGAGAGAATTTGGTATATTGAACATAAGTTTTGTACGAGTACGGCGCCCAGGTACATTGAAAGGAATAAGTGAAAGAATTTCGGGACTATTCAATTTACTATCAATCACCTTGTACAGGAACATAAAAGCAGAAATAATTCTTCTGTGGTCCAAGGACATTATTTTGAATTCATTCCTTAAGTAAGTTGACCTTATTGTATTAAAGTCGGGCCAAGAACGGTATTTCCTATAATACAATATTCTTAGAACTTTATTCTGTACTCTCTCTATTTTATGTAATGAAGATGCATACTCCGAGAACCACAGTATTGATGCATACTCCAACTTAGGCCTTATAAGTGCAAAATAGAGTGGTTTTATTGTGGTAATATTTGTGAAAGTTGCAGATTGCCTCATTACATATCCTAGTGTTCTGTTGACGGTTGATACTATATTTCTCCTGTTCGAAAAGTTTGGACGGAGCACTCATAATAATTGAAATTGGCCGGTAATTTTCTATGTCCGTCTTATAGCCAGATCTATAGTGATAGCTGTTTGCCATTGTTCTGGAAAGACTTTCAACTCAAGAATCCCATTGAAAATATGAACAAGTGGTTTTTTCAACCATTCACTTCCAACCTTTCAAAATGTAGGGAGGGATACCATCAGTGCCTGCAGCTTTTTTTGGTTTCGATTTATTTATCGCTTCCTCAAAATCTGTCTCAAAATCCTTGATTGAAAATGTATCGTTAACGTTATAAGAGGCTTTATTCAGATCATATATGGAGAAAAAGAATTCTGCGAAAACTTCAGCAGTGTCCTCTCCCTTCACTGTCATCATCGACCAGGTTAGTTACATTGGATAATAAATTTCGGGTTTTTAGTGTTTAACAATCATCTTTTGTTATTTTCAGCATCAGATGACTGCAATGTTGTATTAGATACTTTTTATCATACATATCTTCAGGGTTTTTAGTAGAAGAAGTACACAACGAGAGTCACATAATATACATATGAAAAGGTCATTCATTAGTGAAATTATTTGAGGCATATAGTAAGGTACAAAATGCTAATTTGTTTTTTAATCCTCCTTTTATTGATAAAGAGTACGAGACTCTCATTTAAGGAAAGACGCTCCAAAAACTGTAATTTCAGTAACCGTAGCTTAATTCTCTACCCATCTGAATAGAAATGAAAGTCTTTCCTGCATTTTCCATCCTTACTTTGCCTAATTTTGACTTATTTAGTCATGTCTGGCTGAATTCATTTGTAACGAAAATGAACACAGAACAATCGAAACCAGAGATCACGACACATTCGAAAACTATTGGTGGCATTCATTTTTGGACAAACCAAATCCTTCAAAGATTTCGCAACTGACTTTCAGTAATATCAGCTCAGTTGTTCATTACTCATCCATTAGTCTGATAAGTCACTTCTTTTTTTTTTATTGATTGATTTCGGGGGTTATAATTTGGGAGCCTGTCTTATTTTAGATCCCGCAAGTCTAAGGAAGCTTCATGGAGGGTTGTTAGCAGCTGATTAAGGAAAAAAAACAGCGAAACCATCTATCACTCTGATGTCACGATTGAGTCTAAGTGATCCAGAAGCATAGGTATTATAATTACTCAAACTCAACTCCCACATGTGTCCCAAAAACACCCCCGGCACGACCATGACGATTTCACACAACCTTGTCTCACCCCTCGCTAGACTACTTGTCACAATAAAACCGCTCACCCCAAATTCAGTATGAAATTCTATTTTCTCGCATTTGGCACTCGTCTAATGAAATAGGCTAGCTAGCTGGATGTAGCGGCAAGAACTTCCCCCAAGAGGTTATGAAATTACATGGAGATTGGCGAACAATAACGCATAATTACTGCACAAGTGTTGGATTTTTAACACCCCATCTGGTTAAAAAACACACAGCACACTTCAGTGAACGTGTTGGATCAAAATATTGAATTCAGTCTCGTGAAAAATGAATCGGAAAATAAACGACTATAAGCTTTGGGAGTGAATCTGTCGGCCTCCACAAGTAAACACTGAAAAAAGTATATATTTTTTGGGAAAATTCTTGTAAAGTGTGCATTTGACCATGATTCTTTTCCTAGAAAATGTACACAGAAAAATAAGTTTTAGCCAGATATTAACTGCGACAGATATTGATTTTCATTTGATAGATATATGTGAAGAATTCCTCAAAATCTACAGGTTTCCAGAAAAGATGAATCCTTGTGAGTCATTGTAAGAAAACGATTGAATTGGAGAAAAAACTGATCGATTTTGTAGATTTCAGATTTATATATTAACATTATCCGGTATTAATTCACGAATCAGTACAATATGGTTCCAACTAATCAATTTCGATCACAAAAAGTGAGTGAATCAGGTGTTCTGCATTCTGTGTTCTGGACATTAGAGTTTTATGCATCAGAGAATAGCAATTATTTATTATAATAGAAACATTGTGAACCAAAATTTCCGTTTATTTTTTCTCATAGAAACGAAATAACTCATTTTCGATTCAACAGAATAATTACCAGTATTTTACCGTTAAGCATGAAGATTGATTCAGTTCACGTGGACCCTCAATTTTCAATCGAAATAGCATAAAATGAGCTATTATATATATTGAGGACATCACTGGAGCAATTACCTTTGTGTCTTTTATATCAGATCTGTGTAGTCGTCCATTTTCAGCAGATGCGGATATGCTGCGCCTGTAACAAAACAAGATATTTATGTCTTCGAAAAATGAAACGATTCAGATCATTATTACCCAGATACCATTTTTTTCTATAACCACAGCTTTGACCATAATCCATAATCTATTCTGAATGTAATAGAAAATTCTTTATGTATGAGAAATTAAATATGATTTTTAGCAGGAGTGAAAAATAAAAGGGAGAGAGAATTGTGCTGCGCTGGTTGTTCTTGGTGAAACTACTAAGAAGAGGAAGAAATAATAACCTGGATAATTACTGTTCCGAGCCATCAAAAATTCTGTAAGATATTTCGACCATTAGATTTTTTGGGTTGTTTTCCCAATTATTTCAGCAGGTACATGTGTATATATGTTTTTATTAGGTAGGAGTGGCTAATGGAAAAAAAGAACAAAAGAGTTAGTAGTTTCATCAGAACAACGCAAACGAACCCAATTAGGAAATTTTGATACTATTCATATATTGCTTGCTTCAATTAACTTCGTTTCTCTCCCTGGTTCTTTAGATTTCGGTGACAGTTATCTGATAACTCAGATTGAAAGAACCTATATAACTCCACAGCAATAAGTCAAATGAGCGTATCCAAAGTTGTGAGATAAATGTAGTGAGAGCTCTGTTTGTTTTCTTCATCAGTTTATTCAAGTCATGGTGGACTCTAATAATGATTTCATTGAGCCCATATGGGTACTCCAAAAATCAATCTTCAAACATTTCTAGTCCAGAAAATTCAATTGTAGAGATAAACACAAAATATTTCATCATAATTTTTGATCCTGATTTGTTATGGAAATGAAAAAAAGGTATCAATGATGGAATGGTTAATTAACGACTCCACAGTAACTGTACCTAGTTCGTATATTAGGTTGTGGGGAAAGTGAAACGGTGGTAGAATTGAAATCATCAAGTTCGATGAAACATTGACACTATCATTCAAACACTTATTCCGTTGCTCTCCCTGTACATAGAATCACCGAGCGGATAGCAAACAGCAAAACGAGTTATTTTCAAACAATGAAAAAGGGCTATTTCTTGCGGTTTCTTCGTAATAGGAGTAATAATGATATTAATTTAAGTCGAATATTTATTGTTGTAACCTTGAACAACCTTGTTCCATGGTGTTATTTATTCGATTATTAATCTATACATGCACGAATGTATGATTTGTTGTAATGCCTATTTATATTTTCAAGAAAACGGGTGGGTCGAATAAATCAACACCTTTCATTTTACACGCAGTTGTGTTGCGAATTGAATCAATTGGTCATAAATACATTCAGAGAAAGGTCATACGAACGAAAATGCAGGTCACCCGGTGTCCACCCTTACAAATGCTACACATTCCGATTAGTGAATGGTTTCGAAAACAGAGAATAGGAACTGCAAATATTGTACACCCCACATATAGCATCCATTGTTGGATTAGATGAGTAGACAGATATTTACCATTTTTGTTATTGCAATGCAGTGAACTTAATCGGATATTTCAGGAATTATTTCCCTCTATGTGGAAATACCTTCAGTTCTGAAGTGATTACATTCAATGCGATAAAATCCATTTATCTACGACTGCATAGAAAAGTAACACATATCGCACTCTCTACTCTCATGGAAATAATAATAATAATAAATAAGCTTTATTGTCCGAAGAATGAATCTTATTGACAAAGCGTGTGTGAATAATAAAAAATGTATACAAGCATATATACTGAGTCCATAAAATTTAAAACCTCTAAAATTATACACAAGTTCATATACACACATATACTTATGATATGATAAAAACAGATGTTTAGCACATTAAAGAAAATGTCCACATGTATAAAGTGTGGTAACAAACAGAAATATAAAAATCAAGAAGAGAACTTCACAAAACAAAAAGGATGCTAAATGGAACTTAGTTTAGTTTGACACTAACATTAGCTCAGTGTATGATGTATTACAGAGTAAGTATTAGTGAAAGTTATCATCATAAAATTCGTCCAAACTGTAATAGGGTCTATCCGAAAGTAAAACTTTAATTGCTTTCCTAAATTCTGAGGGGCTTTCTATACACTTAACGTCGTTAGGCAAGTGGTTGAATATTTTCAGGCCATTGTGAATTACTGAGTTTTTAGTCAGTGTCGAGGTGGGTGAAAGGGGAGCATCTCGTTCTACCCACATTGCGTAACACCCACAGTGCATAACACCCAAATTGCGTAACACCCAAATGTCATAACACCCAAATTTCGTTATGCCCACACTCACACCCATACATACCCGAATGATGCGCTGTTGCCAAATTCATCCTTCTTTTAGGTTAGGTTAGTTAGGTTAAGTTAGATTGGGTTAACAGGAAATTGCAGAATATCCGGTGAATTTTGCAACAGTGCATCATTCGGGTATGTTCGGAGAGTGTGGGCATAACGAAATTTGGGTGTTATGACATTTGGGTGTTACGCACTTTGGGTGTTATGCACTGTGGGTGTTACGAAATGTGGGTGTTACGCAGCGCACCCGGTGAAAGCAGTCTGAAATCATGAGTCTGACGAGTGGAATAGATGATACCAGAGGAAATTCATATCTATGTTTGTTTATCAAACGAGCCGTTTCTAATATAAAAATGGCATAAACTGTCAAGATATTGTATGTAATGAATATAGGCTTACAAGAGTCTTGTTGTTTCATTTTGAACAGATAACGTATTGCTCTTTTTTGAAATACAAACACAGAATTCATGAGATATCTAGAAGATACTCCCCAGAACGGAATTCCATATCTCAAGTGTGAGTCTACTAGTGAATAATAAACAGATTTAGCTGCAGATGAGCCCAGCTCTCTGGAAGTTATTCTTACAGCGTAACAACCCGAAGAGAGTGTTTTTTTGTGAGAGCTCTGATGTGGTCTTCAAATCCCAAGTCGTTATCTATGACAATACCGAGGAATTTGGTTCTTAATTTATTCTCTATAACACTTTCATTGAGAGTAATTGGTATGTTATCAATAGAATCCCGAAACGATATCACGTTAGTTTTGTTGATATTCAGAGACAAGAGATTAGCACTGCACCAGTCCTTGATAATACTGATATCTGAAGATATAACCTTATGGAGATCAGAGGTATTTTTACTGTGCCATAGTATTGCGTTACCATCTGCGAATAGCGTGAACTTTCCCTTTATATTTAACGATGTCAGATCATTTATGTACAAAAGGAAGATGATGGGACCAAGAATGGACCCCTGAGGAACTCCACTGTTTATATTAGCTGCTGTTGATGTTGTAGTGGGCATTTTAACAATTTGACTTCTACCTGTTAGATATGATTCAAACCACCTATGAGTTATTTCCTCTATGCCATAGTGATACAATTTCCTGAGCAGTATTTCATGATTGACACAATCGAATGCTTTCGATAGATCACAAAACACCGCTGCAGCTACATCACGATTGTTAATATTGTTATAAACTTCGTTCAGAAGGGACAATGTGGCGTCATTAGTGCACTTTTTCGGTTGGAATCCGAATTGTTTACAATTTATTAGTGAGCTTTATTCTCACTCGTGCGGAAGGTTACTTGCCGCACTAGTGCGTGAAGTACTTTCCGCATGGCTGTCAATAAGCCGCCAAACCCGTGAATCCTGTAAGATTCACAGATGTAAATAACAATTGCTATTAATTATTGATATTATTCACATGAAAACTGGACTAAAAACTAGTTGTTCATAAGAAATAAAGAAAAAAAAAAGTGTTGCCGCCGAAAATTGAACCCATAACCTCGCGGTTATCTTACCGAATACTCTACCAACTGAGCTGATTCAGATTTGAATTAACGTCATCAGAGATATGTATTTATATCTTGTGAGTCGATTTACATTAATCTAATTGTGATATTTCTTGTATTTTCATTTCATTATAAAACAAAATTCAGCTATCTCGCAAAGAAAGCTCATAACTGTTAATTAATTGTAAATTCATGTGCACTTTTAATAGAAACAATATTGAAGATAGACTGTCACAAATGAAAAATAAGAGTCGGGCAATTGAATGTATACGATCTGTTACGCACATTTGTTCCGTAGTTTTCTGGGTTTGTAACCTACCACAAATTGAAATATAAGAATTAATATTGAAATCTCTACGAGTGTAGAGGGGCAGATCTTCAATCTACCCTATTCGTCTCTCCATCTTTCTCTCACTATTTGACTGTCCGTAAGTGTGAGAGAAGGAGACAGACGAGTACGTTTTAAACACCTGAGCGCCAGAAATATATATATATATATATATATATATATATATATATATATATATATATATATATATATATGAGTGAGACAATATTTGGGTAGGCAGCAGGCCAAAACAGTGTACTCTTATAACACAGATTCCTCTGTGTTATAAGAGTACACTGTTTTGGCCTGCTGCATACCCAAATATTGTCTCACTCATTTCCTAACTAGTCAGCAAACAAGACTACCCTTCTCTATATATATATATATATATATATATATATATATATATTTGTTCGGCTAGGCTTCCGCGGTTAGAAATGTGCTGGCTGGAACTTCCGGTTGATCCGCGTCTGGAATGATTTTCTTGTCTACTTTGCGGCTCCCACTTCGGAGCCATTTTCTAGACTGAGTGACCTTGCGTCTAGGTCTGAGTTGTCTCACTAGCTGGCTATCATCACTGGAGATCGAGGATTGAAGGTTGGTGGGATTTAAGGGTCATTAGTAACTATGGCAGGATCAGGGATCGGACGGTCGATGGGAGGTTCGAACGGATTAGTTCCCAAGTCGGAGTAAATAGAAGTATGTCGGACCAAGAGTGGTTTCCAGGTATTGGGGAGTCTTTGAGAATCGTCGCGTTTATTGAGACAGTTGGGACGTTTTTCGATTTCAATGGCTTCACGGGTAACTCTGGTTTGAAGGGTTTTGGCTGTGGCAACGGTTTTGGTGTTTTTGCAATCTATTTTGTGGCCTGTTTCTAAATGATGTTGAAATAATGCTGAGTTTGTGTCAGAATTACGGACTGCTAGCTCGTGTTCATATGCTCTACAAGACACTCGTCGGTTGGTCTGGCCGATGTATATTCTGGGACAGTTAGAGCATGGTATTTTATATCTTCCTTGGGTGTCATTGGGGATTGTGTCTTTGGGTGTTCGAAGGTAGGTGGATATTTGGTTGTTAGCTGTGAAAATGGTTTTGATGTCATGTCGTGTCGGAATTCGACTTATTTTATCAGTAACACCATGAATATATGGAAGGAAAGCCTTTTGTCGTTCAGGTTCGTCCTTCGGGGGTCTAGGGTGAAGATCTCGGGTTTGCTTGAGTTTAAAAGACTTGTGGATTTGGGAATTGGAAAAATCGTTTTGGGTAAGTGCGGATTTGAGCTTTTCCATTTCATTGGATCTATTGTGGTTATCGGTGAGTTTGAAGGACCTATGTATGAGACATAAGCTTGTCTGTAGAAGTAGCTATTTTGGATAGATCCTTTCTTCTTTTTCGTGATTGGCTCAAACGTATATGAATGATTTACACCTTTAATGGAAGATGTCTCACGGAACCAAATTTCAACAGTTCATCACATTAATTTCACAAATATTAGACAGTGAATATGTGATAAATTTGATGGTGTACTCTTAATATTTTAATGAGGTACAGTTTTTACAAAATAGCATTATTATTTTAATCGATTTCGGAGCTGAAAGTTTCTGCATGAGAACAATTAGGAAGCATTCAAATAAATCTATTTTTCCAGGAAGACATTTCTGTGGAAAATATAAATAGGATAATCTTCAGGTGTACTTTCAGCTCACAAAGTAATATCAAAATTGTTCATGGCTTGGAATAAGGAAGTCTAACCGAAAGCAGGCATGTTTCATCGATAGTTCAGATGTCACAACCCTCCTCGTATATTAAATGTAACTCAAATCACAGTAATTTCGATAAACCGAAAGGGTAAAATGAAGAAACTCCGACCATAACGGATACAAAATCACCGAATCGAAATATGCAAATAAATATAGGTTTGGAATATATTTTCACCGATCCTTCACTCTTAGACAATAACAATCCACGTCGTGTAGCTATGAATTCAGTTAAGTCATTAAGTCTAGGCTATTATTACGAAGAAATAAAAAATGTACCAGGAAACTACCGTTGACGAAAATAGATAGGTGCATGAGAAGTTAGATACTCTCAAACGTACCGCGGTACGGTTTTTGTTCATACATGATGTCTGGAATGGGATAATTTTGTTGGCTGGTAACTTCCACCATTTATTCCATTATGTTTCATTATTTATCAAAATTCACAGAGTACGTCCCAGATCATTTTTAAAACGAAAGTTTTTTGGTAGATGACAATCAGACTTTCGAGAGCGTGGCTTTTTCCCAGGTGCTTTCCTGTACTGCCGTCCTCTAGAAGAATCCCGGATGTGCGAGAAGTCTACTTTTGAGATATTGACGTCTGAAATTTTGAAATATATGACTGACTGCCATACCTCTGTTTGTCATCCGAAAATCTACATATTTGGCATGTCAGATTATTAGTTCGTTTTACATTCATCAACCATGCTTTTATTTCAATTGTCCTATCCTTTCTAACATAATTGTTGCACTCACGAGGTTTCAGTCTAGCAACTATTTTTTTTTACTTAGAATAAAGCGTGTATGTAACACGGTGACTTCACATACGAGGTAACAAATTAGCATTTTCATTGTTAACTTAGCATAAAACGCGTATGTAACACTAACCACTGCACATTCGGTGTTCCAATCTAGCAATTTGATATTTCTCTAAGCATACTCTTGTGTAACGTTTTTCTGATAATGTGTTTTTCTCTTTGTTCTGAGTAATCGATTAAGTATGCAATATTTGAAATAATTTCGAAAATAAGTTAATTAAAGTTTATTTCCTCATTTGGCAAATGGGCATTTCATTACATAACAAAAATTATAATACAAAACTAATGTTCATTCATCTTCAAATTCATGAATCAAGTCAACCGCCTGATCATTGACAGTAAGTTCATTCCAAAATATCAGTTTATGTTCAGGGCATATTCCGGCTGATTCCTCTTTGTTTTTCGTTGGAATCTGGCAGTTTCATATTTTTGTTTTTCGTGTCGTGGATTACAATTCTCACCAACTCCGTTAAATCTATAAAATGTTCTTGAAGACGTACTAATCAATCTGCAGAAACATTGTCTTGATAACAACTTTTCATTGATTGCATTTCCAAAAAAAAAATGTGTCACGTCGTCTATCTCCACATTCGACGATGGATTCAGTAGTATTCTATTAGAATTCTCAAAATTTCTTCCAAATGACACGGAGATTTCCTTTACGTTTGATGAGGGGGGTACACTTATTACAGGCACATGGTCAAAATTTTTGACAAATCCATCATCATTTCTTGCGAGTGATGCCAGCATTTTGCCTCTATTGAAACGGATATCTTTCTGTGTAGGTTCCATACTAAAATATAAAAAAACATTATTTGCGTCACACAAACACAAAATGTATTCAACTCACCTGACACACACTGTGCACAAAGAACTAATAAATGCGGAAAATTTTCATCTAATCAGAATAAAAATCGTTTACAAATGAGATGAGTTTGTTTAATTTCACATGCACTCCGATGAAGTCTTACGGTAAACTGACTGGAAAAGACTACGACTGAATGAAATCTTTCAAAAAAGTAAGGGTGAATAAATAATTGGAGCTTAGCAAATGAATTTTCGAATACATAATATTTCACTATGAAGAATAACATACGAGTTTTTTGTCAAGCAAGTCGGCTCGGCCTCTATTTGATCATGATGTGAAATTAGTGAGAAAAAACATTTATATTTTTCAAAATATTTCATGAACAGATTTTGAGTCAAAACGATGGAGAATTACGTATGCAATACGAAAATGAGAAAAATCCCATTTTGAAAAAATTGCACATCCGTGGTTTTTCTGTAGGACGGCAGTGTAGGGGTGTAATAAGAAATGGGTTAGCGTTTAGATGAGAGTTTTTTCGAACTCAAACAGAAGAAAAATCCCTATGATGTTCAGTAAACATCGTGCGATTCGAAATGATGGCATGTGAATTCGTGACTGTTTTGGAATTTTGAGTTAGATTGATTTGAACTACCATCGTTCGCCAAAATTTATTAGGTGAAAAAAACTGAAATAAAAATAATATAAATGAGAATATGAGGACCCACCATTAGCCGAGAATGAAAATGAAAAAAGGAATGTTAATAAGCAGAAATTGAATGAAAATTTTAAATAACACGTATCAAAGAGAATAAAATATAAAAAGGAGTTCCTGAAGTAATAAAATGGAAATCAGTGGAATAAATAGTCAGAAATCAAATGAAAATAAACATTGAATATATGAGTGTATGAAAATATTGGAATGGAACGAAATGAAAAAGAAAAAGATGTTGGAATCGAGTTTATAGGCGAGATCACCTCAAATTGGATTGAAGACGGTACGTGTTATAACGATGTTATAGTCTGATGGTTTTTTTTATTTTCAATTGTCTATCATCAGAATCAATAGCAGGATCACACGGAATTGGTGGGAAAACTTTACCTGTGTCAAACGCGATGGAATTGTCAAAAGTGGACCACATTTTCAGAAAACTGGCAAAAATATGTGATGAAAATGAAAATATTCACGGAAATATCTTTTCTCCGCTGTCTCGAAACATTGAACGGAAAAAGACTCATTGCCTAGATAATAATAATGATGATACTCATCAACATTTATAATTGAAAAAGTTCATCTCCTCTCCATGAATGGGATCCAGTACTTTCAATTGATGCCGAACATCACACATGGGTAGAGCTTACCAAGGCAGATCGGATGTGTGCCTTGAAAATCACAAGGACCTGACGAAATGTAAATTATTCCTTTGCACAAAACATAAAGCCGAGATCTCAAGATTCTTCTTCAAGTAAGACATCACTGGAATGAATTGCCAGGACAAAAACTAGCGAAAGGGTTTGCTCTTCGACAAAGGAAGCTGAAAAGCTTCCAAGACTTCGGAGTGGTAACGGGACAACACACAGATCACTGTCGAAAAAAACTGATAGTGAGTATTGCTTTTACAGTAGCAAAGTCGCCAAAACTGCAGAACATCTGCCACGATTCTTTCTGCAGAAGGCTTGGTTCCAAAAGGATTGACATTGCTTCTTTACGACATAAAGGAACTCCACCAGAGATGAAACTGTTCTAGAGATCAATTACCCTAACACTAAAGTGATATATTTTTGCACTCGACACGTGTTTTGCTAACAAGGTTAGCATCTTCAGGAGAAGATAATTGATAATGAATCTGAAGACTAGGGTTAGCTGTGTATATACCTACAGTATTTTAGTCCGATATGGACTTTGTTTGTTACTGCTCATTATTGTAATTAACAAAAGATTGGAAAGCGGGTTGAAAGGGATATGCCCTTCGACACCATTCATGCTGTTTTTACATTTTGCTTTTTCTAGACTCTCACATGCATCGAGTAGCCTTGTGTCATGTACACGCTTAATCAGTTTCAAATTGCTTTCACCAATTCTGTAGTCATTGTCAAGAGTGTTGGGCGACACTGGTTTTTTCTACCCTTCCGTATTTCATGTGTGTGAAATGTACATTGAAACAGTTTTAATAGCTCGTCGGCTCTGGCCGATGTATTTGCTGTTGCAATCTTGACAACTGATATCGTAAATTCTCGACTTTTCTGTGTTTTTGTGTAATTTATCTTCTGGATTACCAAGAAGCTTTTGTAATTTATGAGAAGTTTCATATGGAATTTTCGTATTTACTTCATCCAATATCTTTTGAAGTCCTCTAGTGTACTGAGATTCATAAGGGATTACTATCAACTTTTCATTACTCTCATCTATCTGAAAAGGATTCACGAAGTATTTCCCCTAAATTCACAGTTTCTAATTATCTTCTCAACTATCTCTGGGTTAAAACCGTACACTTCGTCTACGTATCTAATCATTCTCTTTTCATTGTCGTACTTGGCTTGGGAAAAAGTTGTTAACCTATGAACAAGAAATTGAAGTGCTGTCTTTTTATGTTGTGGACAATGATTCTACTCGTTAGGAATGTACCTGGAAGTGGTCGTATCTTTCCTGTAAATGGCAAATTCTATGTCATTCTTTTCGTTTCATTCTCACCGTTTATCCACCAGAGTCCTCAATGTTCAGGACTTTGAATGGATAAGAGTATTATTAAATAGATCTCGAAGGTTATATGATGTGCCTGTTCAACGGCCAACAATCTATACCTCCTTCCAAGATGCATATATTCCTGGTGCGATCTCCGATTCGATATTGTTTCGTCAAAAACTCTAGACACGATCAATCATATCAACGGAATTTACTGTTACTTCCAGTAGATGGTGCAAGAATCGAATTCTGTCATCTTTTGACGTTTGCATTTCAATTTATTCGAATTTTGCTCGAAATTTTCAATGATTTCACTGTTCCTCTCAACCAGCTATTTGTCGTTTCCAGGTCATTTCTCTACCGTAGTTTTCTTAGTTATTTGTCGTTTATCTTCTGTTGCTTTCAATTATTAGTTTTCCGTTTGTTAATTAATTAATTCAAGTGTTGTTTCGAATAGTGTTTCATAATGGATATCAAACGCTGTTGTATTATTTGTGGACGAAATAATCATCTATTCATCTATTAGGTTCAAAAGTACCTTGACTCCACCGACTTTCAAACGGAACAGCTCAGACGCTCATTCAGTTATAATATTTGCAATGTTATCAATCTTCTACCAAAACATCTGAAAACTGGAACCCCATCACTCTCCCGAAAAAAATTCAAATTATTCCTGTTGGAAAATCAGTGATAGCTAATTTGGTGAGTTTTCTTACTTTTCCTACTCTTTCATATTATATGGTTATCATTATATTATGACTCCCTTGTGATTGATTTTGGTAGCTTCATATCATTTGTGAATAATACTCAACTAAACGAATAGTCCCAACCCCTTCCTTTTCCCCTTTTTCTGCTGCTACCACTAATACTGTCGGGTGCTTGAGAGAATGTTTTAGGTTAAGTGGAAGAGCAACTCAGTAGCACTCGTGCTACATGAGTTGAAATTCGCCTTTTATTTTTAGCAAAATACCCCAATCTGTTTCTTTTTTATTCCATATGTTATCTTAGGTGAAAATAATAAAGACAAGTTTTTTTTTATTATTATCATTATTATTATATCAAGTTCCGATGGTTAGTACCAAACATTCAATACACATGTACTCAAGTTCAATTGGTCAATATAACGCGACATTATTCTGACGCCGATAAAAACAAAGTTCATCTTTCTCAGTTCTTACTTTGGTAGAAGTTATATTTGTGTTATCTGCTGATTGTTTTTCAGAATTTCCCAGTTAAACATATTTATTCCAAGTTTCAATATTAGTGACAATGGTTGTTACATACAAAAATTCAAAATCATGGAATAAAAGTTTTTTCGGGAGAGTGTTTTCAAATACGGTCTTCTTGTGCAGCGCCTTAATAGCCTGCACTACAGCACTCTTCCTAATGAATTGAAATTACTCAAGTTGATCTGGATTAGTGAGGGTCCAATTCATTTCGAAAAAACACTACAATGCTCAATAAATTCTATATTGACGTATTATTTTTTCCATGTAGTCCAACTCCACTACCTCTCACGTCGATACCGATATTTCGAAGAATCTCAACAAATGATCTGAAAACTTTCAGCACCGAAGAGTTCGATTTTTTATAAATTTTGAGATTAATTTCACATAACATACATCAAGAATATGAAGCAAATGCATCTATTTATAATATATGTATCAAGATGCATACTTGTATTTACGTCTAAACAGAAACAGACAACGACAAACATCAAAAATATAGCGAATTCTTAGGTGAGAACTCGTGCAATTTTTGAGTGTTGAAAAAGGAAAGTAACACACTGACTCTGCATGAGTTCTTCTAGAGAATTCGCTTATAGAAATTTCGTCAGACTTCTTAATGTCATGTGTCTAGAGTTGCAGCTTGACGCCATCTGTAAAAAAATTTCAAGAGAGTGAATTTCCCTGGATGTCATCATCAAGTGAGCCGTAGGTCTAGCGTTTTTGACGAAAAAATTAACATTGTACTGGTATAGAAGTAATTTCATCAGGAATATATTCATCTTGCCTCCACCCAATGGATGGCCAAAAAAAAAGGGGTTCTGCAAGTGCCCAGATTTTTAGTCTGGCTGCTTCAGCTTGTTCTTGTTGAGTGTAGTTACTGGGAAGTATAGTTTCTCCATTGGCCACTCTGTACGTATGTCCTCAATTAGTTGATTGGCTAGCATAGTCATTCCTTTGATGGGAAGAATCACGAAATATGATTTGATTGTGGGGATCAGATAGGTTACCAATTTTTTTAATAAACCACACGTGTACCTACCTAATTTTCCGATCAATCCCGATAACAGGCAACTTAGCCACTTACTAAAAAGCAATTTCGTAATGGATCAGAATTATAACGCTAGGCCAGGAAATAATAAATGTGTGCCCATTCGACCATCACATTGTCAAAACTTGGCACCTTAAATATCAAGAACGTCCATTACTGAAACACTGGAATGATCATTCCAGCCGACGAAACGCATAAATAGACCAGGAAAATAAGACTCTAGTCAGGAAAGTAGCCGTGACAGATGTCCAACGATGTATCAGAAAAACCGTTTTTCTGTGGATTTCGAAAGGTGTCTCAGGAAAAAGTTGCTTGATTTTCAATTTTATACCTCTTCAACGAATATCAAATTCTCCAAGGAATTTCGCTCAATGGTTTTGGACGAAATCTCATTCAGAGTTTAGTACTTTTGATAAATATGGGGCCTATATGCGATCTACTCCAGAAGAGACCTTCATTGACCTAATCCATCAAAGGAATAAGTACACCTCGAGAAATTCGTTTTTCATAGAGCAAAGTTGAGTTGAGTAGAGTGAAGATATCGACTTTGATGTAATCATGGTGTGGTAAGATCTCAGATTCATTAATAGAATGTTGGCAAAAGATGCAATTTCTCTCGAAAATTAGCTCACAAAAATATGAATATTTTGTTGAACAGAAGATATATTCAATGCAGAAAAACTCTAAGTCGTCTCCACAATTTAATATTTGAAGGATGTCAGGACGGTGATTCAGTACATGTTTCGAACCTACATAGGTTCATCATCAGCTGAATTAACATTCAATTATGGAGATGAAAAAAATCACATGGTGAAATTTAAATAGGCATCAGAAAAAATTTAACATTGAAAAGAATGATGAAAACATATTTTTGTGATTAGGAATTTAAGATATCCCTAATCACAAAAATATTTTTTCATTATTCTTTTCAATGTTAAATTTTTTCTGATGCCTATTTAAATATCACCATGTGATTTTTTCATCTCCATAATCGAATGTTAATTCAGCTGATGATGAACCTATGTAGGTTCGAAACATGTACTGAATCACCGTCCTGACATTTTTTAAATATTAAATTGTGGAGACGACTTAAGAGTTTTTCTGCATCGTAAATATTTACAATCCACTTTGAGATACAATGGACTTCTACCACAGGTCAGATATATTCAACTAGAATAAATGCTTTGTGAATACTACTTTCAATGCATGCTCGATTCCAAAATATTTTGTTGATACTGATTGAGATTGAAAACAGATCCCTGAGCAATAGAGGTTCGACAAGTCCCCAAGCCAACAACAAAGGGGTGGGAATTCTGTCGGGTCATCCGTGTAGACACTGCCAATGGTGGAACGATCGACAACAATTCAGAATAGCACCGTGAAAATATCAATAGAAGAGAAAAAAGTCTCCCACCCTCCTAAGATGATCCAACGAAGTAAGCGAGTCTGTGAGCGAAGAATCACCAACAAGACAGATTGCTTCTCTCTTCTCTCTGAATAGAAACAAGAAGCTTCAATGCATGTTTCGGTGCCGAGTTGTAGATCATTAGATGCTGACCAGAAGTGAAGTATTTTTTCGCACGAAATAGAAATACAAGCTACTGGGAAGCACCCTTTATAGCGATCGATCCGACATGGTTTTCACACATCGAGATATAAACAATGAGATTGTCACGTTTGGTGTAAAAGTCAAGATATCAACAGAAAGTTCAAACATCTACAAAGTCTGTTGAACGTAATATCTAATACATTTGCTACAACTGAATGTGTATCCCATAGAAGACAGCGAAACTTGCTTATTCAGATCCTATTGAAATCATTATTTGAAAAAGTTATGGAAAAGTTACTTGAGATGTTGAAACAACCATGACTTATCTGTTCTGGCAACAGTTACCAGAGTAATTTTCCTGGTCCATTACAGTAACACTGAGATGATCATTCCTATTCGACGAAACTTATAAATAGAATTTCGAGACATCATCGACTTTTTCCGTATTGTGGCTACAGAACCAAATAAATATAATTTCAACTTTAAATCAGGACTGAGGGGAAAGTAGAATTCCGTGTTAAGAACAGGTGTTAGGGCAAGATTGTTTTTTAAATTAGTTTGGTATTTGTTCGACGCCCTAAAAATATCATTTAGGAACTAAACTGTGGTACGACGAAAATATAATAGTCCAGTCAATTTGTATTCTGGGGTAGATATGAATGAACAGGTACATCACTGCCAACATTTTTTTTTTCACTTAACAGAAAACGTAATGGCTTCACTTCACTATATCTTGAAGAAAAGTACTATACAGTACTGTATTACGCTAGGTATGAAAATAAAACAACATTTAGGAGCAGCCAGTTGTAGCAGCGACTAATTGATTTGTGACCAATTAAGCAAAATGAAAAAAAAAGGAATATTTTCACATACTGCAATTTTCCACTTGCATGATACAATTCAAACATCCACATGATGATTTGGATATCAATTATTCATTTCATATTTCCTTGATTTTTTAGAGAATTCGTGTGATCATTTATTGATGAACTTGATTATTCATCAATAAATTTTCCATGGCATATTGAATTCGTACGATCTGAGTATATATCAATAGATACCATAATTTTATTATTCAAGAAATTGACAGTTTTGAGTAAAAAAAAAATATTGTCTTATTGCTCAAAAAATCGAAGGAGTGGAATGAAATTGAAATATTGAAACATTCTCATATGTGTGAAAAAAACCTTTTTACTGTGGATGAAATTCTTTCAGTTCCCAACATTATATGTCTTCAGTTGTAGAACACCGAATATTTCGAAGAATAATTATTATAATCGTATGCAAAAAAAACTGATATCCACATTTCTGCCGTTGTTTTTCAACCTCTGCGGCTTTGGGAATGATTTTTTGCAATTTTGAACTACAGGTTTTTGGAAGAAATTTCACTTCACACCTTTTGTTTTGATGTTTTTTCACCGTAATTGGAAATCGCGGATGAAATCAAAAAAATCATCGAAACAAAGGCCAATTTTTGTATTGATTTCTATAAAAAATTCAGTTCATTAGTATCGAAAAAGTCACGACGCTGGGCAAGGGCGCCAATACAAACATTTTCAGAGGCTGGAACGGCAGCATCTAGGCCTAAACCTAGGCCTAAAACTTTCAGTTTTTTCATGGTGACACATTTTGTTAAGGAATTGAAGAAAAGCATAAGTATTATACTCATATCATAACAATATCCAGATCAGTATAACGTACAGGAATGATCTCCTTGTGCGAGAAAATGTTACTTAGGACTGTATTTTTTTCAATATTGAATTTTTTTTGTAGCTCTATTTTGAGTATACTGAAACTTCACCGGAATGTACACAAAATTAGGAGTTCTGGAACTATTTTTAATCTTCATTTCTTGAAAAAAAATTGTTATATCAGGAAAAAGCGGGCTCATAAATAAATAAAGAAATTGACCAAATTTTGCCTTGCGACTTCAATAACGAACAAAAAAAAATTCAATTGGTATACAAAACTTACTCTTTCTGATACGTGAAAATTTTATCTGATAGACATCAAAATTCAACCGATTGAACCAACAACTTTCCCAAAAGAAATTATTCAATAACATAAAGTTTGAAATGTAAGGCAATCGGTTTATGAAGTATTGTTTCAATGAATGGTATCTCTTACCCTGAAGGCTAAGGGGGGCGCCCCCCTGTCTATAGGTATGGGCGCCCGTGACGCTGGGTAAGTTTAGCATTTATTGATTGAACGTTTTTTAGGTTTTCCCCCCATGGAAATGAAAAAAGCTTTATATTCTTGAAATATCCAAAAACAGATATTAGAAGAATTTGAAGATTTTTCCAAGCGGGAGAAAACCCAGAAAATGGATTTTAGGAAGTTTAGCAATCGCCATCAGGGTGTGTCCGTTTTTCGAAAGTTTTCGAGCGAATTCGACTGGTCTATGATGAGTGCACGGGTTGTGGGGAATAATTGAGTGTCGGTACTGGGTGGTCCGAACCCTTCTAGGCATACGCTAAAATTATACAAATCATTCGAAAAGACAGGCGAGAAACAGGAGAACTCATATTTTAGGTGTAATCAGAGGCGGCTCAGGATGTCGAATATTAAATTCTTACGTGTCAAATGGGTTTTTTCTATCACATTTTTCCCGGGGTGCCTCCCAGGCAAGAATCAATGCATTCTTGCAACCTTTCAGTTCAACCCTAATTTACAGTGATATTCGAAGAAATATCTCTTGATCAGTCACTTCGATATGAAAATAATAATAATAACGATAATTAATCAATCATAATTGACACACAAAACAACGGTGTAGTACTTGAAATTAGATAGTAGCCAAAGAAATTGATACCAACAAAAATTGCAAGATTCTGTTTTCCTGAAAATATTATTTGGGAACAAATGTATTGCGATGAATTCGGACGATAGGATTCAGGCGTGACTCTCCCTTTTGATAGACGCAATAATGTGTCAAATCTCAGTTCTTTGATATATTATGACGACAAAGGAAAAATTTTGGAAAATCAAATTACGTGTCAGCAAACAGAAACATTTTTAATCTTTGATAGGCTAATTCAATTAATACAGTTATGTTGACTGGGTTTGTGTTGAGCTCATTAGAAAGAAACATTATTCTGTAGCGCATCTTTCTGTGGTTAGAGACTGCCTTTCTGCAATTGATAGATCTCATGATAGATCTCATGATTGATTATTTCTTCTTTATTTCTTTCTCAGATTTCGGTAGGTTAAAAACCCATACAACTTTGATAACGAAAAGAATGTATCCTCAGAAAAATGTCTTTCAAACAATACTTGGGAATCAGTATTCTGGTTCAACATATTGTAGTGATAAAGTAAAAAAGTTCCCAACCCAAATTTCGCATATTATTTCGGTGAAGTTAGCAATTTTCACATTAAAAAATTTTGTCAGCGTGATATATTGAAAATATTGGAAGAAGGGGAAGATGAAAATAAATAATATAAAATCCATATAAAGGCGATTCAGGTACTCTCCTTTAGTTATTCGACAAGGTTTCCTATTGGTCTATAGTGGTTCGGACTCCCATTACGCTATAAGGTAGACACTCCCATTATCTAAGACACCTGTCAAAAAATATTATCCGTACTGAAACAATAAAAATAAGGAATTTTGGTAGAGAAAATAGAAATTGAAAATCCAGCTAAGAAGATGAGGATCAGATCAAACTGAATATCGAGGTGAGTAAATCGGAACGAGTAAAAGTGAAAAAATCAAATCACAAAAGGTTGAAAATCAGATAGGAATCATGTGAGCTATAATTGAGGAGGAATTGAGAAAGCAGTGCAAGGAGTCGGTGAGCTGGATCGTGATGTATGATCCATACGAGTTTTTATGATTTCACTTCCCGTGAATTTATGGTGATTGAATTGCATCAAACATTGTAGCATTGTGAGTTGGCTTGCTGTGTTTCGATGTTCTCCTTCTCATGATCCTTTTCACTTACACGAAACGACAAATTGTTCTGTATTTCTGATCTTCATTAACATGAACAGTTTTGCCACTATAATAAACAACCCTCGAAATTTTCTGATATCACTGTCGGACGATATCATGACACTAGAAATCGACATCCCATTTCAATATTCCTCTCATTGATACAGATTTCCACCATATATCATAGTATCCTAATTTCATTAGTTCTTTACTGAATGATGCATCTCCATAGTATTATATTCAATCCCATGTGGTTGTTGATGGAGAATCGTTTGACATCCTCTCAATAAATGCATATGTTCCACAGGGTTCAGTTCTGGCGCCCACTTTGTATCGGCTCCATTTCAATGATTTGCTGCAGAAAAATCTCGTTCAGTGCATAGTTTTGCAGACGACAGTACTTCTTCAAACTAGTTTCTCTTTCAGAGTCCCCATACCAGCATGAGAAAAAAAAATACAGAGAGATATTAGCGTCAATAGTATTAATGATGACTCCGCGAAAATAATTGAATGGGGTAACATAAACTTGGTGGAATTTAATGCTGGGAAAACCCAGGCATGTCTCTTCTCAGAGAAAGCTGATCTATCTTCCTCCAATATTCAGATGTCAGGAGTAACTAACTATTCCTGCGAAGTCAAATATCTCGATTTTGGAATTACGATCAGTAATGATATGTCATGGGAATACCATGTGAGATCGATCGCTGAAGGTGCTTCTCAGAAGTTTGGATTACTTTTTCGTGTGAAGAACAGATACGTCTTGGAATATAGTTCTCATGTGTGGGGCTTGGAACCAAAATACTCATTGACACTTCTTGATTTCATTCAGCAAAAAACAATCCATCTCATTGATAAACGATAAGATTGGAACCTTTGGTGTAAAAGTTGAAACTTTTCCTAGAGATCAATTATCCTAACACCAAACTGATGTTTTTGCACTCAGGTGGAAAGATGTCAGTTTGGTGTTAGGGTAATTGATCTCTAGGAAAAGTTTCATCTTATTGATGATTTTTGTCTGAATTGTTGTCAATCGTCCACTCTTGGCAGCTTGTGAGCTCGGAGACCTATCGAATCATTTTGCTCCGAGATCTGTTTTGAATAAAATAGCTGAACTTCTTGCCGAGGAAAGTTCTCCCTGAGGCTCACAAGCTCAAAAAATTTGAGGTTGATGATAGATAGATAGATAGATAGATAGATAGATAGATAGATAGATAGATAGATAGATAGATAGATAGATAGATAGATAGATAGATAGATAGATAAGATAGATAGATAGATAGATAGATAGATAGATAGATAGATAGATAGATAGATAGATAGATAGATAGATAGATAGATAGATAGATAGATAGATAGATAGATAGATAGATAGATAGATAGATAGATAGATAGATAGATAGATAGATAGATAGATAGATAAATAGATAGATAGATAGATAGATAGATAGATAGATAGATAGATAGATAGATAGATAGATAGATAGATAGATAGATAGATAGATAGATAGATCCATATTATGCAATAATCCTTATACTGATATCAAATATAAAAGTATAAATGAAATGGCAATAAAAGTTTTTCAATGAAATATATCGGTAAAAAATGGAAACACAGATTCTAGTAGATAATTATATATGGATGAGTTGAATTTATCTAGTGGTTCCGAATAACATCCTGGGTGGATCAGCCATATACTCAGCAATATTGTAGTAGCACTTCTCCTGCAATATTGCTTTGATGGAATTCTTTAATGTGGATTGGTTTTTGTCCTTCAATGTGTTAGGAAGTACATTGTACAGTTCAATGAGCATGGAGTTTTTGAAAGACTTAAAGTACTTAAATCTTCGAGACCATATCAGATCTGCATTGCGTGTGTTATAATCGTGGTAGTTTTGAATTAGTGTGGAATTTATTTTTATTTTCATGAATCTCTAACAAAGACTGAAATATATTTAAAGTGGGCAAAGGCATGATACTGAGATGACAGAATAATGGCCGGCAAGAATCACTATAATGCGCGCCACAGATTATTCTAATGGATTGCTTTTGAATTTTAAATGCTTTTTCTGAGTAAGAGGAATTGTCCCAAAGGGTCAATCCGTAGCTGATATATGATTGAATGGGGGAAAAGTAGGCAGAAATCAGTGTGTTTTTATCGACAAATGATTTGAGTATTCTCAGAAGGAAATTGTGTCTGCTTAACTTTGAACAGATATTTTCAATGTGTGGTTCCCAGCATAAACTGTCATCAATAGTTACTCCTAAAAGATTGGCATGGTTGCCCACTGTCACTTTATTGTTTGTTGAAGAAGTTATTTGTTTTGTCTTCTCTTTGTTGAGCTTCAATAAATTTCTGTCAAACCACTGTCGAGCAAGATTTTCAGTTGTTTTCATCGAAGTGATTAGCGACTCATAACTGTTCTCAGAGCTTATAAGAGAGCTGTCATCAGCGAAAGCAATACCTAAATGAGGCAACATATGACAAAAAAAATCATTTGTATATATTATAAAAAGAAGTGGCGCCAGGACCGAGCCTTGGGGTACACCTGTTTTAACCAGATTAAGCTGAGATATTGTTTCATTGATGATAATACACTGACTTCTATTCTGTAAATATGACTGTATTTGTTTTAATGCTACTCCTTGTACTCCATATTGTGAGAGCTTGTTTACCAGGGTATTGTGAGAGACACAGTCGAAGGCCTTGCTCAGGTCACAAAGGGTTAAGCCTGTTAGTTTACCCTGCTCAAAGCCCTCGACTATCTCTCTCACAACCGTTGTTATTGCGTGAATAGTAGATCGTTTTTGGCGGAATCCGAATTGATTATTGCTCAATAGTTTTTCAAAATATTTGTTAAGTCTCTCTTTTAATATGATTTCGAAAATTTTTCCAATGTAGGCTACAATTGAAATTGGCCTATAGTTCTCAGGTTTCTTCTTTATCGCCCTTTTTAAAAATCGGTATAACTTTGGTGAGTTTCAGCTCATCGGGAAAAATACCGTCCACGATGCATGTATTAAATAGATCAGTGAGAGGTTCAATTAGTAAGAAGTGATTTTCTTTGATTATTTTGCTGTTAAGTTCATACATGTCAAAGCAATAGGTGTTCTTCAATTGGTGGATAGCACTTGCCACCTCTTGAGGAAATATGGGTTCAAAGAAAAATGAGCCTGGCACTTTGGGCTTCAGAGAGTCAGGAATTGATCCGTCATAACAATAGTTGTCATCTTCTAAGGGCAATTGTCCAATGATCATTCCAGCCACTTTAGAGAAGTAGTTGTTAAGATGATCGGCTGTTAAATTTTCAGGTACATTACTATTGGTGTATTTGTTTCTCTCAAAATTAATGAGTTTCCAGCTATCTCTTGTTTTGTTAGAAGAATCTCTCAAGAAATTATTGAAGGATATATTCTTTGTAGTTTCAATTGAATTTTGGTATTCTCTGGTCATTTTTTAATCAATTAATAATTCGTACCTTCTGTCCCTTGATTCACGCGGTGTTCTTTCAACTTCGCAGGGCTTCCCTTTCGTGTGAATCTGTATATACAAAAAATTAACTTTACCTCTTCAGATCATTCTCGAATTTCCACCTTCTTTACTAACCCCTTTTGTTCACTTGATTGTCGCTCAAATGAGTTTTTTGCTTTCAATAACGGAGTCATTTAGCTCTATGCTTGTAATCATGATCAGCAGTACTTTCTCAAGAAATCTTCTTCATCAAACCTTCCTTGAAAATTTCGGTCAGGTAATTGATAAAATTCAGGTAAATAAACTAATAGAGCATATGAAATGAACTAACGTGAAAAACTGTACCTTATAAGACCAGCTCTGGTTTTCACACTCTTTCAAATATTAACATTCACCTATCAATCAACAGTAACTTGATGTTATAACCGCTCTTATGGCTCAAATATCAACGGCTCTTCAATCACTCTCTGCAAATATTATGATTCTGTTCTGGAAAATCCCCTTTTTGATTTAGGTCCGAGAGCATCAAAAGATCTCAAGCAAACATTTACACACCCTTCGTGTTCTTGTATCTCAGTACCTGCATAAAATTTCAATGAATAAACTTGGCGTAGTGAAATTAAAATTTGAGGTTGACGCCATGCTGGAGATTCCTGCAAACTTCCGAAGTTAAAGGAAAATCATCTGCATAAAAGTGAATGCAGATAACGTAATTCACAAAAGAACGGGATGAAAAACGAGCTCGCCTGGAAAACATTTTCTCAGCTCTTTACTGGACGGAGAGGAACTAATAAGGAGAAATATATTATAACACACTCGGCTGTGCTGAAGTGTGCGGACTTTATCTCAACTGGAGTTTACCCAACTATTTTAAATGGTGTTAATCTGCGTGAAATTCCGGAATGTAGTTTGATGAACTCCGGTTAGGAAAATTACGATCCGAGAGTAACGGTTTCACAAATTAGGGTTTCATGGGGTTCGTTTTGAAGAATTACGGTTTCACAACTTCTGAGCTGATGAGTTCCTTTCTGATTAAATTCTGCAGATCAGTTCGTGAAGAATTCTATTTTTATGGCCGAACTTCATCGATAGAAAGATAGAGTGCTAGAGCTCTCACGAGAAACGATTACGAATTGTGTTATCCTGAAATATCTATTCGTTAAATCATCGTCATATTCTTTGCGTTGGCTGTGCTATCTTGAGCATCTCTTGCATGTAACTAGCCGTAGACTAATGTATCTCTAGGCTCCTGCATCTCATTTTCATTTCCCAAAGTTGTAGATGTAAACATTCTACAGTTGCTGCAATAGGAGATTCTCACACTGAGTTCGAAACTTTCATGAATATATGATACATTTCTGGTTGCAGGGGTAATCTTAACAGTATTCCATGAAGTATGGGGGTTATGAAGGCTAAACACTGAACCTTTTATATCACCGAAAGAAAAGTTACTCATCTTCAATTCATCTGAGAAGAGCTGAACCCTATGTGGTTCGAAAAATTAGCTTGAGGTTTGGTTGAGTTAATAATAATCTATTTATCGGCTTCAAATTATTTATTATTTCATCATTTTTGCAGATTCGGAAAAACTGATCGCTATTCTCAAATTGGCACTACTCCTTGTGGTGTGCCTCAAGGATCAATATTGGAACCTATTTCTATTATATATTAATGATATTACCAGGCTGAATATATCTGGAACTTTCAACTTATTTGCAGATGACACGACTTTATTCTGGCATGGTACAAGCGAAGTTTTTTTACACAGCATCATTCAACAAGACATTGAAACAATAAAAACCTGGTGTGACAACAGTTTACTTGTATTCCATATGTCCAAGACTGAACTATTGACCTTCAAATATGAATTGGACGCTGTAATGCTAGCCCCTAGTCAGATTAAAATTGCCACCTCGATGAAATTCTTAGGTCTCCATATTGACGATAAGTTGAAATTCAATGAACATGTTGATAATTTATGCAAAAAATTGTCTTCCGGATGCTATGCCATCAGGATCATAGCAAGAGAAGTAGGATTTGCAGCAGCTAAATCGGCATATCATGCATTAGTGGAATCACATATAGCTCATGGCATTGCCTTCTGGGGGTCTTGTAGCAAGAACCTCATCCAAAAAAGAGGCAATCAGGGCGCTTTTCAAGATCAAGAATCTGGATTCGTGCGGAGATTATTTCGAAAAGCACCATATTCTTACTGTTACCTCTATTTTCATCCTAGAAATGTCATGTCTGGTCCACAAACACCGTGATCAATACGTATAATGTTCCTTCGACTATTCCCAAAATAAGTCTTGTAGAAGATTCAATAATTTACAATGGTCTCAAAATTCACGACTACCTTCCAGCACAAATCAAAGGAATCGATATTCAAACTATTTTCAGAAAAAGGGTGAAGTTGTTACTATATAACAATCCTTTTTATTGTTAGGAGGAATCCAACCTCACACACAAGTCAATAAAAATATTCTCGGGCAGTCAAGCGGCGCTGAAAGCTATTGGCTCTTACCGATTAATTCTAAACTGGTAACAAATTGCCAAAAACGACTCTCCTTAATAGGAAGATTTAACAAATTGTCTCTGGTCTGGATTCCGGGCCATACTGGCCTGGAAGGCAATGAGGCTGCTGACTCCCTTGCAAAGGAAGGTGCTGCAAGCAGCTTCATCGGACCAGAACCTGTCATTGGCATCGCTTTAGGCTTTGCCAAACAAACATTGAATACCTGGATGGCAAGAAGATTTATGGACTTCTGGCAAAATCTTCCAGGATTGGCTCATTCCAAGGCGTTCATTCACCCTTCGAAGTCGGAAACTAAACAGTTGTTGGACTACAGTAGGGACGAACTACGATGTCTAACTGGCCTTCTCACAGGTCACTGTCATCTGAATCATCATATGCAGAGAATCGGATTGTCAGAAGACAGCTTGTGTCGTCTCTGTCTGGAAAATGATGAAACAGCAGAGCACATAATTTGTACCTGCCCCGCTGCGGACCGAATCAGGTTTTCAGAGTTTGGCGAGGCTTCACTCTTACCATCTGACCTGAAAGTTCACTCACCATACAAACTAATCGGCTTCGTTAAGAAGCTAGGTTTATTTGGTCGAGTTTGAATAGGTGTGAGCCACAAAAAATCCTTGTGGGTTGCAGTGGAGGGCCGAACAGACCCACTCACTTCTGACCTAACCTAACCTAACCTAGGAGGCATTTTACAATACCGATTCACTGGTATAGTAGTCTGATTGATTTGGCGGTATTGGGCATTCAATTTTCATATTTAGTACTAAAGATACATACTGGTGAATGTCTCCACTTAAGTTTTACCTTTCGAATAGTTCGTGCTTTATATATTTTTTTATGAGATTTTATGATTTGTAAATGTTATTCATGTATTCCGTTCACGAAATTTAATAAGTTGTGACTGTATTTTAATTAGTTTGTTACTGCGGTGATTCTACAATTTCAACTCAAACTGTGGTGTTCATTTGTGACAAATAAGGAAATTGCGTACATTGAGGATAACTTTGTCGATAAGAATAACATTTTTTGGGCAATAAAGTATATTCGGATTCTGATTGATAGACTTTAGTTCATACAATTGTGGATCTAGGTGATTGCTTCATTCATCAAGGAGGTTGGACCCTTGTTCTTTTTCTTCTTGCTCTACTTGATTTCTCCTGATTTCTTATTGGTTCTTGTTCCTATTCATCCTTGATACTGTTTCTATATTCTTCTGCCCCAAACGTCTCCATGCATCTTCTGTTTTGCTATTTCTGTACACGCATTTGGAACTTTCATGTTGTAGAGGTGATCGATTTTGGTCCTACTTTTACATTGCATTGTATTTATTCCTTTGTAAGAGCATGAGTGGAATCAATTGCAGCATCAATTCAGATCAAGACGCCAATTTCCCTAATTAATAGGTTCCCGAATTTGAACAAGAGTTCTTCTATTCAAGTATCCACTTGTTTCGCTGCTATGTAGTAATTCATTAGGAAGCGAAAGCACAGCATAATCCATCAACACTAGAACCAAAGAGTGCTAATTGAAAATCTCCTTTCAGCTACTCCGGGCATTTTCTAATGCCCTCAATACGCTTGGGACTCGTTCAACGAGTGATTCACGTCCACTCTGTATCGTAGCAAGGAGAAGTAGAAAGAGAAATTACTTCAAGCTCTGTCGCGTGAAACTGTACCAAAAGTGATTATTTCAAGACCTCCGTTTCCATCTGAATTCATTAGGGATAAAATAAAGACTTTTGCGTGATTATAGGAGGCGCTCACATACTCTTCCAGCTGCCAACCTTCCTGGAAAACACTTTCCGTTGCTGTTTACTGGGGATATTTCGTCGCTAAGCCGGATCTCACAGATTAAAACTGATTCGACAAGTTAATTGGAGAATATTTTCGTTTATGTCGTTTTAATGTGCATTGTTTTCGTTTACCCAGTTGACAACGAAAAGTTTTCTCGGGTCTAGAAACTTCGTCTCTCACACAGTTCAGGTATAAATCTGCTGAACATTCTATTGATTCATTTCCATTTTTTTATATCTTTGTTTGACCGACACAGATTTGGTGATTGAACAGAACGATTGTCGATTCTCACAATCAAAACCTCGTGAGTGAATTTTGCTTTCAGTTCGGTTTCATTTCATTTGCGTTTTCCATCTGATTTTTACCTATAAATACCATGATCAGTTTCAATTCTATTGAAAAATTGTATTGTACTGGCCGATTCTCACTAACAAACAATTGTTACTGAGAATTGTATAAGTATATGTTTTCTATCAATGAAATTTTGGACATTGCGTATTTATAATAATAATAATAATGTTTATTGTAGGAAATAAATAAACATTTTACATTCCACAGAGGCAAATATATTGCCTGTAAGTGGTAAGATTACAGAGCTTCAAGGTCAATCAATATAGACATATATATATATATATATATATATATATATATATATATATATATATATATATATATATATATATATATATATATTTGTGATGTATTCTCGACCGTACTTTATAAACTAGATTTGGAAGTTCTCAGGTATGCGGTCTGTTTACTAATAAAACTCATTTGTTCTTGATCTCAATATTTCGCTAATGTTTATTAGCTTCATCAGGAGAAAAGCTACAAAGAATGTGACAAAATTTTACAAGATTGAATCGAAAATAACAGTTCTACTTACAATCATAGAATTAATATTCCTGGTGTGTTCATTGCCTTGGAAAGCTGAATCAAACTACCCATGCTCGCATAGTTACTGCCTCACTTAAACTGAATCAGCTAGGCAAAATTCATGTTTATAGGAGTCCCTCAGCTGTACCAGGCAATGATGTGATTAACGTTAATCTAAGGGTTTTAATAAGTAAGCACATGTCTGTCCTTATTTTTAAATATTACAAAAGTGATTAAATAGAACTCGAAATATTGCAATAAATGTTACTTAACTGACCTGTATCGGTTTTATAATTAACTGTATTTGATTTTTTGTTAATGTGGTACATTTCAAGGAACAACCTGGTTTTCTGGTTACTGACTCTGTCTAGGATTTTTACATTTGAATAATCAAATTGATGGCCGGTTTTTTGGGAGTGGTCGACTGCTGCACAAGAGTTTTTTCCTAGCCGGGCATCGCTCTTGTGGAGGGCTATTCTTTGTTTGAGCCACTGCGAGGTCTGTCCCACATAACATTGGTTACATCCACCACACGGGATTTCATATATAACGTTGCTGTTAAGTGGGACAGGTGTTTTGTCTTTGACTTTTGAAAAGAGATCCAAGGCAATGAACACACCAGGAATATGAATTCTATGATTGTAAGTAGAACTGTTATTTTCGATTCAATCTTGTAAAATTTTGTCACATTCTTTGTAGCTTTTCTCCTGATGAAGCTAATAAACATTAGCGAAATATTGAGATCAAGAACAAATGAGTTTTATTAGTAAACAGACCGCATACCTGAGAACTTCCAAATCTAGTTCATATATATATATATATATATATATATATATATATATATATATATATATATATATATATATATATATATATATTCACATCGCATTCAATAAAATCATTAATCACTCAATACTACAATAGACTCACAGAAGGATTTCGTAAAAATCAAACAATATACAACAAATATGTTGTCCCATTAAAATGGTCTTTCAAAAACTGACCAAATTTCTGAACATTCTGTGATCAATATAAAATCACAAAGATTATTTTATATTTTGTGACTAATGTAGAGTTGCGGATTATAGCAGGCAGATAGTTGAAGACAGTTGGACCCAAATAAATGTGAGACCTTTGTCCAATTATTGATTTTGAGGCGAATGGTATAATGTAATTGTTTTTATTCCGAGTGGAGTAATTATGGTTTGGTTCGCTCAATTCTTTCCTTTCTTTGTATTGCCTTACAGCAATTTCTTTGAAGAATGATTGTCTCACATCCATGAATTTAGATTCATCATATAGACTATCACTAGAGTACCTCGAGTTTTTATTCAGGATCATTCTCAAACACTTTTTTTGAATAACTTCTAGACCATGCAGGTATGTTTTTGACAACCCACCCCATCCAATCAAGCAATACGTCAAATGGCTCTGCACCAAACTTGAATACATAATATTTTTTTATTTGATATCCTGTATATCTGTCATGTGGTGAAATCTGTACAAAATACACCTTAATTTCTTAACCACGTAACTGACAGGTGAGTCCCATCGAAGGTGAGGATCTATCATAACTCCTAAATATTTAATATGTGGGGCAATTGTCACTTGAAATCTATTTTGGATTGTGAGGGATTGGAAATTTGGAAAAAAAGACTTCGAATTACAAAATGGTAAAAAATGTGTCTTTCCAAAATTTAGCGGAAGTTGTTTGTAGTCAAACCAATTTTTTATTATTTCCAAATCAGCCTCCGCTTCAGTTTTCACTATGGACCACGTTTCTCCCGAATATACAATACTAGTATCATTTTTCCTGAACATTTGATTGAAAACAGATCATTCACATATATGCAGAACAGAAGCGGTCCCAGTACTGTTCCTTGGGGAACTCCACATTCATTTTTTTTCAGGACGACTAAAGGTGTTTTTTATTCTCACAACTTGTTCCAATTTTACAATTATACCAATTTTTTCAAGCGAAGTCATCAAAATTAAATGGTTTACCGTGTCGAAAGCTTTTGATAAATCTATAAATACTCCAAGTGTTGGTTTACTCAGATCTAATGCTTTATAGATGTAGTTTGTTAGTTGGAGTAAGGCGTCTTGAGTTGATTTTCCTTCTTGAAATCCGAATTGACTTTCTTCTTCGTTCTTCTGATTTTGCTGGAGAGCTTTTTTCCTGTGTTTATATAGCTACTATAAAAAGCAGTTATAAAAGCAGTTCACAATATCTTGCATATCCAGCACAATATCCCCTGTTTCCATTTGTATACTTTCTATTTCAATCATATATTTATTACCAAAAATCTCATTTATATTTTTCCACAGCATAGACGAATTGTTTCTATTTTCATTTATTTTTCTCCTGTAATATTCAGATTTAGTTTCTTGGATGAGTTTTTCAATGTTTTTTTATAACTTTTATATTTTGACATGAGTTGAATATTAGTAGGATCTCTTTTGAGTTGCAGATATATATTGTTTTTTTTATTGATTGATTTTACTAGTGCCTTCCTTGTCCAGGTTTTGCGTTACCTCTCGTTTTTTTTTCAAATATTTATAGAATGTGCATTTCTCAATAGTATTTTCCAAGTGATTGACAAAATTCTCCGTTAAATTGTCTAGAGTCTAGATCGTAATCAGAGTAGACAAAGTCCCAATTAGTATTTTCGATTTCTGAAACAAATTTTTTTTCATTGAAATATTTTACGGTGAAGTTTTCCCCAGTTTTTGGTACGAATGTTTTCTTAGATATAATTTGAAGTAGTATTTTGTGATGATCTGTGATATCACTGTGGGTTACTATGGGTATTGAGTTGTCAATATTTCTGTATGCTGTTTTGATGAAAATATGATCAAGACATGATTCAGATCGTGTTGGTGCGTTTATCATAGATATGTACCCAAACTCTGCCAAATTAGTTAGATAGTCGCTTACTTTGTTGTCATTTTCGTCAAGAATATTGATGTTTAAATCTCCGACCAGATCGTTGTATTGGGCGGTGTTATTTATTCCTACTCTATCTTCTGGTGACCTCAATACATCAATATGTTTTTGTTTGCAGTTGTATACAATTTGGCATTGATGAATGGTGATACATTGACGTGAAAGAAATGCATTTCTGTTATCTGATATAGCTTTTTCTCCAATTTTTTTTTATTGGGCTCTTCATGAATCAAGAGTTTCGCATCATGAGATTTAACTGAGCTGAGACCAGTGTTAACAAAACCGAAGAATTACGACAACATTCGAATGATACCTGAAAAAGTCATTTCTGTAAAAAGACCTCCGTTTCAAACAAATGTGATGAAAAGGTTGAGTATGCAAATGTGAGACTTTGTATTTCATGAGGCAAGGTGTATGTGATCAAACCACTCTGGGTCACGACAGGTATGACCAAGATCCAGCAAGTCAGATGAAGAAGAAAGCATGCCTCTAGTATGCGACGATTCTTATGTCATACCCTGTCGTTGTGTTCACTTATCAGCTACAATATTTTCTTTCCAAATAGGCGCTCGTTTACCTTATAGGCTGAATGCATTTTGGATAATTTCCATTCTTCAGCCCAACCCTTGAATGTGATGTTTATTGAAACATTCAAGAGGTTATTAATGTTAACATACATTCAAACTGCATGTACACCAGCTGCGACCTTGGAGTCATACATAATAGTTTCAATAATAGTTGTAGCAATTACTATGTTCAAATTTGCCAATAAACAATTAATATCTAGGATATCGAACGCCTTTCACATACTCGAGAATATGGTAGTTGGCACTCCTTCACATAAAGAAGACAGAAGCGCAGTTTTCAATCCATCTATACAGGGCTATTCAAATTGGACTCCAGTGTGAGAAATAGAGATTCGATTAATTCGTGGTGAAGTAGAATGATTATTATTATTGAAAATAATATGGCTTTTTCAAAAACTGACAATCATTTTAGTAAGTTTTCACCTTGAAACGGTGATCCTAAGGGGTGTGAGATCCCATCCCATCATTTGACTTTCCTGAATCCCCTTTATACCTATATGATGATGAAGTTTTCAAACCGATATCCATGATATAAACCTTTCTCCACCAGTCATTAAAAATGCGCTTTATCGTGGCTTTCTTTGATATAACATCACCCTGTTCTACAGTAGGCCCCCAAACTCGATGAAATTAGTTCCATTGTTCAAGAAAAAACTGAAAACGTTCTCACTCGAGATTGAATTCACAAATTACTTCAATGAGTTCATTATTTCCATTTTGTATCAACTTTATTTCGCTTTCTTCCATTGTTGAATATGGAAATGATTGGAGTGATTTTGTAGCATTGTTCAAGTTCAGCAGAAGTGATTTGGATTTGAAATCCGTTTTTTCTTAGATAGTTGGCTTAATATATTTTGTTATGCTTTCGTAATCTTTGTTAGATATCATCCACTTACTTCTATCAATTGAACTCATCTTTATTATCGAATATGATGAAGTTAAACCACTTTCTCATAGCTACTATCTGTGCTCTATTGGATAGATATAGCAGATTTCAATATCAACCCGATCAACTTGATTTTTTCAAATACTTGCCAGATAAACTGAATACATCTATCGAAAGATTCAAATGAATGCCCCCTGAGCAGACAATCTCAACAGAAAAGAAAGTTCCGAAAGAATATAAAGTATTGAGATTAGCGAATATGTCATAAAATTCTCTATGAGGCTGGGAATTTGGCTTTTATATCTTCAGGAAGGGAATTTGGGATCACAATAGTTAATATTCGATTGATTACTCTTTGAATTTATGGTAAGGTATTGATGCTTTCTCACAAGTTCATTTTTACTTTCATTCTGTGTCACGGAATGTACTGGTAATGTTAGGTTACAATCAGTCGACAAAACGGTAATTTTTGAAAAAAGTCAAATATCAGTTTAGGATCATTAGTTTTGATTAGGTTAGGTTAGGTTACAACTCGTCGACAAAACAGTAATTGAAAAAAGTCGAATATCGGTTTAGGATCGTTAGTTCAGATTAGGTTGGGTTATAAATAGTCGACAAAACAGTATAAAAAAAAAATCAAATATCGGTTTAGGATCGTTAGTTTAGATCAGTTTAGGTAAGGTTACAATTAGTCGACAAAACAGTAATTTTTTTAAAAAGTCAAATATCGGTTTAGGATCGTTAGATTAGGTTAGGTTGAGTGACAATTAGTCGAAAAAACAGTAATTTTTCAAAAAAAGTCAAATATCAGTTTAGGATCGTAAGATTAGCTTAGTTTAAAATTACTGTTTTGTCGACTAATTGTCGACTAATTGACTATCGACTAATCGTTCGTCGACCAATCGTTAACCCACTGTTTCTGAGGTCAAGAAAGTTATTGTTATAGTTGTTCACTTTTCAACCTGAAATTATGTAAGGAACAAACACATTTTGGAATGATTGCGAATACAAATACTTTCAAGTTCCTATTTCTCGCTTCTTCCTCCTAGTTTCGAAGTTTCATGCTGGGCCTGCAGTGAAAATTCAAACGATATCCTGTTGCTACGTCTCTCTGTTTGCCACGGTGTTCTCTCCTGCACAATATAGAGCCCCTCCGTGGAGGCAACTTGTGGAAGAGTTTTTTCAATTGCATTCTCTGGAAAGTAGGTCAGATTTCGCCTATACTGGGTGGTAAGTAAGAAAATAAATGGCGGGAATTTCAGGCACGTGCACTCCTTGAGCTTGGGATGTGGCTGTTTTATTTGCAAGGGAAAATATTCGTTCCGACTGGATGGTTATAACCCAAGATTGACATCACCTACCCTTGGATTTCAAACAGTTCGAGAATTCAGGAAATAAGGCTCCATTGGTATGCATAGGAATAATCTTCACGAAAATACTTAATTTAATTCCGTTGGTGATTTTCCTAGAGATCAAATAATCTATCGCTCACACTCAGAATGAGGAGTACTTACTTTTACACCAAAGATTTCAATTTCATCTTTCATTGGTGGGTAGGTTTCAACCAAGAAATTGACAAATATTCACAATGGGATCATCAGTTTCCATGCAATACCTCTTACAGATTGGACTCATTCAGAAATTCCAGAGTATTCATGGAATAACTTTGGGCGACCTATGTTCAATTTGTGAGCAGATTATTTTTTCATATTTTGTTTATCCTTAACAAGTTACGGATCATTTTAAGTGCACGGGACGAACAGAGTCTCGTGTTAAACCAATGAATCAAATCTCATTGACGATAAAAAATCCTAAAATATTATAATCCCCGCTAACTTCTCTTTTTTGGAGAATAGAAGTGCTCGGTTATTGGGTCTGATTTTAGATAACAAACTGAACTGGAGTCACCACATTACCATATTGACGCATAAACTTTCGTGTCTTTTCTTGATGAGCCAGTTGGAAGATAATGTTAGTGTGGGACCTCTTGAAACAACGAATTTTGTGATATTTCACTCACATGGAACGTGTATGGTGTGGCATTTTTGGAAGAGTCAAAATCCCTGCAAATACTTCGCCATTAAAAAAAAAATAATGAGAATTATAGCAAATTGCGGTTCTAGAAAACATTTTCATCTCTTTTTCACTCGTTTCAAAATTCAAGCATTATCGTTATTATATATATTCAAAATAATCTCATTGAAATACATCAATAAAATGACAACACACCCAAATACACAATTATGGTGGAAGACATGCCAATTTGATCAGAACTCGGTGTAATAGTCTTTCTCTCTCCCAGAGGAATGCATTGGATATAATATCCTCCCAGAATATAGGGGGTCTCATCAGTGGTCAAGAATGATTCTAAAATCAACACTCACAGCATTGTTTTTATTCAGTGTCAGGGTACAAGAACGTTTTTAATCTTCGTGAAGATAACTCAGTATAGTCCTGTTTACCACAGTTCAGCTATATTTGTATTTTTTCAAGTTAAAACTATATTTTATATTGTATTATTGTTATTATTTATCAATGTCTCTATCGACATCTTTTTTATGTTATGTATGAAAAATACAGATTTTTCAATCCGTTTCACAATGGATCCCATTATAAAACAGATTATGAGCATATAAGTGTATAGTTATAGTACGGGTGTAGAAAAATAATATTTTCCTACGACCACATAGGAAAGTGACACATATTGCACTCTCGACGGAAAGTGACCTTTATTCCTACTCGTGAGGAAAGTACTTTCCACACGGCTATCAATAAGCCGTCAAACTCGTGAATCCTGTAAAATTTACAGATGCAGTTAGTTATTGCTCCTCCCTATTGTTATTATTTATATAAAAACTGGACTGATAGGTAACCGATTATTCATAAAAAATCAAGAAAAGAAAAAGAATTGTTGTATTACGAGTACTTACTTATTGTCACATTTCCAAATGAACATCGTTATTTCTTCATTTTACTCTCAAAGTCATTTCATACGGGGGCGTATAATCTGTCAATGCCAGATTAAAATCTGTCAATGACAGAATAAAATCTGTCAATGACAGATAAAAATCTGTCGATGACAGAATAAAATCTGACAATGCCAGATCAAAATCTGTCAATGCCAGATTAAAATCTGTCAATGCCAGATTGAAATCTGTCAATGGGGTATTGACGAATTAAAATCTGTCATTGACAGATTGAAATCTGTCAATATGCCAATGACAGAATATAATATGTCATTGACAGATTGAAATCTGTCAATATGCCATTGACAGAATATAATCTGTCATTGACAGATTTCAATCTGACATTGACAGATTTTAATCTGGTATTGAGAGATTTTAATCTGACATCAACAGGTTTTAATCTGGCATTGACAGATTTTAATCTGGTATTGAGAGATTTTAATCTGACATCGACAGATTTTAATCTGGCATTGACAGATTAAAATCTGTCAATGGCGATATTTTTTATTTTTACAGTGACCCTAATACGCCGTCGTAAATTCAAATTCATGTGCACTTTGTGAAGAAACAATATTCAAACATAGACCGGCACAAAAAATCTTGAGATTATTCAGGCAACTCAATATAGTAACGTGTATTCACAGTTAACACAACAATAATGTCCATTCAACAGTTATATTTCAAATTATGAGTATTCATTACAAAAAAATCATTACACCGAAGCAACGATTCAGGCCGATGCCATTTAATCTATATTCATCAATAGTCAATTGTAAGTACCCCTCTAGGGACTGTCAGCTGTCAGGTTGCTGTTAAGGTGGATTCATATTGCAGCGTATATTACATATACACGATCTGATATTTACAATTGTTTAATAAAATAGGTGGTCGTAGGAAAAATGGTGCAATGTAATATACTATTTCTACCATTACTGATCTTCAAAATAACTGTTAGATTTTCGCTGTCCATTGTCTATATTAATAACTCTATTGAAACCTGTTGCTAAGAACGGAAGGATCAAAATATAAATCAAGTGAGGAAATCAAATTAAAAAAATACTGTTGTTACAAAAAATCGAGATATTGAATATGAAATATGAGTCAAATAAACGAAATAAATGAAATAATATTATGACAAGAAAATTGAGGTATCGAAAAGAAAATAAAAAAATTAAATGGAATATTATGAAAAAATGTTGAAACCAAGTTTCAATTTGAGTGTACTGACGACGTTTCGATTGCTGGTATCCACAATCGTCTTCGGGTGATGACTGACAATATTTCGAGGTAGGGTCGGTTATAAAGCCCCGATTTCCCTATGGTGGAAGAAGGGGTGGAACTAACGAGGAGGCGAGCTGGTGCTACTACTAGAAGTATGGTGATCGATCTTGAATTCTGAAATCTCGCACCAATACATCCATTTTCCGCTGAAGATCGATCAGTACACTTCTAGTAGTAGCACCCGCTCGCTTCCCTGACCCCACCATAGGGAAATCGGGGCTTTATACACGACCACACCTCGAAATATTGTCAGTCATCACCCGAAGACGATTATGGATTCCAGCAATCGAAACGTCGTGAGTACACTCAACTTGAAACTTGGTTTCAACATTTTTTCATAATATTTCATTTAATTTCTTTATTTACATTTCTTTACTAGTATTTCACATTCGATATCTCAATTTTCTTGTCACAATATTATTTCATTTATTTCGTTTTTTGAAACTTTTTTGACTCATATTTCATATTCGATATCTCGATTTTTTGTGACAACAGTATTTTTCTTTGATCAATCAATCCCTAATTTCATTATTGACCAAAATTTTAACTTTGATGTGATTTTCTCACTTGATTTGCTCGCACAAGTTTCGACTTTTGAGGGTTGACGTTCGTCAGCTGGTTAACGGAACGAACAATTTTAGAACAACAATTTTAGATTTCTATTTTGATCCCTCCGTTCTTAGCAACAGATTTCAACAAAGTTAATAATACAGACAATGGAAGTCGGAACCATTACCATTGAGCAAGGAACATTGTCAACCACTTTCAAGCAAATGTTAGATTTTTGATTGTCCACCTCGTACAAATATGATTCCGCACTCAACATCGCATGTTCGACGGACTGAAATGGGGATTTCGTCCATCCAACATTCCTCCAATTTCAGACGTCGTTTTTTTCCCGACAATACCTTCGGAAATTCGGTTAACCCGAGTTCGTCGACCAAACTTTGCGTTACATTCAGATGAATACACATCAATAGCTCTCCTGTGGATACGTTGAAAAGATTTCCACATTCACCCCTCTATTAACCCCTTCCCTCTGTCCGCCGCCAAATCATTAATTTTGCCTGGTTACTTCCAACTCCCAAGCGCATTTATCGAATAGAAAATCCTTTTGTGAGCAGTCTTTCCGACTTATTCGATGGGCTCTTTGCGGGATATATCCCGTCACTTCCAATTTTTTTTTCTCGGGGGTGACTGCATAAGGCCATTTTTCATCGGATAAATAGATTTTCAATGTGGAATATTTTTTTCTCCACTGGCTTAATAGGTCACGTGCAGATTTTTATGATCGAAAAAGAACCCTGTATAGTTGCGTTTGCAATAGTATATTACAAATCGGAAAATGCTTTTATTGTCAGGGAAAGTCGTATTTCGTGTGAATAAATTTATTCAAAAATCGCAGACATATTTTTAAAAGGACTATTATTTTATTGTAACAAATATTTCGTACATTACATTATTGTTCATCTATACAGATATCGAAAATTATAATAATCGTATAATATCTCATAATGATTAAGACAAAAATCTATGTATTTAGCTCAACAAATATCACGTATCTTATCTCAAAAGAGGATATTTATATCACAAGATATTATTTTTACTTAATAATAATAATTGTAATATTTGAACAATTGGTCAAGTTAATGGCAGGGGTAGAATCAACATCAAAACAATATAATATTATAGCTAAATCAATGAAGCATCTGTCAGCAGTGATTAATGACTCATTAATCACTGCCGTGAATAATTTGTATAATTAGGGTCGAGCAAACAGACGTATAATGGGTACATACAATAGTCGTAGATAAACTATTTTATTTATAATCATTGGAAAAAATATTAAATTGTCACGATATTTCCTTTTGGGTTCGTTTATTGAAACTCCAAACAACACTTTACTACTTTTATTGCAACTCTTTATCACAATACAATACAATCACTCAAACTGCTCCGCTAACTATCTAACGCTCTGTATAGTATTCTTCACAGTAAATGGTATTGGCTTATCAATTGCAATAAACTACCCGATTTAATCCCATTGTGTAGAAAATCATCTGGTAAAAGATGCAAATGTGCTACAGGGTCGAACTTAAGAAATTTGAATTTTGCATAATGTAGGAGATATACAAGTAATTTATTTAAATGTTACAATTCTATTCTATATTTAGTTCAGTGTCGCTATCGCTATCCTCATCTAAATTAATTATAATTGGCGCAATTGATTTTACAGAAAGGTACGAGTTTTCAACATTTATAACATGACTAACAGAACTTTTCCAACTCTAGGAATGTCATTCATACAGTTCCTAATTAATTCTACCACACTACCACTCAGAGTCGGAGAAGTACTTTTTCCGCGCACGCTCGATTTAAGTTGGTGCCACATAAGCTCTATGGGATTGAACAAGCAGTAGTAGGGAGGTAGTCGTAACACTGTATGTCCCAATTCTTCTGCAATTGTATCACAAACATACGTTTTTTTTAAAGAAATGACTGCAGCACTTGTAAAAGTTTTTTTTTGTATAATTTTCCTCAAAATATATGTCATTTGCAGCCATGAAGTTTTGAATCTCCAATTTCGTATTCTTTGAGCCAGGAATTTTTTGCAATTGTCGACTATGATAGCTTGCGTTGTCCATTACTATAACGCTGTTTGGCGGAATGTTGGGTAACAGACAATTTTCAAACCAATCTTCAAAAAGCTCTGCTGTCGTATCTTCGTGATAATCAACACAAGAGTCCTTAATATTTTTGGCAGAAAGCCACATAGCGTTTGGGATACAACCATTTTCTGATCCTGCGTGTAATATTGTGATTCTCTTCCCTATATTCGATGGTGCTTTTGTTTTACACTTATCAGAGGAATCAGACCATCCTTTGGCAGGGGAAAACAAAATTACCTGAATCCGGTCCTTTTACATTTATGATGTGCATCTCGAATTTTACAACTTAAGGGTCTAATTGGTTTTATTATAATACTTCAGTCAATACCATTCATTGTGAAAACTACTATACTAAAACTCCCTCTACTAAAAATTCTCTACTTCGACTTTTGCACTTAGCAATACCAAAGCTCCCTCCAATCAAATCTCTGTAAAACTCTCCGCCTCTCCACTAAGCTAGAAACTCTGATAACTATCTCCAAATAAATTCTGCCCTAGCGATGAATCGCTTCCGTATATATACCTGCGTACGCCTATGGAGAATCTTCCTGTTAAATCTCGATGTTCGAATTTTCTACGCGAGGTAAACAATTTTCCATCGACACTTCATATTATTTTGCGTTTACGAGCGACAGGGCCGGCGCTAGGAGATTTCGTAACAATATGATGAACAAAAAATGAATATTGATCAGCTTAACTTTCATCAAATTTTTGTAACAATGTAAATATTGTCAATATTTGTGAATGTCATTCGCCTAAGTTTGGCTTAAAAAAAAATAACTTGGTTCTAATGAATGCGTTTGTGATGTTCAACGAGGATATGTACAAAGAAGCAATGATAAGATTACTTACTGAGACCGATTTGAAAAAGAGAGTAATAAGTTGAATAGGATGATCACCCGAAAAAATTAGTGGAACAGACACTGGCAGGTACGAACCAGTAGACCAGGAGATCCCCAAAGAAGATTTCAGTACCTTTCATTATGTTGAGATTTTTGACGACTTTTCATTCAAACATCTCAGAATCTGTTGAATTCACTATTTTGTGGTGGATGATTTCTTTCTTCGTATTTGTTTTTGGTTCTCAACCTTCCACGATCTGAAAAAATAAGAATCGATATTGGAATATATACAAATGTAGAAGGGCAGATTTATGATCTACCCTAAAAATTGGCTGCGTTTATCAAAAACAGTTCCTTATGAATGAAACGCGTTCTATAAGTCAGCAATTTTTTATATAAATCAAATTTGCCTATCAAAATAATAAAAGAAGAAGTATTCATCAAAATACCTATCGTTGCTAACCCTCTTGAAAAACAAAATGAACTGTCTACTCTCGGATCTTTCACAGATTTCTGAAAACGAACCTAAAAGAGAACTATCCGTTAACAACGATAAGTATTTTGATGAATATTAGTTCTTGTATTTTTTTTTTATAGTCCAATCTGAGTTATACGAGTAGTTGCTGACTAATAGGAAGTGTTTCATTGATAAGGAACTGTTTTCACTTAACGAAATCACATTTTGGGTTAGATTAGAAATATGCCCATTCACACTTGTATAGATTCCGATATCAGTACTTATTTTTTCGTCTATTTATTGTTCTGAATAATATAATATAATAACTATGGATTTCCATCAAGTAAAGGCTACCTCAATCCAAAATCCAATTAACCTAGATGGCGGACTGAATAAGATATGCTCTTTGTCACCATTCATATTATTTTTGCATTGATATTATTTTCACATTTTTTTCTTTATTTCATATAAACATCTATATATACACAATGTTCAATGTTCTGTCTTATATCCTAAAAACATGCAGACCTCCACAATCAAACCTTTCTCGGAAAGAGAGGGAAACACTGAGGAATTTAGGAAAGTATGAGGACATCACTATCCTACCAGCAGATGAAGGTAATGCGACCGTGGTCATGAACACAGAGGATTACCAACAAAAAATGACTACTATTCTCCAAGACGGTTCTTATAAACCATCAGCTAGGGATCCAACCACCTACCTGGAGAAAGTTACGAAAGATAAAATAAAATCTTTCAAATTAGGCCCAGAAATAGAAAGGCAAATTATACCCCGAGAGAAATCAAGCAAATGCCCGAAACTCTACGGCCTACCCAAAATCCATGAGGCAGGTGTACCCATACGCCCAATAGTGAGTGCCTTCGACTCTCCAACTCAGAAGCTGGAAAAATACTTGGCACAGATAATGCAGCCCGTGACAGAAACAGCAGGTTCCTATGTCAAAAATTCAGAACACTTGGTAGAGATAATAAAAAATCTCCAACTGAACCAAAACGACATCCTAGTCAGCCTAGATATCAAGTCCCTGTATCCCAGCGTTCCCATTCAAGAAGCTTTGTCAATGATCGAAGAAAGAGGAGACTTTCCACATCACGTCACAGAATTGACGAAACACTGCATGATGAACACTTATTTCATCTTCAACAACAGATTCTACAAACAGATAGAAGGAGCTCCCATGGGTTCTTCCTTATCCCCAGTTGTAGCAAACCTGTTCACGATGAATTTCGAGGAAAAAGCACTACGAAATGCTCAACAGAAACCGACGCTATGGAAGAGATACGTAGACGATATCTTCATCATCTGGCCTCATGGAAAAGAAGAGTTGACTCGCTTCGTGGCATATCTGAATAGCTTGAATCAGCGCATACAGTTCACTACGGAATTAGAAGAAAATAGACAACTCCCTTTCCTAGACCTATTGATAACCAGAAAGCCGGACGACAGTTTAGGATACACAGTATATCGAAAGCCCACCCACACAAAAAGATACCTACACGCCAAATCCCATCATCACCCCACACAACTACAATCCGTAGTCAAGCTGGTGTCTCGATCTTTTCGTCTGACGGAAACAACAAACAGACAAGCGGAGCTAGCAGAGACATCAAAAACACTTCAACAAAATGGCTATGGAACACACTCAATCAGAAGGGCAATCCATGCGCAAACAAACCCAAGAAAAAAAAAGGACGGAGGAACCCCAAAAACCCAGAAAATCCATGGAGAACAGACAATTGAAGTCTCTGCTTACTCTTGCTTGGTTATTTCGTAAGGGGAGTGATTGACCAAGACGGTATGGACAGATATTCGTCTCACAGTTATTGAGAATGAATTCAAAATGGAATTCGAAACGTCGAACAAATCAGAAGATACCTAACGGATAAAAACCCAGAAAAATTCATCTAGCATATATATGTATATATATATATATATATATATTAAATTTGAAAAATCCTCATGTAATGAAAATCAACCTTGGGGTTGCAGTCATAAATTGAGTTTGGCCTGATATAGTAAAACTCTTTATCAAATTGTCGAGCTTTCGAGAATCTTTATTTTCTTTTTCAAGACATTAATGTGAGATTAGATATGAAACAGCAGAAGGAAAATCCTTGTCCACCACAAACAGAAAAAACATTTCTTATCAGAAACATTCTTAAAAACTCAACTGGAAAACCATGTCTCCGAAAATATCACTGGGAAGAAATGGAACCATTCATCCATATTACATTGAAGTGCACGAATTAATACATGTGCATATGATTAACAGAACAATTTGGAAAAAATTTTTCATTTTACATTTTTAACAATAGCGACTTGAACAATTCGCAAGTATAGATATATTGGCTTCGAAATATTCTTTCAAATCATACGGTTCTAGATTCAACAGAAGTTGTTTCACTTTATTCTTAAAGACTTTGTGCGCCCTGATAGACTTGATATTGTTTGGTAATTTATTAAATATTCTGATGCACATATATGAAGGATTTCCTTCCGTGAAAGTTAGTCTGTGTATTGGGAAGTTTATGTTAAGTGTTCGTGTATTATAATTGAGATTCATGCCATTTTCTTTAAACACCTCCTTGTGCTTATGTAAAAATTGTCTGTACTAAAAATCATCAAATTGGTTTTATTTGCATTCAACAGTAATTTATTTTTATCGAACCAATTTTTCGCTCTTGAGAAGAAAACATTTCCCTGCCCTATTAGGTCATCGCTTTGTTTTGCTCCAATTATTAAATTTGTATCATCTGCGTAGTTTATTACAGTTTCTTCAGCGTTCTTGCCAATCGTGCATATATCATTCAAATTAATTATGAATAAAATCGGCCCTATAACACTACCCTGTGCAATTCCTGTTCTGTTAATCAATAAATCTGTGCATTTGCATTCTAGAGAATGAAAATGGCAGAATGTAAAAATAATATGAGTGGTGACAAAGGGCTTACTATCAATTTTCTTCTCCTGGAGATGCTAACTCCGCCAGCGAAATGCGCGTCTAGTGCAAGTGATATCAGTTTGGTGTTAAGGTTCATTGATCTCCAAAAGAAGTCTCATACAACTGATTATGATCGTTTCCTTCATTTTTTGTTGGGTTTTTGTTGAACCGTAAATATTCTGACTAATTTCACAAAGGGATTCGTTTATTCATTGATTTCAGATACAGAGGAGAATAATTCCATTTACGGATTTTCACAAACTCATTTTGAAATTCAACAACGGAAATATTCCATCGTTTTTTCGCATTTATGGAAATAATCGCACGAATAGCATAACGATTTATGAATTTCACAAGAGATGGCACCCTTCATAGCGATTTTTTCACTGTTGCCCTTTTTTCCAGCAGATGGATTATGTATGTTTCTGCTCGTGAATATTTCAGTGGTTTACACTTTCCATTATGTGAGCATTGTTTTTCGATCATTTGGAAACCAAAAGTTCTACGTCCGCCTTCTTGTGAACGATATAAATTACAATGTGGGTAGAAATAGTTTGGCTCTGAATGAATTATGGTCTTGTAATCTTCTCAACAACGGAATATTAATGAGCAACCAAATTTTTCAAATCGGCTACTAGCAATTTGGAGCCTTCAAGAATGCTCATCAACGTCAATAAGTTATCGAAATATTGTCAGGAAGTTTGTCGCTGGAAAAAAAAGTAATATAATTCTAGGATAACAGGAAACTGATTTGTCCCATATTCAAAGAAGGGAAAAGATATCATATGAGTAACTTATAGGCCAATAACACTACTCAGTACTGACTCTGGGGTGTTACCGGGTTTGCTTGCCGTGGTCCACATGTTTTTATTCCTGACGTTTCGCCTACAGCTGTGGTAGGCATAAACAAAGTTTATGAGATAATGGACGCGATTTTCTCGAGAAAAAACTAACACCCTTATAAATAGCTTCAATATCCCTACTGAACAGAAGAAAGCTGTCATTCCGGAGGAGAAATATTCACGCATTCCCCGAATATATGGCGTTCAAATAATACATAAACGGAATATCCCTCAACACAATCCCTCGCCAGATACCTAGTAAACACTCTCCAACCTCTAGAAGAACAATTTGTGTCATATGTGACAGACAGACAAACATTCTCGTGAGCTTCGATGTAGCATCTATTTTCACGAATATTCTTTCCAGCTAAATGTTTTGGAAACCAAGCATCAAATCTCTCAAGATAATGTAAACCTCATCAGTCATACTTTCTTTTTCAGGGCAAATTTTATAAACAAATGAAAGGCGCTCCGATAGGTTCCCCCCTATCGCCAGTTCCCTACATGGAGGACTCCGAAATCAGAGCCATTGACACATCTGAACCAAGCCTACGTGTTGGCTCCGATACGTAAATGATGTCTTTGTTAGTTGGCCTCATGGGTTTGAAACCCTGCCAACTATGGGAACAGAAAAAACGACCCTCTTCCATTCTTGGATGTTCCCATAACTAAATCCAACAATTGTTTCACAAACACCGTTTACCGAAAACCGACCCATACAAAACGGTTTCTCAATGCCAAGTTTTATTATCCAGCACAACTCACAACTGAATTCAGTTCTGAGTTATCTCATACAAAGGTCCTGAAAAGGATTTGAATTTGGGAATTTTGCAGCAATGCAGAACCGATATTTGGATTGTCCTTTATATGACGAGAAAGTTTTAAATCTAATGATGGACCCATGAAAAATGGACTGCCTCAGAGGTCAGTCATCGAGCCGTTCTTCTTTGTTTTTCTTATCATAAATTTATATCAAGATATACCAAGTTCTTAGTGCCCTATATGAATCAGTTTCATTTGAAGATTCACCACATTTGTTCGTTACTATTGAATTTATAAGTTCTGAAGTTGGATCATGGGAGAGTATGTTTGGTGCTGAAGATATATTTACTCACCAAAAAAAATACAATAGAAATCTTCAAATGATCTGGCCGATACTTGATGAAAATCCACAGTCAACAATGAGTTTGCAAATGTGCGAATAGCAAGCACGACAAAAATATTCAAACCCTGGACTCCTATGAACATTGAATAATAGCACAACAATGTTGATTCCTATAGCAATTAGCAAGATCGAAACCTTGGTTCCTGAACTCTATGATAAAACTTATGAGTTCAACTTCATTACTTGTTTTGTTGCCGTGCATTCATCAGTTACAGACGATTCACCCTGTATCAATATCATCGGCGCGTCAGAATGAGACGCACAAAGAGCACTCAGGCCAAATTAGTATTGTTTCTGGCGATGGAGAATGGGGATAAAAAATGTATCACCGAGTGCAAGTCTATTGTTTTCGAAAAACCATCTTCACAAATGGAGATGTGTGATTATGAATTTTATGGTCTAATGGGCATAAATACACGCCAAGACGGTATTCACCGTGAAAATATTTCATTTTAGCCGTATTCATGTCGCACCCTTTACTTTAATTCTAGATATTAAAGAGACTGCGCCTCTTTCGTTTTTCATTTTGTGTAGCTTGTAGGCGGCAGACTGAGAATGACAATACACCGCCCGATATGATGTCTAGATGGGAATTCATTCGAAAATAGGGGGCTTGCATGAACATGGGAGGCGAATTCTAGCTTTCGTAATGAAAGACTGCAGAATGATTATGGAAGATGTTCAAAATATAAATCTACGGATGCCCATCCATTTTTAAAGTTTTTCTTTCTCTCTCTCTCATTCTTCAACGCAGTGGAGTGACTATTCCCGCTCTAAATGCATTTTCACCAGAGACTATCATTCTAATATGAAAGTTTTACTTCTTGTAATCTTACGACCAAAAGATTTGGTCCAAATATAACAGAATCCTATTGTGAGAATACACAGTTGTGTGATTTGTTGAAGAGTTTCTAGTCTGATAGGTATCTGTATGTGGTTGTTGGAGTATCATCTGATATTCTCCCAATAAATGCAGGTGTTCCACAGGGTTCAGTTCTGGTGCCCACTTTGTTTCTGCTTCATATCAATGATTTGCTCGAGAAAACATCTTGTTCAATACATAGTTTTGTGGACCACAGTACTCTTCATACCAGTTCCTCTTCCAGAGTCCCCATACCAGCACGAGAAATAAAAATTTCAAAGTCATTAACGTCAATAAAATCAACGACGACTTGGTAAAAATAATAGACTGGGGTAACATGAACTTGGTGGAATTTAATGCTACGAAAACCCAGGCATGTCTCTTCTGGAGAAAGGCTGATTTTTCATCGTCTAATATTCAGATGTCAGGAATAACTATTCCTACAAAATCAAGTGTCTCGATGCTAGGAATTACAATCAGTGATAATCTCTCATGGGAAAACCATATGAGAAGGATCGCTGAAAATGCTTCCCAGAAACTTGGATTTCTATTTCGTGCCAAGAAATACTTCACTCCTCGCCAGCTTCTAATGATCTACAAGGCTCAGATACGACCTGTCATGGAATACAGTTCTCATGTGTGTAGTTCGGCACCAAAACATTCGTTGAGGCTTCTCGATTCTATTCAGAGAAAGGCAATCCGTCTTGATGGTGATTCTTCGCTCACATACTCGGAGACAGGGTCGGAGACTTGTCTCTTTTCTATAGATACTTTCATGGTCGATGTTCTTCCGAATTGTTATAAATCGTTCCACCCTTGGCAATATCTACACGAATGACTCGACGAGTACAGAATTCCCACCCTTTTGTTGTAATTCTGGAAACCTGTCGAAACTCTCTTGCCAAGGGATATTTCTTCAATAGAACAGCTGAGCTTTGGAACTCTTTGCGAAAAGAGGTTTTTCCTGAGGCTTACAAACTTCAGAAATTCAAAATGAATGTTAATTCGTATCTCCTGTCCCTTGATTCAAGCGGTGTTCTTTGAACACTACAGGGCTTTTCTCTCGTTTAAATCTACATATAAAAAAACAGAAAAAACAGGTTATCACAATTGTCGTTTCGATGTTGGGTTTATGTCACTCAAGTCAATTTTCTGGTAGTTAGCAAGTAAAAACAATTGATACAAAAAAGCATACTCCATATTCCTTGTTGAGTGGTCCATTGTTGAGTGGAATTAGATTGAAACCCGTCCAAAAATTATCAGACCGGAAATCGTCAATGAAATAACATTAAAAAAAATTGCAGTTGACCAAAAACTAATTGACATAATGAAGAAAAAATAGTCTGGTATGTACAGATAACTGGTGTCTAGCAAGCTCAACAGCAACTATGTTTCTTTCCAGCAGGTTCACATGGAAGAGAATCCCTAATAATGTTCAGTCAACATCGCGTGCACCATGTATATGTAGGAATATGACACAACTATCTTGGAAAGGAATTTCCCGTCCTGCGTATGTTCCGAAATCAAATGCAATATAGTCATTACCTAAGAAACCACCGAAGCCTCTGAAATAACAAGAACTAGATTTTTGATAGTAGTGAGCAGTGCTGGGGTAAATGCAAATACGCAATCATTAGGAGAGGTGTCCTTTGCCTACCGTGTAGTGTCAAACATGTCGCGATTGAAGAAAGAGTGCAAAGAATTTGCAAATGATGACAGTTTTACTGCAAGTCACCTATTGCACAAAAAGCACAGTTATCTTATGAACCAAGCATAGCTCATAGACCAAACTTTTACTATCAATTCATATTTTCCTTTTACTTCAAAGACGTTATCATAATGCTACTCAATGAAAGCGTTGTTGAATTTTGAAAATGAGTTGCACATCATTACTTTCATTCACAATCATTGATAGATAGAAAGATATAGATAGATGTTCATTGACTACGTACATAAGGTACATTTGTAGCGAGTGGGTGGGTGGTAAAGAATGTAGATGAACAGCATAACTGAACAATGCATATACATATATAACACCAATTTGAAAACTATGCTTGTTTCTAACCTACTTTCAGGCTGTAAAGTGACCAATCGTTCACTGAGAAGAAGACAAGGGAGAAAATAACTATTCCAATCCGTTTTGGAAACTTTCCAACCTCTTCGTCTTTTATTCAAAACGTCACTCATCACAATTCAGGCAGTGTTTATCTTCCCGCTCTACCATGAACACACCAAAATATTTATACAAAACAAGCTTAACCTGACTATATTAAAGCTACCATATAATATCCCAGTACCAAACATCTGAAATGATGGTACCTACTCACTTTCCATCAAAACCTCAATCGTCGTCAGTAACTAAAGCCTCACTCAGTTTTCAAAAATGAAGCATTATCTTTCCATCAACAATTTTTAGGTACAGCTTCGGTCGCACTGTCGTTCATCATGACTAGTTCATTTTTGTTTTGTGCATTGCTCACTTCAAACAACAAAATGTATTGAAATCAATCGCAAATATTCATTTCTTGTTCATTCCATGAAATCATTCGCAATGATTATAATTATGAATGAAATAGTATACAAGCCTCGGAAAAAAAAATATTTCTCGGGAAATAGCTTACCTCGGCCTTCAGCCCCGGTAAGCCATATTTTTTCCTCGAGATATGTGATTCACATCCCGCCTCAGGATGTGATATACTATTTCATAAATGACCTAGGTCTAACACAGCGTTTAGCATTCATTGTGAATTCATTGCCTGTATCCTTCAACAGCGATAAATTTGACAGCTCACAAAGTGCACTTGTCCTTATGATCTTAACCGCAGTTTATGTAATTACACCAGTATTATTGCAATAGAATATATCAAAAAACTAACTTGTGTTATTTCAGTGAGTTTTTTGGCTTTGACTCAATCTAACTTCGTCAACAATGAGTAAGATACCAATATTGAAGTTACCGCAATTTTTTCATCTGCGTCGTCCCACGTACTCTTTCCTAATGTAGATCATCGTCGCCGACGACATTGTTACACTGGTCAGACACGCCTTGTCGAAAGAAATGTATTGAAAAATCAACTTCTCGATGACAATACAGTTAGCCTACCGGTTTGGCTGAATATTTCTTGGTTATCTATTGGAGCTGAGGGTACGTATAAGTAGGATTATTTAGAGGGATTTATTCCAGCATATTAAAGGCGCACCTGAGTAATCTTTCGAAAAAATGTTCTCGATTTGAAGGTTATTACGCTATAAGGTAGACACGATAAAATTTCCACAAAATTTATTGTCTTCGCGACATGTTTCGATACACTGTATCTTTATCAAGCGAATGTATTTAAACACTAAATTATTCTTTGTTAAAAGCTCCTCAAATACATCAGGGCCTACTCTAATTATCTCTGATTCCTAGAATAATACAACTGATACTGATGATGATTCCTAAACTTATGAACTGATGCTGATTCCTGAAATTATACAACTGATACTGATTCCTAGAATTACAACTGATAATGATTATGATATCTGAATATAGGTACTACTTATTAATTGAATGAGTTCAACAAAGGGGAACTATTGAGATCCAATTGATCATTTAGCAAACAATTTGAATTTTTTAATTTATTCATTTCCAAAAATTCCAAATAATTGAGTCTAATGCCCTTATTTTCAACATGCAGAATTTCGAAATTTTTATCGAAGTCATGGCCTTCCTCCAAAATGTGATTGGCATATGATGAATGAGTTGTTTTCTTTTCATAATTCATAAGATGTTCACGTGTGCGGCTTTTGAACGGTCTACCTGTCTGGCCAATATATACTCTGGAGCAAGATCCACAATTCAATTTATAAACTCCCGATTTTTCATCTTTTATTGTTTTATCTTTGTTATTCTTGATAAGCCAACGTGTTATCTGTTCTATATGCTACTCTTAAATTTTGTTCATGCAAAAATGAAGCTACTTTTTCCGTAGCAGGTCCTGAATAAGTTAGAATTCTATAATTATTGTCATGGGTCCTCAAAGTGGGGTACACTTCTTGGATAGCTTTTCTATGTAGTTTTTTAGCAAGAATATTTTCTATTAATTTGACTTGATATCCATTGTTAACTGCTATTTGTTTTATGATATTTAATTCTTTGTTGAAAGTGTCCACAGAAAGAGGAATGTTCACTAATCTGTGTATCATACTATGGTATGCTGATATTTTATGTTTATATGGATGTACCGAATTATTATGAATAGTAATATCAGTGTGGGAAGGTTTATGAAAAATAGCAAAGTGGTGTTTGCTGTTGGCTTTACCTATTGTCAAGTCTAAGAAATTAATTGAATTTTCTGTTTCCATCTCTATTGTGAATTGAACATTTGGATGAATAGTGTTAATATATTTATGGAATGTATCTAATTGCCTGTTGGTGCCTTTAAAACAAACTATAACGTCATCTACATATCTGTACCAATACAAAAACTGTTGCGAGAGTGGATGCTTATGAATTATATTTTCCAGATTGTCCATGAAAATTTCTGCCAGTAGAGGACTCAGCGGATTTCCCATGATCAAACCGTCAGATGAAGAGTATACTTCATTGTCAAATTAAAAGTAATTTTGTTCAAGACATATCGACAAAAGGTCTAATATATCTTGTTTAATAAGCGGATTAACATGATTTTTATCTAGTAAACCTTCGACTAAGAGTATGGTATCTTGTGGAGGTATACTAGGGAAAAGATTTTGAACGTCAAATGATATTAATTTTGCGTTATCTGGAACAGTTATATCCTGTATTTTATTTATCAAATCATAAGAATTTTTAAGGCTGAATTTCGGTTCAAATTTAGAATAGTTTGTTATCAAATGTATTAGCTTTCTTGATAACTTAACTGATGGTGCTGTAACAAATGATACTACTGGCCGAATAGGGTAGTTTTGTTTATGTAATTTTATACATAAAATTCCCCTTTATTGAACTTATTCAATTAATAAGTAGTAACTATGTTCAGATATCATAATCATTATCAGTTGTAATTCTAGGAATCAGTATCAGTTGTATAATTTCAGGAATCAGCATCAGTTAATAAGTTTAGGAATCATCATCAGTGTCAGTTGTATTATTCTAGGAATCAGAGATAATTAGAGTAGGCCCTGATGTATTTAAGGAGCTTTTAACAAAGAATAATTTAGTGTTTAAATACATTCGCTTGATAAAGATACAGTGTATCGAAACATGTCGGGAAGACAATAAATTTTGTGGAAATTTAATCGTGTCTACCTTATAGCGTAATAACTATGGATTTCCATCAAGTAAAGGCCACCTCAATCCACGATTTGAAGGTGTAACATTTTTACCTTATTGTCTCTGTCAACTAACTGATGAATGGATCAAGTGGGGTTCCCAAAATACGTGAGATTTTCATTATATTCGAGTTCACACGAAAAGAAAACTCCTATTATATCCATTTTACCAAAGGAGAGGAGACACAAGAACGTATTCACTTAGGAACTTGGTTACTATTGTGGGGAGAATGAAGTTTGATGTATTATTTTCTGGCTTCCTTCTCCGAATGAAAAAATATAAATTACAACTTCTATGAAAGGAACTCTCTGTTGATAGGTACGTGTATATCATTTAGCTTTATATTTTGCTTTGTCTAGATATTCCTTTGTTTGTTATCTATTTCATTGAATTTTCAAATTCTTAGTAAACTTGAGCAAGAAAGAGTGATTTCTGTGCAACCCAGTGCAAGTCGTCGCCATATAGGCAGGGGAGTAGCTGTTTTAGATGGACTTTTACATGTACCTATCAAGAAAGTGCTAGTAAGTTTGTTTTTGAAAAAACACAAAAAAAAACATCGAACGTATTCACTTGAATACTGTGTTGAAAAAGAACTGAGGGAGAAAGATTGAGGGAAGTCACAATGAAAGAGCAGAAAGTTATACTCGTCGGGTTAACACTACATGAAAATGTCAACAGAAAGGGACAAATCTACGACTGTATGCGGTTCTCCAGAGGAGTAGATGGGTCAGTAACAATAGAGTATTAAAGTCTCATTTGAAATGCTACAATGGCATTGTCTATAGATCTTTCGAAAACGATCCATTGGGTAAACTACGAAAAGTTACAAAAACTAGGTTCTGGAGGTGCAAGCCCATGTCTGCTCAAATCCTACTTACAGAGTAGGATGCAGAGGACAACTGAACATGATCAAGGCAGACTGGAAAATCAAAGCTAGGAATTCAAAGTGATGTCCGCGAAGGATCCATTCTGGGACCTATGCTTTATATTCTTCACGTCAATAACCTGTGAGACTTGATGCAAGACGATACTGGGTGCTGACGATACCAGTCATCCCTCATCAAATAATGGAAGGTTGATTTCTCTAACACAGAAAAACCTGAAATGCTGAATTTCACACAAGGGAAATATGAATATATTGAACTGATGAAATGCTAACAGTGTTTTGTTTCTTAGATTGAGAGTTGATGAGGAAGTGAGTTAGGGTTCTCATTTTGAGATAAAAATGTCGGAGAGATGAAAGCACATTATGTCTACGCCTCAAAAATGCCGACTAGAGATGTTGAAAGAGGCTCTAAAACTGTTGATATTTCACAGAGTGTAAAGTGGGGTTTCATAAACAATTGAGGAAAATTAGTGAACATTATTCTCATTCAACAGAAAAATAAAATACAGGTCTGTAAAGATGTATTCAAAAATGATAGCATCTCAACGATTTTTCAATTTGTTTTCTTGAAAGTGTGATATTTTTCAAAAAAATACATCTTGTTGATAAAATCAAAAACATACACGATTTATCGTAGTAAAAACGACATATATCAAATGTTTCTAAATGGAGGAGAGCACAAACAAATAAAATCACTTCAGATCCTAATTCTCCCAGCACTGTTGATTTTACAACTTCCATCGTCACAATAACTAATTCTTTATAGGGCTGAAGTTCATATAGGTAGATGAGTTCTGAGAAATTCCATACGAAATGGTATGTCGATATGAAGAATTCAAATTATGCAAAACTATCTAGTGCCAAACGAAGGTACAGGTTAATCACCTATGTTTTCCAACTAAGAAAATTCCAATGCACGGACAGTCAGTTCATGTATATATATATATATATATATATATATATATATATATATATAATAATTATATAATTATATATAATTATTCATGTAGTTAAACAAATAAATATATATATATATATATATATATATATATTTATTTGTTTAACTACATGAATAATTGATATAAAATAATCTTCACATTCCAATAAATACAATAATGAACGTCAGTTGTGTACCCACTCGAAAACTTTGAGGCCGAACAGCAATGAACTGTATGTACTCTTTTATTGAATATGGCTGTGAAATAAAATTGTTGATAATAAAATATGAAGCTTATGGATAGAAAATCATATTCAATAACAGATGCAAAATACTGATTATAGGAAATTTGTTGTACAAACAGATGTGTTCAAGAAATAATCTATTATTGCTCGACGAAATACTCCCTGTGGTAGAGTCCAATCCAAATCTACGAGCACACTGCATGTATTGGCCAGTCGCAGCATGGTCACGAGAGGGGATCTATTTGTTGTAACCACCAACGGAATATTGAATGGATATGTTCTTCGAGTTCTACGGAAAGGGACATTGAATCTCAATAATGATAGGATTTCTGGTGCATTCATCCTATTATTTATTAAATTGTACAAAAAATACATCATAGCAAGGGATCTCCTGGTTTCTGAAGAGAGGACTTTGAAGTCATGTCTGAGTTGATTGGATCTGATAACTTGATAGTCAGCCCTAATACGATACTGTTTGTAATATAAGTACCTGAGCAATTTATTTTGTATTTTCTCGACTGCATTGATTGTAGACCTCCTAGAACTCCAATTTAGGTCTCACAAGTGAGTAATATAGTAATTTAATAGTATTGTTATTCGTGAAGTCCTGAGTTTGTCTAATAATGAATCCCAACATTCGATTTGACGATGTTTTGAATATGTTTGGCAAACGATAAGGTACTATTGTAAGTTACCCCAAGATCTTTAACCTCAGAACATCTGTGGAGGATTTTCCCATCCATCATATAATCAAAAATAACAGGATCCTTCAAACGAGTTATTGTGATGATGCAACATTTGTTAATATTGAAGTTCAATTCGTTTGTGATGCTTCATTCATGAATCCTGTCGATGTCCCATTGCAAATTTACACAATCCCTAACTGTTTGTTTCTGTTTATATATTTTCAGATCATCGGCAAAAAGCAAACATTCAGAAAATTCCAATATATATATATATATATATATATATATATATATATATATATATATATATATATATATATATATATATATATATATATATATATATATATATATATATATATATATATATATATATATATAATATGTATGTATAATCCAAAAGGATTGTGATTTACCATGTACTACATTTTATACGTAAGGCGAAAATATTCTGTCACGCACACCATGAAAAACAGCACTCGGCTTCAGTCATGGCCACGTCTTCCACACTTAGACAGCATTGTCCCAAGCTTGGACACATGCGGTGGAAACAGAAAGGAGAAGACGTAGCCAACCGATAGTATGGAAGTTAGCCAAGCAGAACAACTATAGTGTAAACTTTCGACTATTCACGAAACTCACTTATCAGGGCCACAAATGACTTCTCACCATCACATTCTTCCATCATCTATTCAAAACTTTATAATGAGTGTATTTTCGATGGAAAGACTGGAATAACTTCAATCAGTACGGTATTGTGGTCGGTTCTATATTGCATTGTCCAAGTTTCGCGTAAAAAGCTTGAAATTGCGATATTCCCAGCTCGTTGTTTGTCCTGATGTGAGTGTGAGGCATATTAGAAGCGAGTTTCATGGCTGGGTGCGATTTTACAGGCCGATTACAGGACGAAGGTCGTTGTTATGTGAACCTTTTTATTATGAAATTACAAGGAACTTATGTTCTCTCAGTAGTTTTCAGGTTGCAAAACTACCAAAGTATGAAGAAATGAAGAATTGATGTTGGAATCTTCACAAGAGTAGAAGGGCAGACTTCTAGACTACTTCTGGAAGTTGCTGTGTTAATAAATCCTCATCTGAATGAGAACTACGACCTTTCAGCCAGCAACTTTTCGTATGACTTAAAATAGCATATCAAAAAATCAATAACAGATATTTATAAAAATTGCTCAACTTGATTGATAATTCAGAATCTGTCTGCCCCTGTTCTTGAAACTGATTCAAATTACGTCTTCTTCGCGCTCACTTTTTTTTTGAAAGTTTGTCAAAGCTCTGAGATGTGACATGACACAACTTTCCTCAGAGAGTAAAAGCTGACTCCCACAAATTTCCTTTTCAGGCATTATTTTACCTTGCTGTCATTTGAGTCATCGGCAGTAGGAATGTCTTCTGTTGGTTTAGAACCACGTAGCTGTCTCTTCACTCATTCGCACTCATAGAGGCCTCACCGATATATTTTTGACTGCACAAACATCTGTGGTGTTATAAATGTTGTTCTGAAATTATAGATTTGATCGACTTCCAAACTCGACCGGTTCTGAATCATTCAGAACTAGTTTTCCATCCGTGTATTGAGGGTGAACTCGGTCGAAATATGTGACACTACAACTGTCCCTCTGCTTTCAACTGCTGATTCAGATCCGTTCTACAGTACTATCTCCATCGGCAATGAAAATTTTATCTGGTGATTAGAACCACCAATCTGGCTTTTTTTGATGTACTTCTTATGTTCAATATTTTGCACATCCAGTCATCTTGATAATCCACCGATATATTTTTGACAGTACGAACAAGGAATTTGATAAATACAATTCTCTGTGTACGTCGGTTTAGTATGTGTCAGTATTAAACGTTAAGTACTTGTTTTTGAATGTTGTTCTAACGTTATACCTGCCGACCAGTTCCATCTCTTCAGACAATCAGGAGGCATAAGGTGTGATATAAGGATATCTAGTTAGTATGGATGGTGCCCTCGGTGTATGGTGCAATTACTTTCGAATTGCGTTGACACTTGTGTAGTGATTTGAATTATGATGTGGAAATCTGATGGTATCTGTTTTCATTTGATATTCACTAATTCCTTTATGAAGTGTCGATTTTTTATCATTACTTCTGGAAAAGGGAGTTCATCGTTATTTTCAATTTCTTATGTTTTAATTTCATTGTTGGTAATTGTTTGTTGAGTGTTCCAACAAAATAGTAAGTTCATTTCAACCATGACTGCATATATGTAGCAAAATCATCATCAGCATATCTCCACCATTACCTTCGACCTTCTGGATTATTTTCTACGAAAGAATCTTCAAAATACTCCATATGAAATTTACTCAGAATTTAAAAGATCCAGTCTGATTTCCTGCAGGAAAAAAACATTTCTCAATTAGAAAATGTGTTTCTGTACATAGTGTTGAGATATCAATTGGAACTTTCGCATTCAACTTCGTTCTTTCCATAAGTGTTCGACCGTTCTCTAATTTGAAATTGACGATTTCTAAAGTTTTGTAAGGAGGAACATTTGTGAAGACGTCGAAACTCACCAACATGTCTCCAGCTTGCATTTCTACTTGTTCTAATTCTTCCAACAGACGTATTTTCTATCAATCTACTTCTATTGCCTGATATGTGTTTCAGTTTTTGGAGTACATATCTGGCCAGTTTCTAGCATGAAGATTCAATAGAGGTTGATTTGGTGTGCATTATCGGTACTTAATGAAAATCTTTCGTTGTTACAGATTCATTTTGATCTGTCGAATATGAGATCTTTGATAGATTTTCGGAAACCAACAAAGAAGAGAAAGAGGTTTGTGAATCAGTTTCGGAAACAGAAACGAATTTTGTTTCGGAAACGTTAAGTTAATTTATATATATATATATATATATATATATATATATATATATATATATATATACATATATATAAATTGTCCAAAGTGATGCCCATTAGATATTATACAGGCTTCGAAACGTCGAATCACTTCTCTCGTACAAGTCGCTCTTATAATATCAGGCATAATATCACTGCACGCTAGTCGAATTTTCATTTTCAGATCATCCACATTCAAAGGGGGAGTAGTGTGAACAATATCTTTTAAATAACACCATAGGAAAAAATCAAGCGGTGATAAATTTGGGCAACGAGCCGGCCACCGAATTGGACCCTTATTACCAATCCATCTATTTGGGTACGTTCTATCCAGATATTCGGTAACAACCTGTGAATTGTGAGGAGGAGCACCATCTTGTTGCCACCAAATTCTTTGTCGTTCTGCTATGGGAATCTTCCATCAACTGGATCAAATCATTTTCTATAAAATGTAAATATCGCAATCCATTGAGATTTTCATTGAAAAAGTAAGGTCCTATGATGCGGCCATTGAACAATCCACACCATACATTGATACCCCAAGTAGTTTGAAAATTACTTTCGCGGACCCAGTGGGGATTTTCTTGGGACCAATAGTGACTGTTATGTCGATTCACAACTCCATTATTGTGGAATCGCGATTCATCGCTCCACAAAATTTGATTGAATATGTTAGGACTTTCATGTAATATTACCTGAATACGAGCAATGAATTCAAGTCGTCGTTCAAAGTCCGTGGGTTTCAAACCTTGTACCAACTGAATTTTGAATGGGTGGTATTTATTTTCTATCAGAATTCTCTGTACATCAGATTTACTCACACCGACTTCTTCTGCAAGAGTACGGATAGAAACATGTGGATGAATAATAAAAGCCAACACATTGATCTCTAAATCTTCAGTTCTAACAGATCTCGTATGATGACGATGCTTTATAGTAGAAGGAAATGACCCAGTTCGCAATTTTTCTTCAACTCTCGAAAAAGTCATTCGTGACGGAATGGGTCTGTCTGGAAAACGTTCTTGGTATAGACGTTGTGCTTGACGGCAGTTTTTCTGACATTCCCCAAAAATTAATAACATATCAATGCAATCACTTGGACTAAACGCGAAAGGCATACTGGAGTTTTCGCACAAAGAACACAGTTACTGTTTTGCAAAGAATCACTGAATCGAACTGACAAGTAGATACAATTCAACAACATTTGTTACTAAGGCATCAACAAGCATAAGCTACTTGATGAAATTGTGCAATATAAAGCAATTCACCCTCAAGTTAGTCACATTCTCAAGAATTTCAATATTATTCAACTGATATCGATATCGTATCGTAGAGGTGAGAATAATGGTTTGTATTCAGTAGTAGTCTAGTTCAATTTAATAAAAGATATAGACTGGATTCGTGTACGAGTAAATACGTTTTTTTGAAACTTTATATTTAAGGAAAAGTGCAATAACTCAACAACGCCGTAACCGAATTTCAAAAACCAAACATGAAATGGTATCAGAATTTAACGTAGCATCTGATTATGTAATGATATACAGGACGTTCTATTTTGAAAAATTGAATTTTGGTCTGTAGCACCTACACCAAACACCCTGTATATTTAAAAATTATATCAAAATAAAGCTCTCATGAACTCCTAAAACTTTTGTATGAAACATTTTTGTGTATCTCCTTCAACAAACCAGATATTGCCTGTCACATAAAATGTGGGACACCCGGTATATCAAGTATATTCAGTTTTTAAGATTATAGTAGATCAGTACACAAGAAAATTCATCTTCCACAAAATAATGACTTTCAAACATGTGTCACTTGTATTTATTTTATATTGGTCTGGGCGTTCCATTTATCAGATTGTGTTACGTTTTCAGCAGAAAAGTAAGAAGAGAAAATCAATCCAGCACGGTAGTGTAGTGGTTAGCACGTCCGCGTTTCAAGTGGAAGACCGAGGTTCAGATACAAGCCAGGCCACCGTGCTGGGTAATCGCACGTTAAAAGGCGAGGCCTCGTTAATCCATTGCTCGCACAAGTTTCGACTTCTAAGAGTTGATGTTCGTCAACTGGTTAACGGAACGAAGAATTTAGAACAACAATTCAGAACAAAAAAAAAATACTTTTGAACGAACTGTACTGGTACGATATGTCGAGTAAGCTGAAGCCGACTCTGGCCGTTAATACACCTCATCATATCTCCAGACATTTTCCGATTCTTCATTTCCTCTTCGATCCTCAAATCTCGTTAGATTTCAATATTTTTCCATCGGATGGAATTGCCACATAAAAAATGCATTCGATCAGAGCACCACACCGTCATCCATCGATTTTATTATTTAAAAGTAAAACCCATTATTGTAATTATTCATAAAAGTGTCCGATTGGTCGGTCACTTTGGGGCATTCAACTCTCTCACCCATTTGTGAGTCGCCCGACCAGGTCACTCTTACGCTAACTTGCAAGGACGTTTGTGTTTTTCGATGCTCTCAGAACACAGTTTCAGACTTTATGGGAGGGCTCGCCGGCCGTTTTCGCACTTTCGGCGCATACAGAGTGTCGAGACGGCCGTGGTGGGATCCTCCCACCTCCATGTTCACTTTTACTCGGTCGAAACCAACGATAACACATCCACGGCGTGAGGAGTATCAGAAATAGTATATATAACCAAGGCGAAAAACCAACCATTTTTCTCGAGGAAAATATAAAAAGCCGAGCTAAACTATTTCTCGATAGGGAAACTGTATGTTTTGCCGAGGTTTGTATACTATTTTATTCACAATCATTCCGAATAATTTCATGAAGTGAACAAGAAATGAATATTTGCTATTGATTCCAATACACCCTGTTGTTTCAAGTGATCATTGCTTTGAAACAAATAGAATGACGCTTCCATAAATGTCAGTATTGAATTGTCATTTTTGTAGGAAAAGAAACTTCACCTTGTAGTTACAGACCAATTGCATTGCTTTCTATCATTTCCGAAGTCATGGAAAAACAATCAATATAGAGCTCATCAACTATCTGGAGGCATCAGGAATAATTAATGATCGACAGTACGGATCGCCATCGAATATCAACCAGTGACTTATTGGGGTATGTTTCATATATTTGACTGCATTCCATAAGAAAATTCGGAGAAATGTTAGCTGTTACACTCGACATTTCAAAAGCTACTGATCGAGTTTGGCATCGGGGTCTCTTTTCTAAACTGCCATCTTATGTTTACCTCCTCAATTGTGTGTTTTGTTAAAGATTTTCAAGTCTGATAGGTCTCTCTATATGGTTGTTGATGAAGTATCGTCTGATATTATTATGAATGCAGGTGCTCCAAAAGGTTCAATTCTGGCGCCCTCTTTGTTTTTTTTTTTCATATCATTGATCTGATGGAGAGAACTCTTGTTAACTTCATAGTATTGCGGACGACATTACTCTTCATACTAGTTTCTCTTCCAGAATCCCCATATCAGCACGAAAAGCAAAAATTCAGAAAGGTATTGGAGTCAATAGTATAGTCGATGACTTATCGAAAATAATAGTAGGCATGTCTCCCCTCAAAGAAAGCCGATCCATCTTTATCTGATATTCATATGTCAGGAGTAACTATTCCTACAGAGTCAAGTATCTTGATGCTAGGAGTTACGATCAGTAATCTCTCGTGGAAAAACCATGTCGGATCGATCGCTGAAGATACTTCTCGGAAGCTTGGAATTCTATGTCGTGCGAAAATATACTTCACTTCTCACCACTAAAACTTCTTGATTCTATTGAGGAAAAAGCAATCAGTCTTGTTGGTGATTCTCCGCTCACGGACGCTTATAGTGCTCTTCTGAATCGTCGCCTCGTTCCATCCTTGTGAGTTTGAAGACCTGTCGAACCTTTTTTGCTTAGAGATGTTTTTTCAACAGAACAGCTCACCAACAAGACAGATTGCTTTTATCTAAATAGAATCAAGAAGCTTCAATGAATGTTTTGATGCCAAGCTCCATACATCAGAACTATATTCCAAGACAGGTCGTATTTGAGCCTTGTAGATCATTAGAAAATGACGAGAAGTGAAGTTTTTCTCCGCATGAAAGAGAAATCCAAGATTCTGGAAAGCACACTTAGCAATCGATCTCACATGATTTTTCCATGATAGATTATTACTGATCGTAATTCCAAGCGTCGGGATACTTGACTCTGTAGGAATAGTTATGCTCCTGACATCTGAATGTTAGATAAAAAGAGATCGGCTTTCTTTGAGAAGAGACATGCGTGGGTTTTCCCAGCATTATACTCCACCAAGTTGATGTTGCCCCATTGTATTATTTTTGTCAATATCGGGGATATTGACAATATTCTGAGTTTCACAAACCTATCAACAGTTTGCTGTTCGTAATTAGCGACATTATTCCATCACCGTTTCCACAAAGTGGCCTCACAAAAGGCCGTCTGTTGCGAACCCTTCACACGAATGCAATACAAACAGAACACCATCCAGCTCATTGTTCACCACCACAAACATAATATAACATATTGGATTTCTCACTCAGAATGTCGAACTTCCCGACTCTTTGTTTTCGCAGTTAGAGTGCCAATGTCGGCGTGCCAGTAGAGACCAGAATAGCGAATCGCAGGCTGTCGACTTGAAATGCGGATCGGCAAATCTCAATAAGGGTTTCAGCTGAATATAAGGTGGAGGCAAGTAGCGTTGCATATGTAGGAACCATCCAGTTTGTGTGGATCGAGTGATATCAAGGTGTACGTGATCTATGTCATTAGCAGTGGTCTCGATAGTGTAGAGGTAAGCACGTCCGCCTATTAAGGAGTATATAGGATGGCCTTCACTGAGTGTTATCCACGAGAAACGCGGGAAAAAACTGAGAGCGATATTGCTCTCTATGGAAAAAGCCCAGAACTACAGCATCCAAATACCATTAAAGGCGTGCATGCCTAATTCTAGCGAAGTTAATAATACTCTCCCCACTATTGTTTACTTCATCAACTATTACAGGGTGAATATAAAAGCTTCAGTCTAAGTGGATATACCGCCATCAGGGTCGATAGGCCGAATGCAATCCTAGGAGGGAAATAGCTAGCTAGACTGATAAAAATAATATTTTTTATACGAGGTTGCCTCGACAGCGGAGCTCAATCGAGCATTTTGAAATAGGTTCACCCAATATGATTTGGACAAGATGTGTAGTGCTGGCAGAAGGTATTACTAGCTGGAGATTTCAACGCCATAAGGCGGAAGTGGAACTGCAACAATCAATCAAAACAAATTGGCATCACGTTCTTTGAATAATAATATAATCATCACCCGAAAACGAACCCACGTTCTATCCGTGGAATGGGGACACACCACACCAAATGGATTTGATAATAAGAATGTTCGAGACTCAGGAGAATCGAATGTTCTGGATGAGTTGAGCTCTGTTCATAGGCCAGTGGTATTCCAGTTGAAAAAGGAAAAACCCAACAAAGATAAAGAAAAATATAACTATACAACTGCCAACTCAATCGTATAATTGTATCATTGCAATCCGTCTTGTTGGTGATTCTTCACTCACAGACTCGCTCACTTCATTGAAACATCGTAGAAGGGTCGGATACTTGTCTCTCTTCTATAGACATTTTCACGGTCTGTGCTCTTTTGAATTGTTCCACTCTTGGCAATATCTACACGGATGACTCGACGAGTACAGAATTCCCATCCCTTTGTAGTGGAATTAGAGACCTGTCGAACCTCTCTTGCTCAGGGATCTTTTTTCAATAGAACAACTGAGCTTTGGAACTCCTTGCCTTTCCTGAGGCTTACAAACTTCAGAACTCCAAAGTGAATGTTAATTCGTATCTCCTGTCCCTTGATTCACGCGGTGTTCTTTGAACATTACCGGGCTTCCTTCTCGTGTGAATCAGCATATAAAAAAAAAAGTAACCAAAAATTAGTCTCGAACGTTCAGGTCAATCAAATCAACTGTGATCAAGGGGTAAGGATATCGTTGAATTCATCAAGAGAAAGAACAATGCACGAAAATGCTGGCAGCGTCGAACCAGCAGTATGAAGATACATTATAGTTAGCCAATGAAGTGAATCAGATAATTAAAGAGTTCAACAATAAACGATGGCAGGATAAACTGGCCAACTCAAACGCTCGGGACAAATCTCTATGAAGGATGGCGTGCCGACTCGACAAGTGGCTCGAACCCATATTTACCACAGAGAGAGGTAACTAGCGTGCAATAACTAACCTCCTAAAAGCGAAAATGTTTTCTGAATATTTCTAGGGTGTTCACAGAGCAAGTCCCGATTCGCCTGGAGCATGCTGAGGTGGTACCAATTCACAAATACGGAAAAGAGAAAACAGAAACACAAGGTGAAGGAAACATCCAACGGAGATAAGACCACAGTTGTGGTCTTGCTCGACATGGAAAAAGCATTCGACAAGATATAAACGGAAGAACTAATAGTCAAATTGTGGGGGGCAAACATGACTCTACACATGGTGAAGCTGATAGATAGCTACCTAGTTGAAAGGACTATCCGGGTGGGAGCTAACGAAAGTACCTCGCCAGCTCACCAAATCGAAGCAGATGTTTCGCAGGGATCCTACCTATCCCTACACTCAAACTACATACATATTACTCTACGAAGTTCCAGACGACGAATGTCGCCATATTGCAGCCTCAAAAACACTCCTTAGACGAGACTTGAGAGGATGCAGAACAAGGTCCTCCGTATCATCTCTAATAGTGAAAGATGAATTGGGTTGGAAAAGCTGGGAGATATAACTGGAATAGAAACGGTAACAGACCACATCACAAAGCTGACCTATAAATTCTACAAGTTTTCCTTCTCGAAGAGTCCTTCAACAAGAGAAATCACCGGCGTAAAAGCGCATCATAAACAGTCATCCAAGCACGGGCTAGTCTATGACGCTCTGGACCTTCTCCTTGAAGTACCATGGGCTAAATTCAACTTGGCACCCCTCGTAGAGAAGGGGTGATGGCAAAATATTACGTCACATCTCAGTTCTTCGACAGATTTCACTAAAGAAATATAGAAGGGAAACAATTGTGAATTAGTTTTGTTCTTTATATCTGTTTTTCAGCAAGGCGGATTTTTTGGGGAAGATTAGAAGTCGGACTTTTCAAACTTGTAAAGATTCTAATATTGATCCTTTATTAACTACGACAGATATAAAAACTGAAATCAATTCTGAATGACAGCAGGAAGTAGCATCCTTCTGACCAAACAGTAATATTGTTTGTACTCTATTGTTTGATGATGAGGCCATGAGAGTAACAAGATTATTTATTGGATTCCCTGAGCTCACAATTTCAACATGGCATCTGAAATCGTCTTTTTGTTCTAATGGATATTTTCAAGTAATCCTTCCAGAGTATGACTCAATGTATTTTCATCAAAGAGTCGAACAGCACATCAAGGCAAATCCGTATGAGTTTATAGCTGGAAGGGAAGTTCCTCCATGAAACTTCAAGTATACATTTTAAATGTATTGAACATGGAATCTTCCTCAATCTTGCAGCAAAACTCTCGTAATTTGTTCAAACATGAATAAGGTTAATATACTTAGAGCCCATGTAGAACATCAAATTGGTTGAACTCAAATCCCAGGTAGGGTGGTTATATTGTAAGTTAAAAATGTCTGTTGAACTGATATAGATACTGAAGAAACAAACAATGGTCAAAATGTGCTGAAACCCATTTGAATTCTGAAATGAGCCTAGCAAAACGTATATGCTTTATGGTATCTTACCATGTTCAGCTACTTTCTACATCCGACATTCAGAAATTCGAGACTATCTACTGTATTCTATATTTCATGACGATATCTATTTTCTTTTATATGCAGTTTCACACAAAAGGGAAGCCCTGTAATGTTCAAAGAACACCGCGTGAATCAAGGGACAGGAGATACGAATTAACATTCACTTTGAATTTCTGAAGTTTGTAAGCCTCAGGAAAAACCTCTTTTGGCAAGGAGTTCCAAAGCTCAGCTGTTCTATTGAAAAAAGATCCCTGAGCAAGAGAAGTTCGACAGGTTTCCAAATTCACAACAAAGGGGTGGGAATTCTGTACTCGTCGAGTCATCCGTGTAGATATTGCCAAGAGGAAACGATTGATAACAATTCGGAAGAGCATCGACCGTGAAAGTATCTATAGAAGAGAGACAAGTCTCCGACCCTTGTCTGCTGCCGCCAGGTATTCCACTACCTGTGCTTGAGTATTGATGTTGATTCATGTAAAATTTCGGCCTTACGCTCCTGGTGATCTTTGCTACGAGTTTGAAGATATCGTAAAGCGTACTTCCTTTTTCATTTAAAATAATAATTGACAAATCATTGCTTGCTCAACTACAACAATTGTTGATTTTTCGTATTTCTAGAATATGATCTAGAAGAAGTTTCACCTTTGTTTGCCCCATGAAGAAATGTATGGAAAAAACCATTCTATTTGTAGCTTCGAGGTTCTACATATTGAAAGATATTCCTTGAACACACAGTTACGTTTTTTCATCTGCCTTTTATATCAATTCACAAATATCCTTATATTCTCATATATTATAAATATATACACTGAAATTTCTCCAACTGTATAATAGGGTTTAACGTGTAGATATGAAATAAATAAATATATGGGGTAGAACAACGCTATGCGAGGTTAGACTTCCGATACAATAATCAAGCAACAAATAATTCGATTTTTTTAATACATTCACATTCGCACGAGAGGAAAGCTGTGTAATGTTCAAAGAATACCGCGTAAATCAAGGGACAAGACAAAGGAATTAGTGTAAACTTTAAATTTTTGAAGTTTGTAAGCCCCAGGAAAGATTTATTTCGGTAAGAAGTTTCAAATTTCAGCTGTTCTATTGAAAAAATATTCCTGGGCATGAGAGGTTCGACGGGTCTCCAAGCTCATAACGAAGGGGTGGGAATTCCGGAATCGTCGGGTCATCCGTTTTGATACTGACAAGGGTGGAACGACTGAAGACAATTCAGAACCGACAATATATATAGAAGAGAAACAAGTCTCCGGCCCTGCTACGATCCAACGAAGTGAGCGAGTTTGTGAGCGAAGAATCACCAACAAGACGAATTGCCTTTCTCTGAATAGAATCGAGAAGCCTCAATGAATGTTTTGGTGCCGAACACCACACATGAGAACTGTATTCCATGACAGGTAAAAGTTTATATATATATTCGATGTTTAGGTCACTTTTGTGGGTCTAGTGACATATATCAATCTTTTATATAGGTACTATATATCGAATTCCAAATCATTCAACCTAGTGGTTTATGAGAAGATCATTTTGAAAGGTCACCAAATTTGTGATGACATCACATTACTCCTAGAACATCACTGACTGAATCTATCGAAAAGTCGATCAATAAATCTGAAGGTTAACTGAATACCCGAATGCACGGTAATCAGGTAAATCATCTTTCGAACAATCTGTTCAGGCCAGTCTCAAATTACCTACACAGTAGGTTTCGGCTGGCACCTGTCAGAAAACAACTACTTCCCTGGCTAATACCACGGAGGGCATTGAATTATATCCGACCGGTGCCAGTGCAGGTTTCTTCACAGAAGTAAATCCTGCATTTGCTTTCGTCGATACAAATGAAGGAATTGATTTTCAATCCTAGGGACGGACACACTTGCAGACCGGTTTCGGGCTATTTGGCCACTCGTCAGTGCAAGGCAGTGCCATCATCAACATAAAGTCGATGATTTCCCATAATTAAAAATCAAACTCCTTCACGAGTATCAAGCCCCGGCCAAAGCTGATGCGAACAACAAAGTTATTACGCCATCTACCAATGGACGAGGTATTCCAAAAGCAAACCGAATTCGCCCATTCCTCCTGCATGGAAAATGTAAAAACACTTGACATAGTCAGTGGGCATACTTGAAGACTGGCGTCTTTCGAACAATCTGTTCAGGCCAGTCTCAAATTACCTACACAGTATGTTTCGGCAAATGCAGGATTTTCTTCTGTGAAGAAACCTGCACTGGCACCGGTCGGATATAATTCAATGCCCTTCGTGGTATTAGCCAGGGGAGTAGTTGTTTTCTGACAGGTGCCAGCCGAAACCTACTGTGTAGGTAATTTGAGACTGGCCTGAACAGATTGTTCGAAAGATGATTTGATTTAACGCCAGTCTTCAAGTATGCCCACTGACTATGTCAAGGGTAATCAGGTAGATCAATTAGAGCCTGATGCCACAAATGCCCCTGTATCCTTATAACTCTCGAATACCTGATCTGAAACTTCTGACATTCGAATGAGTAATAGTTCGGAGTCTCCCATATATTCGAACATTCCATCCAGAGACTCGCTGAATAACCTGTAATTCCCGAAGTTTCCAGACCGATGACAAAAAATATAAACAATGACTGGGGAGAATCTATGGGCCCATTAATGAGTTCAAATATCGTTTATTCGGTGCGTGAAGTTCACCTAGATGACTGGGAGAACACGAAAGGGGTTGAACAGGAATTACGGTCGGGAGGAGGGGGTGTTGCCTGATTTGTGCCCGATCCGTACTATCGCAATATCATGAAGTCGGAAGTTTCTGCGTGGAACGGCCAATAAATGGCAGAGGAAAATTTGCATGAAAATACTCCAGCCAGAATTTCTCAGAACTCTCCGATTGAAATTGGAAAAGTAAACGTAGAAAAAGATGAATCTTATCCAGTGGGGGATGTTCATTGGGAAAATCACCCTGCCAAGACTTCTCAAGCTCCAGAGGAATGAAACAGGAGTGATACAACTATCTATTTTTCATATGACGACAATTTATGTCAAAGTTCAACAGGCCTTGTAGGTAAATAGTATAATCAACAGTCGTTTACGGCCTTTCCCTAAACCCTTTGTCAAGTCTCTCTGATGTCTCCGACCCTGCATTTCCAATTCATAATACATTTCATGTTTCGTAGATCATTCATCATATTCTGAAACTAGCTCATCCATTATATTACCTTATTTTCCATTCGCCTTGAATCCTTCATACATTTACTTATTATATTATTTTCCAATCTCCTAATGGTTAGAAGCTTTTTCCTTGGTCTCCTATATGCCCCCCAGTTTCGTATCTATCAATTGGTTCATTTTCTATTCCACACATTCCTTATTCTACTATTCTTCTTTCAATTTGTCTCAGTAATGTTTTGGTTGAATTGCTGAAATATCCAGAAATATTGATGAACGCTGAGGAATACCGTTTCTTCCATCTTCACCTAAGTTTGTCAGATAACTACAACGGAAAAGACAAATATAGGTCATACCCATATTTGTGACTGATCAAAACTTATTTCTTTCGAGGTGAAGATTTGATCCATAAGTTATTTGTTATATCGATTCCTGCTTGGTACTCTCCCATTACATTTTCCTAGTACTCACCTATTTCACTTCATGATTATTTCAGTTTTCAAATGATTTTCAGATAATTTATGAGCCCCACACGAAACATTTCTTTGTTATCCTTCAATCTTTGAAGTTTTTTCTTCTTTTCAATTGTCCTGATCAGGATAATACCCGCTTTCATTATTTTTGTCACAGCCAAACTTTTATTGTGTCCTGCTCATTCAACCATATTTTGTATCTCTTTTTCGGCACTTCTATTTCAAGATAATTTATCTCCAAGTCGTGTTCCTCTCAAATGACATGAAGCAATTCATCTTATGGAAATATGTGGAAAATTTTGAGTCAGTTTCTGAATTGATGTAGGTTCTAGCAGAAACAATAAAAATGTGTAGTTTCAGTATCTGTGTCAGTGACTAAAAAGTCGTAATGTTCATTACCGATCTAATTTCTTCAGCCTGAAAGAGCTAACATTTTTTTAGGAGTGGGCGGAACCAGAACTTTTTTTAACCCTACCTCGTTGATAATTATTGTTACACCATCGAAGTGCAAATTCAGAATTATTATTTTTTTGTGAAAAAGAGATCAATGAAATTTGACACTTCATCCGTTCAAAAAACATAAACAATTGAAAGATCAAATCTTTATTGTTATTATTATCTCAGTCTATGCCACCCAATGTGCATGCCACTGCTTGGTGCAAAACGTTTGCCATCATTACTACAATTTCGTCAGGTAATATCATCGGCATCTCACGAAAAAAGTGCAGCTTTCGTCCAATTCGCCTGCAGGTAATAGCCCATAATCTAGTAATAAAAATTCAAATATTCAAACAAGAGTCAAACAACAATTCACCGATGAAAAAATATTCAAATTCATTTGACGTTAATGGTTCATTTAAATAGCCTCCCACCGCAGCTATCTCCAGCTCTATAGGTAGCTCTGTGTACACCATTTTGTTGAGTGTGTCCACATTCCACACATCGCCAGGACATAGGCGTACTTTCCAAGAGGGTGGAGCTGGAAATTTTTCAAAAACCCTTTTTCATTGATGAGACCGAATTTTTTTTCTCGTGTTATTAGCATAACTCTTCGAAACGCATCATGATCACAATTGAAACAACGTAATCATCCATTTCAAAATCATTTCAGATGAACGGCCATTGTCGAAAATGATCCCACTATCTTTTTTATTGGGCTCATTTTTTTGTAATGTAGAAGTACCGATTCTGAGTCGTTGATTCAATAATAAGTTCCTCAAAATGAAAGCTTAAAGTGGGTAAGGAACAGAATATTATATTATATCAGTTTGACAAAATGGTAACAACTCGCCTCAAAAGTGTGGTATAGTTATGAAAATGGGGCAATGAAAATTCAGATGACAAGTGAGTTGACGGGAGAGAGATTTTTCTCCTGAAAATTTCTTTCTGTTCTATTGGGAAATGTTTCTTTCATTGTTGACGGATCCACGAAAAACCATGCTGCTCCTGTGGTCGAAGACCATTAGTACAAATTTTTACTACAAGACAAGGACAATTTTTTCTTCCAATTCGAAATACATATGAGTAACCTGAGCTGATCATGAACTCTTCATCTACAACATATATAAGCTATAAGAAATAAGAAAACATTAAATCAATAGCTAGAGTAAATGAGGATGGGAATGATAAGAACAATAATCATAATTTCCCCAATGTTTCCATACAATTATCACACCCAAAGTTATACCCAGCTTGTGTAGACAAGGAACCACCATTTTTATTATTAATCGAGGCGTTTCCGATTTAAAAATCAACAGGATTACTACAAACTCACAGACTCGCCTGGCTTCAAACGGTGTTCATGAAAGTCATGAATCAGGATGAGAACTCATTTTTGGTGTTCGAATGGTCATTAACAAAGCAGGCCATCGAATATGACAATAGTAGAAATTCGATTGTGATATCCTGAATGTCAATAAAAACCAAGTATGATTCCTTTCACAATAAAAATATATCTTTTCTCAAGAAAGACCGATGAAGTATACCAAAAAAATTGACATTGGAAACAGATTTCTCATTGGTTTTCGAAGCTGCTGATTCTTTGTCAGATCTGCATTACCTTATAAAAACTAAATCTAATACTGTCAATACCTTGCATGGAAGATTGATATGTCTGCTGGGCTATTTCCATTACTCAGAAATGTATGGTCAGAGTAAAGACAGACATACATTATGCAATTTCAATGCAATGCAGGAGCTAGGCATGTCAAAAATGTATAATGCGCTGGCGTGAGTGAAATTTCCATGCAAGATTTGAAAATAGCATCGGCTCTATTTTTCATGCAATTTTTATGGTGGTAACAGCTTTCCCAAACCCCGATTTTGAGAGCACTATTCTTATCTTCTAACCTATTTTTTTATGTTTATATTTCTTGTATCGTGTTGTGTTGAGCAGGCTCTATCCCTATTGATTGAGTATTTTTGGTCATTATCAAAGGAACAAGAGAACAGATGAAATCAATGATAATTTCATGTAACTTCATTTGATGAAGTGATGTTGGCTAGAATGTCAAAAAAATCACAATTGCACTGAAATAGCATAATGTAATGTGCACGGCAAGAGATATGCAAGAGCTGTGCAATACATTTCTTACATATCACTAAACTTGCAAGGCATAATGTATGCCTGTCTTAATGGCAAGTTAAAATATTGGGTCCAGCTCTTCATCAACCTCATATCAATTTTAAACAAACACATATTTTTGGATCACATCAACAAACAGATCAACCTCGGAATTAATCTTCACGGCTACCAGATATGTTTCATAATAATGAAAAAAAAAATTCATATGCACCCATCAACTGACAGCTTCCAAGTTATCCTTCTCTTTGCCCTAGACTCCACTACTCCTTTCAAATTCCCTTTCATCGCACCAACTTTGGTTATAATTGTTGCCTAACTAGAATACAGAGACTTGCAAATGCTCATAAACTATTTGTATTGTAACTCCAACCGCCTGTTCACATAATGGCATTGATAGTGTCTACTGTGCAACTTCAATTTTGAGTTGATCTTGTTCTTAAGTTTTTCACTTCTTTATACAGAGTGTTCCAACGAAAAGTGTGCCCCTAGCTTCTCTCTTTCATTTAGGATTTGAAGCAAGAAGGTTCGGACATGTAAACTTTGCTTTAGATAAATCATGTAGAAAGGTACAAAATTATATTTTCAATGACAACCTATTCATTGAAATTAACCGAAACATTCAATGCAGAATCGTCGTTGAGAACATCAATTAAAAAAAAATCTCATGGGAAATGCAAATAAGTTTTGGGCTTTGGGAATCAGAATAACAACACACATCTCTGAATTACTTCAATTCAACCCCGATTTTAGCGAAAGCAAGATTTAAATTTCGAAATTTTTCATTACAATCAAATTTTTCATCAATTTTTTGCTTTTTTTTTGGGAAAAACTGCAGATGAGTGTAGGAAAATAATATGGGCAAACGTTTCTTTGAGTCCTGTAAATGATTAAATTGGGTTCCTTTGAGAATTATTTCAACTTCACCATAAAACATGGTTTATTCCATTTCAGAACGAGTTGAAATTGTTGATTCTTCTGTTATAAAGTTAGGAAGTTTTTTGATATCTGATTCGTCCGTAATGTGAAACACCAACCGCTGAACAGAACAAAATTTAAGAAATAAATGAAAATCTATAATATTTTATGGAAGTTGATATATTACATTTGCAATTCTTGTTGAAGTAACGATTCAATGAATGAATCCAAGACCTTGTTCACTCCTTTACACCGTTACAAATAACAAATATCCCACTAATTGTCAATGTTTTGATTCGTAATTCCCAAAACTCATTTGTATTTTTCATCAATACTAAAATTATGGGGTTAATAGTCTTAACAGTAAATTTCAATTGATGGGTAACATTAGGAAGAATCATCAACATCATCATCATCATTTGAAATTTTTGGGTTGTGACGCCTCCCTGCTAGGGTGTTGAATCTATGTTAAAAATATGCCCAAAATGCGCCCCCCTCGCAATAAAACTCTACGTGTCCGTGCTTTTTTGCTTTGAATTATAAACAAAAGAGAAAATCAAGGTGCATACTTTTCGTAGGACCACGGTTTATTAATTCAGGTCTCTAATCAAATCCAGTTCATTGAACTAAAACATTTTATTCACTCACTCCATATATCAATATTTTCGTGAAAGCAAAGTTTTCCTTCGAGCATTATTTTGCACCCTGCAATGTTAACAGAAATTTCATATATGGGACTTTGCTGTTGAGTCAATAAAATCACGGTAACAAAAAACTTGGTTACGAGATCCGAAACGAATCACTGCTGCCATATTCTTGAAAATGTGGTGACATTCGAATCCCAGTTTCTTGAAAGTTATTCAACCAAGTCACCGAAATATTGATTACATTCGGACCATATGCTAATTGTTTCATAACAAATGTATAAGGTTTACAATTTAATTTTGATTCGTGTAGCTTCCAATCCAGCTCCTACAATAGAATAAGATGATCTCTGGACAATGAACATAAATATTTCATTTCATATCAATACTTCGCAAAGAGTAGCATACGAAGAGCCCCTTCAATAGTTTCTTTGGCACGACCATGCTTCGCCCATACATGTTTCGGTGGAGCCCGGGAAGTGGAAAAGCTGGCGAGCCTTTTTCGTTTTAATGGACACCGAGATAGCTTAATGCTCTTGGCTTGTTCCAATCATACACAGGTATCAAAAAGAGATTAAAATTTCGGGATGAGTACTCACAAGGCGTACCAGTGAATATAAATATACACATGTTTTTGTTACTACCATCAGCAATCGGATCGGCTTTATTTACTTTTGTTTTCTTGGAATTTCTCGACGAAGGACTTCAGTGTCAGTGAAATAAAACTTGATTTAATTGCGAGGAATGTGTGGAGTTTTTGTTCATTTCGACGTAGGCCTTTTATAAATGAATATAGATGGGTTTGGCATTTTTGAGTGGACATGAAAGTGTGAAGACGATGGAATGAGGAGCTCCTCAAGGAATCCAGTTAGAGCCGTGTTGAATTTTTATACACCGCAGGTCTCACAACTGTTTTGCAATCGAAACTTAGATTTCATCTTTCACAAGAAAGAATCTACGAACAGCTCTTTACCTGGAATGTCGAATGGAGTCCTGATAATCTACCAGTATAGGAGATATATTTCCAACTCCAAAACCAGAATTGGTGAAACAAAAAACATTTTTTCTCATATGCTTGAGCAACTGCAGCACATGAAATGAAGTAATTAAATACTATTCTGGAAACATTTTTCGGGTTGTCTCTCCCCTGGAAATAATAATAATAATAGTAAATCATTTATTATTTACCAAAGTAAATAAAAGGCTACAGGTTCAATATCCGACGACGTCTTCCTCTGTTCTTCCACCTGAGCTCGCATATTGGATGAAAAATAGGGAAAAAATATCAACATGGAGATGAAAGTACTTACATATCATATTAAGCAATATACTATAACTTACATACTACTAGAGTGGAAAAGAAGAATAGAGAGAAAAGTAAAGACAGAAACGGAAAAAGAATAGGAATATAATGTGAAGTAGATGAGTAGCAAGACTAATGATTCGTTAATTATAATTGGTTATCTAGGAAATACAACTTATATTTCAATATAAATGATGGATGTGATATGTCAAGTAGGTTTGGTAATATACCAATGAGGTGGTTGACAAGGGATGCAATGCGATAACTGAAAGAGCGTTTAAAAATATGTTTATTGTGATGTGGAACAGTGAGGAGAGATTTACGACGAATGTTCAAATTGTGCACATCAGTTCTGAAGCTCAGTTTGATATATAAATATGGAGGAGTTTTGAAAAGTAGTATTCTATGAAACAAACAAGCCATGTGATGTAGGCGACGATAATACATGTTTAACCATTTGATTTCCTTGAGTTTACCCCTGATACTTTGATGTTTTTTTATACCGTAAATAAGTCTGATACAGCAATTTTGCACTTTTTGTATGCGTTTGGTATCTACATCATCCATAAACAACATCACAATGATTGAAATGTGAGAGAACAAGCGAGTAGCAAAGCATTTTTTATTTAGAACTTATGACGTATATGCCCAGCAATCTCTGTGAAGTATAGTAAGATAGAAAAAAATACCTATTATATGTGTACAATGTGTTGAAATTTATTTCTAGTAGGTGTTTTTCTTTCGTCGATAAGCTCAGTTTGTGCTAAGATGGGTAGCTGTACGTATCGTATTTTATGAATTTGTATATTTGATGAACAAATTTGTTGAAAAATGGGTATAATTCCCCTTGAGGACGTTTTGGAAGCTAGTCTTCCTCTTTTCAATTCTCTTTCTGGATCATCAACAGAGTTCAGGAGATATTCGTATACCCTGATCGGACAACAAACGAGAATAGATGACCAAGTGGATACTGGGGTCAGAAAGTGGCAAGTAGAGGGAGATAGTATATCCAATCTGCTCGAAATCTCATGAATAATCCAATTTACTTCCATTCCAATATCGAATTCCGCATCGAAATGAGATATATGAAATGTCATCCTGGCCGACACGTCCCACAATCAAAAAAGACCAAGAGATATGTACGCATTTCCAAAATCCAGAATAAAAATAACGGAGCCTTCAGGAAGCGCATTCTGAAATGCCCACCTGCAATGTTTATTTTTTCCATTACATTCGCATTGCGGAGAGGCATATTTCCATTGTGCTTCCCATTCGCCATGTTAACATAGTATCCCGGGTATCAGAAATATATAGCAAATCGTAAATATAAAAGTTGCATGATTTATGGTCGTTTTCCTTTTGACATTACAAAATCACTCCCACAGTAAAAGTTAAATGGGATATTTATATGTAGCCAGGGATGAAATTTTTTATACGTATTGGATTGAGTATCGGGTAGATTTGTTCCAACAAACTACGACAAGGTAATATTTCGCAGACTGCATGAATTCATTTTATATATGGCTAAGAACATATAGGTTTGGCCTGCGGCGTATCTGATCCTTCAGTTCTCATTTTCTTCATCATAACTTCAGAACGTTCCGGTGAACTACTGAGTTTCTGATTGGGACCTGTCAGTTACCATAAAAGATATTCTCCGTGATTTTGTTTATGTTCGAATAAAGGAAAGTGATGAGTTGTTATAAACCTGCGGTTGAAATATCACCTTGGAAAGGGGAAGAAATTATTTCATTTGCTTTTTTTAAAATCGCTAGGTGAAAGATATTTTCTATGAGAACCTATTGAAAAATTTGTCCATCATTCAACCCCTTCTTGATAAGTTATGCACTCTAATTCCGTCTTGCAAGTGATAAATGATTCCATGCTATGCAGGCTTGGGCAATCATAGTAAGCAAGTCAATTTATTAATAATAATAATCGAATTTATTCACCAATGAGATACAAGTTTGTACAATGGAGTGAAAAAGGAAAGGTGAATGGGCGAAGTATCAGCTGAAGCTGTTTTTCATCTTAACCATTGGAAGCAAATGATGCTTTATAGAGCTATACTATAGTGCATATGAAGAGGAAAGAGATTATGATAATACTTATAATAATAATATCTTACATTTTTTCTGGTATTTCGAGGGAATATTGAGAAATGATTGAAAGACACGCCTTGTTCAACAGCAATAGTTCAGTCTTGAGTATATTTGAATGTTACCTTTAATCTCTTCTCAAAATTGTGTGAAGAAAGAAAATTTCCAGAATTCTTATTCTGCAGTTTTGTTGAATTATTTCCATGCGCATATGCCTCACTCTTTGCATAACTCAAACTCGTGTTCGAGAAGTATAATGACATCGCAATTAAACAGAAAATTCTCAAATATTCCATTCAGCAATCGTATAATGAAATGTTATGTTCCAAGATGATTAAACCAGTTTTCAAATTTTCTCACCAACGTTTCCTTAGCAATAGTAATACGTATTCACTGTTAAATGAAATTAAATAGGATCTCATATTGAAACAGATGAATAATTCCAAATCCCACTGATTTAGGATCCCAAAATTATCGATATTTGATTCACGGGTTTTGGTGGACCAAAGACGTTCCCCATCATTTTCCAGCTATAGGGCCGTTGTTAGAGGGACTCCATCATCTGGCTATTAGGGGTTTGATATCGAACAAACCTATTTACTATTATGTCAAGAACATTGAAGTATACTTACGAGTAATCAAGTGCGTATCAAACGTACTGCGCCACTGATGGACTGCAATATTGAACGCCAAGTCCAACCAATAAAAAGAGACAGCCGCATTCTGTATCAACTACTCAACCACACTCAACTGAATAATTATGTGGTAACTCGATCAGCTACATTACTATCTCTTTCCACCAGTATGGATTCGTTGATATAAAACAAATGCAACTTATCTGCACTTTTTTATTCCGAGTCGTTTTCCATTAGGCAGAAAGTCATCATCATTAATTTTTATTCATTATCAATTCGTGGAATTCTAAATAGGAACATAAAAATCGTCCCCTTTTTGTTCCTTTCGAAAAAAAGAAATAATTCGGGTGATTTTTCAACGTTGGGAATTTATCAGCGGCAATTTCTCACTGCTGAAACTCTGTCATGAGTATGCGGTACCTACTTATAAATGCTTGTAAACTAGATTTCGATATCTTTTAAAACGCTTCGAGCTGATTCTCGAATATGTGCTGTCTGCAAAAGTCGAGGAAACGAGTATATAGATACCGTTTCGCTCAGTAATGATTGTCATGAGGAATATATTCGCCTGTTCAAAATACCTACATTCGTGGAATTGTAGAATATTTCCAGTGCCGGAGGCGCTTTGAAGTGGAGTTTGTCTCTACTATCTGGACCAACTATCAACACTGACATGTGGTACAAAGGAACTACTTCTTTTTAAATAAAATCAGCACTGATATAATAATCGATTCGAGAGATCTTTATGATGGGCAATATTCGGGAATTGGTCGGATCTGAATCATCGAAGGCTGACAGAATGTAGAATCTTGGGCAAAATAGAAAGCCCAATTTTTAATGTAACTGAAAAATTGAATCTAGCAAAGTCCTTTCATTGAAATTATTTTACTAATTTCGTGAACCCCTTGGATTTAAACGTTTCTACCCTCCCTATGAGGAACCCTTTATGGAATATTTTCGTCTTGATTGAAGTAGATGTAATTGTTGGTACTCTTGTCTCATGTGGTAATATAATCATGATTTAGCGCTTTTTCGGTACACTTCTATTGGGAACTCTATACCTCACTCAAAAACCAATTGTTTTCACAATTAAAGTCCTTCCTATATTTTTTCCATACCGCAATAATCAGTTGTTACTGATTACCTCCTGAACATTTGTCATCAGCCCAAATATCTATTTCGGTAAAGCGCTATCTATAGGACCATGTTTCTTATTCAAGCTTTGCAATTTTTCAAAATTCTCCATTGATTAGTTACTTCAGCCGAATTGCTTTTTACAAACTCTATAACATGACTTTCCTCAGTGTAATGGTTAGAGTGTTAGCTGTTATAAATTGATTTGATAAATTCTTTTCAGTGAACGCACTTTTGAAAATTCATGCCTTGATATTGTTATGAAAAAAATCAGATCTGAGGAGAGACAAGCTTGGCCAAGAAAGCGGTAATGTAAATAGATTGTAGTTACTTTTCAACTATGAAAATCTATAAACTTCAAGAAGAGTGATTTTGGTTAGTATTGAGTCTTTTCATGTTTTCGACAGTAGATATATTCTTGACTGAACAATCTCCACTGTGTTTTGAAGTTGACAAAGTAGAAACTGCCTTCATATTTCTGTTGTATATTCAGAAAAATGATGAAGAACTAGTCTGTATCAGGATATTCATGTAATAAATTACTGCTACCTGCAACGCGATGAGATGAATGGACTCTGTTCCAAATGAAAGGAGTTTCAGTTATTGCACATAATTCAAATTCATTCAACAAAATTAAGTGTTTCCAATCGACGGAACCACATGAAGACACCTGATAATTCAATGAAGCTGAAGAGAATCTCGGCAAAGCGTGACGTTGTTTTACCTCCATTGTTTTAATAGGTACATTCATTTCATTCAAATGAATGTTCAGTGTGAACCACGACAAATCTTGTAATAACGACACTTCATGGCCTACTGCTCATGAAAATCTCCTGCTTCTTTTTAAGCGAATTGTCACTAGCGACATTTCCATTTCAATACATTCTTACGGTTCTGAAAAGACAACTGAACGTTCCGGGAATTCCAGTAAATGACATGCCCTTTGAAAGGAGAACATCGTTGGAATTTCTGCTTCAAAGGGTGATAGAAGACTGTTTAGTTCTGGTTACTGAAATGGGGATTATTGCGGTGGAGAATGTTGTGACATTTTAAAGCGTGTTCTTAGTTTTCACTATTAATTTATTCGTTTGATTCTCAACATTATGTCTTTGGTTGACACTAGTTTTTCATGAAGAAATTTTTTGGTATTATCCACGTAGTGTTGTGAATGTTCTCATTCGGAGAACCCTTGGTCAACGAGGTGGGTGTCTAAGCATTACTTCATCAAGGAATCAGAAGATGAAATGAAAACTAATCCACAAAGTTTTTGGTCATTTGTTAACTCCAAGAAAAACAAAACTCGTATTCCGGGAGAAATGACTTACAATAATGCAAATCTAGCTGGACCCAAAAGTATCGTGGACGCTTTTGCCACTTACTTTGGTAGTGTATATATTCCCCCAGCCGAATTCCCAAATGAATCCTCCACACTTTCAAATCCGAGTCAATATTTAGATATACCAGAAATAACAATCAGTAATATAATAGCCGCCTCTAACAAACTGAAAAATAAGTTCACATGTGGCCCCGACAATATTCCAGTTAAAATCGTTAAAAATAATATTAACGCACTTTTACAACCCCTTTATATAATTTACAACAAAATTGTTACCCATCAAAAATTTCCCGGCAATTGGAAAGTATCTAGGGTGTGTCCAATATACAAAAATGGTGAAGCTGCAGATATCAAAAACTACAGACCCATTTATTATTAGATTATATGTTAGGGACTTTCGTGCTACGAGCCTTTACACCGCGACCTTTACAGATCTATTGTGTTTGTCCTCGAGATCGTTTAGAGTTCTTTGTCTAACCCTGTCTTCTTTACGAGACTCCACAGGCTAGTTCTTAGAACTCCCATGAATTTGGGAGCTCTTGGTTTTTCTTCTCCCAGTGTTAGAAACCTTTGTCTTGACAAGCCCTCGCAGTGGCATAGTATGTGTACTGATGTTTCCTCTTCTTCCTGACAGAACCTGCATAGCATTTCTTCTGCCAGGCCTATTGTACTCATATGTTTATTGAGCCTACAGTGCCCTGTGAGAAGTCCTACTACTATTCTAGTAGTGTTCCTCTTCTGGCCTAGTAGATAGTCTGTGAATGTTGGCAGCGGTTGTTTGATAAACTCTTTGGCCTGTCTCATTCCTGGTGCATTGTTCCACCAATCTTGAGACTTCTGCTGAATCCATGATTTAGTGTTTGTTTTTAGTACAGCTTTTGCTATACCGCAAAATGGTTCTGGGCCATTCAGGGCCTTACTTGCTCCTTCTCGGGCTAGTGTATCGGCCTCTTCATTGCCTCTATAACCTGTATGTGCTGGTACCCAGGCTAAGGTCAGTCTATTCTGACTGCCCAGCTCTTTTAGGGCGTCTATGCAGTCCCAAACAAGTTTTGAGGTAACTTGCATTGAGTTGACTGCTTTTATTGCAGCTTGGCTATCTGAGTATATGACAATGTTTTTTCCTGAAAAATCATGCCTTATTAGCTCTTGTGCACAATGGTGTATTGCAACGATTTCCGCTTGAAATATCGTCGCATATTTGCCCAAGCTCAATGAGATTTTCATCTTCGGCTTGGTTCCGTAAATGCGGGCTCCTGCACCTTCATTCGTTTTGGAGCCATCGGTGTAGACAGCGATTTCCGCATTGATGGGAGGCCCCCGCTTCCACGCGTCCCTGTCCGTTATACTTGTCTTGAAAGTTTTGTCAAAGCTATATCTGGTAAGTATGCCATCTGATGGCATTCTTGTAACCGGGTCGTTTTCCAACTCCTCATATAGCTTGTTGTAGTCTCTCCCGTGCATGTTGCTTATGGGAGCTTGTCCTCTAAGCAACCTGCTCGCGACAGACCTGGCTTCGGCTTGGATGTATATGTGTAGTGGGGGCAGGTTGAGCAAGACCTCTAAAGCGGCTGTTGGGGTGGTTCTCATGGCCCCGGTGGCACTCAGACATGCTTGTCTTTGCAGTCCTCCGAGCCGTCGAACCACTCCTACCTGCTTGGTCTTTGGCCACCATGCCACCGATCCATACGTTATCATGGGTCTGATACAGACCCATAGCGCTTATATCAACATTTTCCAAATTATAAGAGATAATCCTATCCAATATCATATACGAACATGTCAGAACATCGCTCTCTGTACATCTACATGGCTTTGTGAAACAACGTAGCACATCAACTAATCTCTGCTTATTCACTCATTATGTGTCGGATGCTTTGGACAACAAACTTCAGGTAGATGTGGTATATACCGATTTTAACAAAGCATTCGACAAAGTATCCCATGAGCGCCTTTTGCAGAAACTAGATGCCTATGGAATCTCAACGAGAATTCGAAACCTGCTCCGTTCTTACCTCACTAAAAGAACTCTTTTTGTCGAATATGAAGGAGTGAGGAGCTTCAATTTCGAAACAACTTCAGGGGTGCCGCAGGGGTCAAATCTCGGACCCCTGCTATTTCTGCTATTCATAAACGACATCTGCAGTTCAATCGAATCCGAAAAAATGCTCTACGCAGATGATTTCGAAATTTACAGAGCAATCAGAGATGAAACAGACTTCCAAACTTTACAGAATGATCTCAACCGCCTCAGCGAATGGTGCTTGTCTAATAGTTTATCGCTTAACGTTAGTAAATGTAAAACAATGACCTTTGCCAGAATATCACCTGTGAAAAAAAATTACATATCATCCTGCACAATGCTTGAAAGAATGAATAATTTCGAAGACCTGGGAATACTATTTGACAATAAGCTAACATTCACAGATCATATGGAACATGTCACTTCAAGGGCCGCTCGAGTATTGGGTTTCGTTATACGCAACTGTAACGAACTAAGATCAATTGAAACTATGCGTGCTGTCTATTTTTCTGTAGTTCGATCGATACTGGAATACGCCAGCTCAGTTTGGAATCCCGCTCACCAAAAATATGTTGGTGCACTAGAAAATATTCAACGAAAGTTCCTCAAGTATTTATTTTTCAAAAAACACCATGTATACCCAGTTAATCAATACGATTATCAGCTACTCCTCCAAGAATTCGAATTCGTTCCCCTAAGAAAAAGACGTGAGATATCACAACTTATATTTGTACATAAAATAATTCATAATCACATAGATTCTCCAGCGTTATTATCTCTACTATTTTTCAATGTTCCCCGCTTCACGTCTAGATCTCCAGCCACTTTTCATATAAATACACCAAACACGTACCATCACCTGAACAGCCCAGTTTTGCAAATGTGCAGGTTTGTCAATAGACTAAATGATGTAGATATATTTTTTCTACCACGGTCTCAATTCAGAAACGCCATATTTAGGTTAATTCCGAACTGATGTTTTTTTTTTCTATTCTTCTATTACAACATTGTAATGTATAGATATTATGTTTATCACCATTTGTGACTATAATTGTTATATACTCCAACAAATGGATTTTCAATCTGTATGGATGTATTATCAATAAATAAATAAATGAATAAATTACAACGGTTTATTGTTTCAACTGGAATGATCCGCACATAGATGTTTTGCTATCCGATATTCTTGATACGACATTTGATGTAAGGGTTATTTCTTGATTGAATTCATTGAAGAGAATTTTCAGAGTTCCAATCAATATCTGACTCTCTTTCTTTGCGCACAACAGTCATGTCCAATTTCTTGAATATCCTATATTCCTTGCATTTGAACAAAAACAGAAACATATTTTTGCAAGTGATGATCAATATTTTTGAGAGTGATGTGATGAGTTCCATTTGAAATATTGAGGATTATGAACTGATTGATAGTTGACTGAATCAATATACATTTCAAACGACTATAGACACCAACTATAGAAACTTTTCAATAAGTGTTGTCATTCATTTATCTTTCCAATCTCTACAACAATTTTGCAATACACCACTCCAAAGTTTATTACGAGAGTTCTTATTTTTTGCATCTGGGCTTCCTTCCTCATACAAAATATTTCCCAAGAATACAATTTTTGATAATATTAACGATGTGATGAATGTTTCAAAAATAATAAACATTTTCTCTCAGACTCTCCTGTATCACAAGAAGCACTAAATACATTCTTAGGTATCCATTTTCATTATTTGCTGTGAATTGAAAAAATCTGAGTATTAAAACCAAAACTGTTTATGGAAATATCAGATGAATGTCTCACAGGATGTAGTCATATCTAGCAACGAATCCTTGAATATTTTACTTCATTCTAGGTGTGAAATGTAATTATACATTATTTCATACTGAATGCTGATGTCGAACAACTCCAAAAGGCAGTGTCAGTGATCAAGCGATCCCCCTTGTATGTCTAACAAACGAATGCTCAAACAAAGAGCCCAGACCACCAACGTCCTTAATTCGAGTCTATCTTAAATATGCATTAAATTTATGGTATTGCCCAACGACAAAAAATAATGACACACTATTTCCATTAATGATCACCAGCGCATTTTTTCATAACGTATCTATTGTTTAGAAGTTCATATAAGCGGACGATTAATAATTTCGTTTCATAACTGTGAGCCATTGGAAGGATTCTTATACTTTCGTCCCATTACATGATTTCTATTATGAGTTGAAGGAGCAATTACGTGTTACGAATATCATTTTCGCAACTTTCTCACTTTGGCGGTGTGTTCCTTTGAATGGCGTGAATCCATCAGCAGGAATGACAGCTGGGTGCTTTTGGGTGTGGTAATTTCTCTTGATATGACGCTCAGCGGGCCATTCACACAAAATTGAATTCTCAAATGGGTTTGAACTTGCAATTTCACGAAAGTTGTTCTCTCAGGAGTGCCACCGTGAAATTGCCGTTTTCTATAAAGAAATAGAAAGTACATTTTGAAAACTTTCGTTGACTATGAATGTTAAATGTATGATTATGCGTCTGCATGATCAAAACTAAACAACCTTGATGAACTCCTCCGAAATATCCATTCACATTGAACTTGCATGAATTTTAATTTGCAGTGACTCTCTTGTCGGTATTCTTATTGATATCGCTCAAGAGAGATGTAAAGGCAGAATATCACAAATTGGGTCGTAATATTCTGTGAAACAAAACCCTGAAATGAAAAATACGAACGGGCTTCTCACAGGACGTAACATTGTTACGTTTAAATACTCGATAATGAACTATTTTGCAATGAAAAATCGAACAGGAAACTGTGATATTTTTTTTAATGTGGAATTTAATCAAGTATCGGCCAGTTCAATTAAAATTTTGCATAGAATTAACCTATCAGTGATTCATGTCACAACTGATATTATAAACTGTTATTATTGAAATATGACTCGTCTACATTATTAGTTCGATCAAGTCCTGAAAAAACCCTTGGAACATCCAGTCGTCCTCATTTTTTCAGTTCCCAGTTACCTCAAGCATCTATTTTCTATTCCACTGTGTTGTTTAGAACGGTTTGCATATATGAACTATAAAGTATTTGGCTCCCAACGTGGGGCAAGTTCAGATCGATAGAATAACACATTGACTACAGAGTTAGGCTGGATTCAGACAGATCCGAAATCTGATCGTACGACGATCTGATAGCTTTCTGATTGGTCTAAATTCAAATTTTGACCAATCAAAAAGCTATCAACCTAACTCATTGCTTAGAGATATCAGATGCAAATATTCACCCTGCAGAATCTGACGCACACTATCAAACTGAGTAAAGAAAAGAGTACAAAATAAAATGAAAAGGAATCCATCATGTGCTAGAATAATTCACTCATTCGTGTGATTGAGAAAATCCTTTGTTGTCCGGAGAATATTGAGAAAGAAAATATGAGGAGAGATCTAGTATATTTTCAAGTTTCCAACGATCGACTGGCAGATAGGAACTGATTTCAGTTTCAAATAGAGTATTTGGCAACGGACCGCACGATGTTTTCCCAACTATGTCCTCGCTTCCATACTGAACCTGGAGAAAAGTTCAACGTTACAAACTGAAACAAACTACGACATAATTATAAGTCGTTATCCCTGGTGAAGCAGTCTGTCACATATTTCGCAGTAGTAGTCACAGTTTCCAATTATTGTCGAGTACCTTCCAAAAACCTACAAACCATTGAAAACTTTATACATTATGAGGAGTTTTGACGTTCGTCCCAGTTAACCACTGGTTCAAATTCACTGCAACTACAGCGGTAAGAGAATTGCCAACTTCAAGTGTCGAAAACGAACAGAGTAAATTATACAACGGTCGATTGTCAAGCCGAATTAAAAAATCCTGCGGGCGAACATTCTTTCCTATTAGCAGAAATGAAATTCATAATCATTATTGTTCGCCAAGTTTGGTATTGAATTATATACAACTGAGAAGATGCTTATTGGATTAGATTATCATGAGATATTTTGGTGTTGGAGAATAATTGTTTGTAATAGCTTCCGCTACATTCTAAAATGGTTTTTTCTCAGCACTGATTTGATGATGTCAGTGACTTCATTGGCTTTATCCTAAGAATAAACTTTTTCACCCATCTCTGTAACAATGGCATGTACAGTTGGTGTTGAAGTTCTAGAATTATTTTCTATCAGGTACTCGACTACATTCATGATAATCTCTGGAGAAAACTACACTAGCTAATGGCAAAATCATTTCAATGTATGTTGTGATATAAACCACAACAATAGATGTTTTTTAATGAAATATTGATTAATTTCTGAGCCAATTCTCGATTATTACTTCATCACTCATGATCACCGATTTCACAAAACAGATTAGATCTAAACAGGTTATGTACTTGAAGAAAAACGTTCTTTGCATTATTTTCAATGCTATGGTGAAGCTAGCTCTCTAGAATCAGCATTAATTTGTGGCATTTCACTACAAACTACGAGAGTGAATTGAATTAAAGAACCCATATAGCGTTACATGGGGAACGTGAAGCAATTTGGAGCTCTAAAATGAAAAAATGCCTGTGGCCTAGAGGAAGATTGAAAATTAATTCTCCTGAAATTGAGCCGTGCAAAATTTCTGATGCGGCTTTTCGTATTTAAAAATTCAGATTATGGTTAATTCTGTAATGAAATCCACACGTTAATGATGTAATCAGCTCGAAGCTCTTATAACTTATACAGGGTCTCTTCGGAAACCAACAGAAGAGTAGAAAGTAAAAACAGCTTGTACAAAACAGAAAAATAGACCACTATCGACATCAATAACCCACTAAATCAATGGTTTTCTTGGATATGTTATACGAATACGTAGGTTACCCAATTGCAATAAATGCATTCGATATACTGAGCATATTTCAGTTATATTTCAAAATATTTAGTAGAAATGGGTGTCATTATCGACACTGGAAGATCAAAGTAAACGAAATATGTCAAGTTACGCGAGAGTAATGACACACAGATCAGAAAGATAGATGACGTGATCAAAAAAAATTGCTGATGAACTGATAATATTTATTGTTTAGATACAGAGATGTATCAAACATTGCACACCAAACAATATTGAGAGGAAAAAGTCAGAAATGATATTTTTAGGGTTGGGTTGAAAAACAGCATCTGGTGACACCCCGCCTTTTCTTAATTGAATAAAGACCATTCATTATTATTATTATTATTATTATTATTATATTAGACGCTGCCTTCTCTGTTTCATCCTAGAGGCACACAGTCTGGCTTTTTATATTATTCGGGGTGCTGAAACTACTGGTTGGACGAACCATCACATTATTGAATGGCCTGAGGCCGAGGTCATACATAAGGCTTGATGAAGAGAATCCATTTCCCGCTGAAAAACCGTTTAGCGCACTTTTAGTAGCACCCGTGCGCCTCATGGTCTGTACCGCCCCCTTCCCCCACCATAGGAAAATCGGGTCTTTATAACCGACCATACCTCGAAATATTGTCAGTCATGTCATCACCCGACGACGATTGCGGATACCAGCAATCGAAACGTCGTCAGTACATTCAACTTGGTTTCAACATTTATTCATACTGTTTTATTTATTTCTATATTTGAATTTTTTTACTTATATTTCACATTCGATATCTCAATTTTCTTGTCACAATCTTATTGTATTTATTTCTTTATTTTAAATTTTTTGACTAATATTTCATATTCGATTTCTCAATTTTTTGTAACAAAATTATTATCACTGATCAATTGAACCTTCGACTTTACTTTTGATCAAAAAATCCATTTCAACCTTTTGTTTGGATTTTATCACCTCATTTGATTTGTATTTCTATTCTTCCGTTCTTAGCAACAGGTTTCAATAGAGTTGATAATATAGACAATGAAAGTCAGAACCATTACCATTCAGCAAGAAAGATTGGCAACCACATTCAAGCAAAAGCTATTGCATAGTGAAACAAGTGATCAGTGGTCACCATCATAGCTGGGCATTAACTCGTTAATCCGTTAATCGTTAATTAACGAAGTTAACATTTTGATAAACGGATTAACTTTTAAGTTAACTCTTAAAAAGGTTAACAGATACGTTAACTTTCGTTACTATGCAGAAGTCCGTTAATCGTTAATACAATGCCGAATAGTTTCCGCACGGCACCGTCATGTGACGGTTAACGCGTGGCAGCGAGTGAAACAAAAACAAAACTAGATATATTTTGCCGAGGCGTGCGAGTGAGAAAGGAAACTGCAAGATTTCTTTCATTTGACGTTTGATCATTTCATTACTCAGCGCAGGTGCTTAGGGTATGGTCCGATAGTAACCACTACTCACCGCTACTAACCGATTTTTCGACAGCGGTTTCCTGAAAAACTTGTAATCAGTGCCCAATTTCAGGACACATGTTAGTTTCAAGTTCATTATACAAGTATTTTGTTTCGTTTCTGACCTGTAAACATCCAAAACCAAAAGGTTTTTGTTTCATGAGTTCACTAGCGCAACGAAATAAAGATGCAATTTTACACATATTAACGGATTAACGATTAACGTTAACTTGCGTTAATTCTTCCGAAATATAACGCTTTAACGTTTAACGAAGCTAACTTTTTTTATCATTTTTTTAACGAAGGTAATTAGTTGATTATTGGTGCCCAGCTATGGTCACCATTCGGTACATGTTTCCGTTTTGATGACGAGTTAACGCGACCATTGTTGTTCGTTTTCGTTAACCAGCTGACGAACGTCAACCCTCAGAAGTCGAAACTTGTGCGAGCAATGGATCAACGAGGCCTTACCTTTTAACGTGCGATTACCCAGCACGGTGGCCCGGCGAGGTGGCCATGTGAGAATACATTCGGAACAAGTCGCATGATTATATATTTGACATCAGTTATTCTGAGTTCTGAGTCAGTTAATTCGATGAATTTCAATCAACCCGATAAGTGCTCATCTAATTATCTCGTGATCACTCTGTGTGGAACATAAATAAGCTGACTCATCCAACAAAAAACAGCTTTGTTTTCATATTCGAGTAGAATTAGAATCGAGCATTTCAGAAAAGTCTTCCGGGAATGATGACGCAAATGAAATAGGATTCTGTCTTCAGACAGTAGCAGTTTCCTTGATGAAAACAATTTCCGTTCAATACCGAACAAAAATGCAGAACCGCCTACGGGTTTATTTACAGAGTCAGTGAGCCCATGTCAAAGTTTGCCATACTCAAATTAATATTAATTGAGTGAAGTAAGTCTTTACAATTATTATCAATAGTCATTAGACAAGCATGTGTTGTGGCACTATGAAAGAAAACACCGACAAACTGATGTCACAGAGTCAACCATTTACCTAATCTCTTCACCTAACGGTAGACTCGACTATAAAACCAATGAAATTGTCGGTTTAAGAGGCTTTCGGTAAGTGCAATTTATTTTATTATACTTCAGAACAATTATACAATCAATAACGCGATGATATTGACGGTGCTGATTTTAAAATTTGATATATTTCGTCGTGGAATTCCAGCAGACTTAAGGGCTGTAGTCCGTTAATATTCAGGGCCGAATTAGGTGATGCATAGAATACAAAAGTGGAATTGAAATTTTGTTCCATAATGTATATGCCAAGGTGTTTGGGTTCAAAAAACCACCTGTACTCCTCCTCCTCCTAAGAAAAACAAGATCTCACCTTTCAACGTGCGATTCGTAATTTTCATTCACCCAAATAGCACACGACGTCCTGAAGACGAACCATTTACGTCCCAGTTACGTCGATACGTCCCGGGACGGATAGGAGACATTCGAAGAACGTACATTACCGGATGTACCATGCATGTACTGGTTAGACGTCCCATGTAGGTACATACTTGGTCCCGTTCCAATCGGAATGTAATAAAAACGTACATGCTTGGAAGTACTATGTACGTACTTTATTAAGTGTCCCTGATACGTTTACATTAACTCCCCTTCAAGTACGTACTTTTCGGAATGAATTAGGGACATACCAATGACGTGTTTTTTTGTGAATCCCATGTACGTACTGCTCAGACGTATCATTTACGTACATGTTTGGAAGAACTATGTTCGTACTATTTGGACCTTCCAGGTGCGTACATATTGAGTACCTTTCAGATACGTATATTTCGAAACGTTTGCGGGACATAATAGTAATGACGTACATTTTTGGAAATCGTATGTACATACTATCTGGACGTCTCGTTGACGTACTTTTTTGTACATACTGTTTGGACCTCCCAAGTACGTACGGATTGGGTTCCTTTCATTTTCTACATTTCTGTTAGTATGTACATACTGTTTGGACCTCCCAAGTACGTACGTATTGGGTCCCTTTCGGTTCAAGGGCTATTGGGATTTTGAGAGTGATCACTTAGTGTATTCATACATATATCAATATTGGTAATGGAATATTCATAATGAATTATTCCTAAAAAAAATTGGAAAAATTGAAACATCGACATGTGGTGAATTTAAATACCAGAAAATTGCATACAGAATTTTTTGCACAGCAAGTTTGATATTCCAAAACCGCCATCACATGAGACGCAGTGATCCTTTAGTGTTTTTTTGAATATATTTTCATTGTTACTGAACTTTCTAATTTTAATATTATCTCGAACAAAACTAACTTGAAGTCATCACATCTATAGCACCCAACTCCTTCTTAAAAACAAGTCTCTTCGTGCCGTAGAGCGTAACAGTGGTCGACAATAATATCTCCATAGAAAAGGTCGAGAGTTCAAGCCCCGCAGCAGCCAGGTCTTTTTCCAGGTAAGTATTCGGTTAGATGGTTAGTACACGTGAATGAGTAAAATTTCCAACTTGACTATTTGGTAAAAAAGAAATGAATAATCCTGAATATGAAAACTTAGATTCATTAAGTGATATCATATGATATATCATTACGTTGTTTTCGAATATTGAGCTAATATCGCCGAATGTTTACATTTTTTTGTGACCACTATTGATATCATCTACAATATAAGATATACAGAATGGAAAATGTACGTTTTCGGAATGTCCCAAACAGTTCCCCTTTCTGTACATTTCAGGTCCTGTGTGGACTGGAAAAGTACGTACCTGGGATTACCGACTATGCGGAAACGGTAAGTCGCAGGGAGGTCTTATGTACGTCTGTCGGAGACAAAAGTACGTCCTAAATACGTACAATGCATCCTCACCGTACATATGCAGTACGTCCACTGGACGTACTTGTGCTATTTGGGCAATACCCAATATTTTGAGATCAGAATGTACTAGGTGCAGATTAACTGAACGATGCTATGAGCGTAAGACACCCAAATGAGTTGAATATAGTCGCTACACGAACAAATCAATCAAAATTACGCAATAGTTTTCACATAAGCTTAATCTTCACTCAGTGCTTGCTGAAACTTTTGTGCATTATATTCTACACAATATCATATTGCGAAATATGGTTGTAAATTCCCACAAAAAATACAAAATTGGGAATCCCAGATGGTTCCCAAGTAGGATATCCTATGTGCACCTACGTTACTGTCGGTTACTTAGTAATAATGATAATCAATGTTACGCAATAGTTTTCACATAAGCTTAATCTTCACTCAGTGCTTGCTGAAATTTTTGTGCATGATATTCTGCACAATATCATATTGTGAAATATGGTTGTAAATTCCCACAAACAATACAAAATTGGGAATCCCAGACGGTTCCCAAGTAGGATATCCTATGTGTACCTACGTTAATGTCGGTTACTTAGTAATAATGATAATAATCATAATTATTTCCATAAGAGAACCCAGAATGAAAGGGCAGAAAAAAAATGAGACAATATTGAGTAAAACGCTGTTGTAAACCTTGTGTTCTAAAAAGACTCTTATATCATTTATTAAGAGTAATATATACGTGAAATATTTGCAACCCCCAGGAATTCAAAATGATCTACTATATTATCGTCACCACAGGTCAACTGGTGAACTGCTTGGTTTCGTTTGCATGTATGGCAACTGTCCATCTATGCGGAGAATAGCTTCGAAATGCGTCAGCGAAATTTGGAGCACGGTCCTGCTTCTGATGAATAAAATATGCGATTTTAAAATTAACTCTAGGAGACAGTTGCGTGACACAGAAATTAGATCATCGTGTTTTGTTATATAGTATTATGTACTTGTTTCAAGATATAACGAGTTGTTTTCTGATTCACCTTCATTAATGGCACAGGAAAATTCGGTGATATACGGAACGACTGTCAGTTGTTTGTTATGTTGTCACTGACACTGTCACTCTAGAGTATGAATTCAAAAGAGAGGAATACTCTGACTTGGCGAATCCATTTGCAAAAATATCATCAAAGGGATAATATTACGAAGTGGGCTTGGAAATTTTCCTTCAAGTAGTGGTGAAAAACTTGGAATTGTCGTTCATTTATGTTTTGTGACATTGAGAATTTCTCTGTTAGAGAATCATAACTCAGTTCTTCAGATATCCTGATTCCACAACAAATAAAGGAAAATGGACGTTAATCACCAAAAACAAAACTGTCACTTGTCATGGTTACTCAACTCACCAACAATAACAATGGCTGCCTCTAACAGCTTACAGGGCAGGGATTCTTATTCCTCGATTCGATTGTCGAGTGGCTTAGAATATGCGTATATTGTCGGCACAGCGCATGGTACAGCCACAGTCTAAGCTACTCGACGATCGAATCGAGGAATAAGAATCCCTGTGCAGCGCTCAAATCCGCTTCACAAAATTTGACATTTCGACATGGAAAACTGTCAAATTTTGAGCAGCGGTTTGAGCGCTGAAAGCTGTTAGACGCGGCAAATTTTTATCGGTTACTCTGGTGACAGATAAGTTGCTAACTTTTCAGGAACCATGTATCGTTAACCACACAATATTTGGAAACAGAACACGACCATTGTGTTATTGTCGCTGTTATTTGTGACGTCGTAAGTTAATGATGATTTTTGGATAGAAATATATAAGTGATTAAACCATTAATGATTATTACAAGGCCTTCTCCTGAATGAGGTATGAAATGTTGTTGGATTCCACGAATTTTATCCTTCATAATCGAAGAAAGGGCGGGTAATACTTCACAATAAGCGATTATCAGTTTATCCCAAATTTCTTTTATATTGGATTCATCGCAAAGAGATCGAATATGATTCTATATTTCACACTATAAAAACAGTTCCGTGTTAGAGTACTTTAATGATACCTACTATGTGATCACAACAATTCCATGACTTCAATGAAAGTATTTCCACAAAGATTGTGTTTTAAACTTTTTTGGTCGAACTTCGAAGTTCCTTCGATGCCCATTTCAATAGGACTAGTACTATCCAAATAGTTTTCGTTAATACATGTGGACATAATCAGACATTTTCCTTTCTTTCACAAAGCAAGAGTCCAAACATTCCCCAAGAAATACTGGCCTCTGTTTGTAAACAGAAGCAAACATTTTCCCTCCTTTCATAAAGCAAGAGTCCAAACCATCCTCAAGAAGTGTGGTTTCAAATTTGGAACGATTTTGGTAATTTCCTCTGCGAAGAATATTCAAGAAACGTGGGAATGTAGTAAGTAGCCAGCCCAGCTTGATCTATCTATTGATTGCAATCAACACTCTACAATATAGATTGCAAGCCTAGAAAATGTCTTGGTTTTCCAGGAAGGTAGTCTCTCACGCTCAGTAGCATCATGTCAATTGAAATCAAGCTTGGTATAACCATCAGCAATATTTTCTCTCGGAAATAGTGCTTATCGCGTTAGCTACTTTTCATCTACAAAAAGCAGAACAGACCTCTCCTGAAATATTGTTTTAATATGTGGAAATTCTCGATTCCATTCAGTTAAGACAATTCGTATCATCGAAGAGAGGTATCTCACGAAATAAATCACTTCTCTAGAATCCTGCAGTAAAATTCTATCACACTTAAACAAATGGTACCTGGATGACCGAGCTTTGCTCGGTATTTTTATTTTTGGTAAATCATACTGATGAAACTTGAATATTTTTTCATCTCACCGACATAATCATAAAAACATATGAACTGATTATGTCAGTCAGAGTGGCCAAATGGTCTGAGGCGCGGTCCTTATATTCGATTTGGTTATTTCACAGCTGGTTCGAACCGTGTAGGGGAAGACTTTTTCTGACCGGCTTGGTGCGAATGGCAATTGTTAGTTGCCTAGATACCAATCCTGGTAGGTGGGATATCTGGATTGAATACACCAACCGACCAGGTGGGTTTGTCTGGGTTTCCTCACAGTTTAAATAGCAAATGCGCTAAGCCGACCCTTGTCCGTACAAGACTCTGCCTTTTGGACGCACTCGTAAGAATGTTCAGCGAAGGTGAATATGAATGTAAAAATAATCACGAGTGCGACGTTTTACCTGAGAACTCTGAGAACACAGATGAAATGACATTTTGTAGAAATAAAAATAAGTAGTGTTCTTTGGCTCGTTTATTGAGAGCTAGTTCCTGAAAACAAGACAAATTCACAGGAATTTTTCCTAAGACCTGGAGGACAGCAAGAGTTCAGCCAGTTCCTAAAAAGGGGAAGAAAACTTTACCTGGTAATTATAGACCAATTGCATTGCTTTCTATCATTTTCGAAGTCATGGAAAAAGCAATCAATATGAAGCTCATCAAATATCTAGAGAAATCAGAAATAATTAATAATCGACAATACGGATTTCGCCATCGAAGATCAACCAGTGACTTATTGGTATGTTTCTCATATTTGGCAGCAATCAATCGAGAAATTCGAAGAAACGATAGCTGTTGCACTCGATATTTCGAAAGCGTATGATCGAGTTTGGCATCGGGGTCTCCTTTCTAAGCTGCCGTCTTATGGTTCGCCTCCTCAGTTGTGTGCTTTGTTGAAGAGGTTCTTGTCTGATAGGTCTCTGTATGTGGTTGTTGATGGAGTATCATCTGATATTCTCCCAATAAATGCAGGTGTTCCATAGGGTTCACTTCTAGCGCTTCATATCAATGATTTGCTCGAGAAAACATCTTGTTCAATGCATAGTTTTGTGGACTACAGTACTCTTCATACCAGTTTCTCTTCCAGAGTCCCCATACCAGCTCGAGAAACAAAAATTCAAATAAACATTCACGTCAATAAAATTAACGACGACTTGGCAAAAATAATAGAATGGGGTAAGATGAACTTGGTGGAATTCAATGCTACGAAAACCCAGTCTCTTCTCAAGAAAAGCTGATCTATCATTATCAAATATTCAGATGTCAGGAGTAACTATTCCTACAAAATCAAGTATCTCGATGTTAGGAATTACGATCAGTGATAATCTCTCATGGGAAAACCATGCGAGATCGATCGATAAAAGTGCTTCCCAGAAACTTGGATTTCTATTTCGTGCGAAGAAATACTTCACTTCTCGTCAGCTTCTTATAATCTACAGGGCTCAGATACGATCTGTCATGGAATACAGTTCTCATGTGAGGAGTTCGGCACCAAAACATTCATTGAGGCTTCTCGATTTTATTCAGAGGAAGGCAATTCGTCTTGTTGGTGATTCTTCGCTCACAGACTCGCTCACTTCATTGGAACATCGTAGAAGGGTCAGAGACTTGTCTGTCTTCTATAGATACTTTCATGGTCGATGCTCTTCCGAATTGTTATCGATAGTTCCCCGCTTAGCAATATCTACACGGATGACTCGACGAGTACAGAATTCCCACCCCTTTGTTGTGAATTTGGAGACCTGTCGAATCTCTCTTGCTCAGGGATCTTTTTTCAATACAACAGCTAAGGTTTGGAACTCCTTGCCAAGAGAGGTTCTTCCTGAGGCTTACTAACTTCAAAAATTCAAAGTAAATGTTAATTCGTATCTCCTGTCCCTTGACTCACGCGGTGTTCTTTGAACATCACAGGGCTTCCCTTTTGTGTGAATCTGCATATAAAAAAAATTACCTGGGGTGTCTCGTTATGCTCCAGAAGTTTTTTATGTGAAACATGACACCGAAAATGAATTCAAATAAGCCAAAACTCTTCAACAGCCCCCAATCACCGTAACAAAAATATATCTCTTGCACTCGACAATCACTTCATTAACCAGTAGGTAAGAATCTTCCAATTGCACATATCTATGAATTATGTTCATTAGCCGTTAGAAACCCCTTCCAAAATCACGCCGAACTATCTTTCAATTATTTTGACTAGCTCAGGATTCATATCGCATATTGGCAATTCTCTGTCAAATTAACACTCTAGTTACTAATTTCCGTTGCTGTTGTGGTCCCAACTGACGTTTCTCGTTCCACATTAGAAGTTGCTGAAATCTGCCTACACTGTCCGAAATCACAACTATTCATTACGTTGTCAAATTGCTCATTTGGTCGTGAAAATCGATTGATCAGGAATCCAGAGTGTGATAGTAACTAATCACTCACTGATTATCATCCACATGGGGATGAATGGAGTTTCGGTTTCATTTACGTGGGCAAGATGGGTATCATGAATGGGATCGACGGTTATTGTCCAGTTAAGTATATTTTCTATCTATATTGAGTCTGGAAAAGTATCATCTTGAAATTACGTGAATGTGAACAAGGTTTTGGTGTGATTTAACAATAGTAGTAGATTCCGCAGTTGAATTTTCAAACTATGTTGAAATCTCAGATGACAGAAACTAGTTCAAATAAGGAAGAGCATCCTTGTATATATCATTTTGAATTCTGTACTTTGAATAGTAGTAGATTCCGCAGTTGAATTTTCAAACTATGTTGGAATCTCAGATGACAGAAACCAGTTAAAATGAGAAAGAGCATACTTGTATATATCATTTTGAATTCTGTACTTTGAATAGTAGTAGATTCTGCAGTTGAATTTTCAAACTATGTTGGAATCTCAGATGACAGAAACCAGTTAAAATAAGAAAGAGCATACTTGTATATATCATTTTGAATTCTGTACTTTGAATAGTAGTAGATTCCGCAGTTGAATTTTCAAACTATGTTGGAATCTCAGATGACAGAAACCAGTTAAAATGAGAAAGAGCATACTTGTATATATCATTTTGAATTCTGTACTTTGAATAGTAGTAGATTCTGCAGTTGAATTTTCAAACTATGTTGGAATCTCAGATGACAGAAACCAGTTAAAATAAGAAAGAGCATACTTGTATATATCATTTTGAATTCTGTACTTTTAATAGTAATAGATTCCGCAGTTGAATTTTCAAACTCTGTTGGAATCTCAGATGACAGAAACCAGTTAAAATAAGAAAGAGCATACTTGTATATATCATTTTGGTTTCTGTACTTTGAATAGTAGTAGATTCCGCAGTTGAATTTTCAAACTCTGTTGGAATCTCAGATGACAGAAACCAGTAAAAATGAGGAAGAGCATACTTGTATATATCATTTTGGTTTTAGTACTTTGAATAGTAGTAGATTCCGCAGTTGAATTTTCAAACTCTGTTGGAATCTCAGATGACAGAAACCAGTTAAAATAAGAAAGAGCATACTTGTATATATCATTTTGAATTCTGTACTTTGAATAGTAGTAGATTCTGCAGTTGAATTTTCAAACTATGTTGGAATCTCAGATGACAGAAACCAGTTAAAATAAGAAAGAGCATACTTGTATATATCATTTTGAATTCTGTACTTTGAATAGTTATAGATTCCGCAGTTGAATTTTTAAACTCTGTTGGAATCTCAGATGACAGAAACCAGTTAAAATAAGAAAGAGCATACTTGTATATATCATTTTGGTTTCTGTACTTTGAATAGTAGTAGATTCCGCAGTTGAATTTTCAAATTATGTTGGAATCTCAGATGGCAGAAACCAGTTAAAATAAGAAAGAGCATACTTGTATATATCATTTTGAATTCTGTACTTTGAATAGTAGTAGATTCCGCAGTTGAATTTTCAAACTATGTTGGAATCTCAGATGGCAGAAACCAGTTGAAATAAGAAAGATCATACTTGTATATATCATTTTGAATTCTGTACTTTGAATAGTAGTAGATTCCGCAGTTGAATTTTCAAACTATGTTGGAATCTCAGGTGACAGAAACCAGTTAAAATAAGAAAGAGCATACTTGTATATATCATTTTGAATTCTGTACTTTGAGTAGTAGTAGATTCCGAAGTTGAATTTTCAAACTCTGTTGGAATCTCAGATGACAGAAACCAGTTAAAATAAGAAAGAGCATACTTGTATATACCATTTTGAATGCTGTACTTTGAATAGTAGTAGATTCCGAAGTTGAATTTTCAAACTATGTTGGAATCTCAGATGACAGAAACCAGTTAGAATAAGAAAGAGCATACTAGTATATATCAGTATCAACAAAATTGGATGGATCGAAAACACTGTATATACCACAAATGCAGAAATCTGTTTTATAATGTACCAATATAAGTATAACGATCTATCTTTTTCCTACGACCACTGAGCTAATTCACATTTGAATTAACGAATTAACGTTATCAGATATATGCACCTGTATCTTGTAAATCGATTTACATTAATCTAATAATGATATTCCTTGTATTTTCATTTTATTGAAACTGCAACACTACGAACCAGGCGCAGGCACATTTTTTGAAAAAGATAAGTAGGCTTTGAAACTCAAAAATGAAACGTAAGATTAGTTAGGCAACTCAATATACACGATCCGATTCACATATTGTTCAATAAAATAAGTGGTTGTAGGAAAAATTGTGTACATTACTTGTGCGAAATTGATTTCTCGTACTCTTTGGATTGTCGCACTCGGCTTACGCTACAATATTTCCCACTAGTGTGAATAATGTCACTTTCTGCACAAGTAATGTAATATATCATTAAATATTTTTTTTCGAATATTGAATATATTTGTGCTTCTTGGGGAAGCGATTGTAGAACAAAACACTTGTCGCGGTTTTGTGAACCCATTGGTGAGACTCGTATGGGAAAATGTAGCAGTTTTTGTTGAGAGAATGATAGTTCTTTTCTATCAATAAGTGATTCATTTGCCAACTAATATCCTTATTCTTTGGATGACGAAAATGGTTACCCCTGTGTCAACTTCACCACTCTAATGCGCCAAACATCGCACCTGAAGACCTTCAGAAATGAGGGGAAACAGTGCAAGTAAAGGTTGACAAAAAACAGACTAACACACACAAATCACAAACATTTCCTCAGGCATCAATGACAAGCGTCTCAACCTAGTAAAAAGCAGGATCCGGTGCGAGAAGTACACAGCAGTAGTAAAAGGCCGAGAAAGTAAAGAGATGATTCTGTGAATTTCTTGACAACGCAGCGGTTTTCTTTGACAATCGATCGCGGGAATCAGAGAAGAACAGCAATCATCGATGAACATCTAACTCGCTCTCGGCTGGAGAGATAAAATTCGAAAGCAATTTTGTTATGTAAACGGACAGTGACGGACCGGAAACGGCACTTGGGTCGCGAGAAGCATAAACGGAATTAGAGTGATTTATCACTGGGCTACTTTAATTTAAATTAATTGAAAATACAAGGAACGCGACAAGTTGGATGAATTCAGAACTTTTCTCAACGGAGTTCAAATAACGTTTATAAATATATATATATATATATATATATAATTTCTTCTCTGAAGATGCTAACTTGATCAACGAAACGAACGTCAAATGCGAGTATTGTCAATGTAGTGTTAGGGTAATCCATCCCTATTGATAGTTTTCCACTCCCAATGATAATGTAATTACCCTTTTGATATTTACAAATTGAGGCTCGAAGGCAGACTGAAAACTCAGCTATTTCTCTATGTTCGAATGTTTCGGAAGCTTACTCTGTCAAGAACATTGTATATTTCCGATCAATTTCAAATTGCGTTTCTGTTCCTAGTACCTTCATCCAGAAATACTGGACAACACCGAATTTTGTAGTCTACCGTGTCGTATGTGTGCATGATACTCTCCGTAACAGGTATTTATAGCTTGCCAACTTCACACAATAAACTTTCTGTTACGACTGTTACAGCTGAATTCATCTTTTCCTGATTTTACTGGTTGTTTCATATTGCAATCAGATAACAAACAAGTTGTTGAATTCACTGGGGACTCTGTATGCAGCTTTTATAAAAACATGATCGAGCTACCATCCTCGAAAGACTCTCGTCTTTTCAAGAAGTCCAAGTTTCATGAAGATTCTTCTTCGTAAGTTTCCTCGTCAACTATTGAATTGAGAGAGTTGTCTCTCTTCCTCCTCATTCATAAATAAAATTATACCAGATTTCTTTTCAATATTTCAATTCATTCACTGAAGTTATGTGAGTTTTATCATTTTATTCCGACCCTTCTAGTTTTTTCTATTTTTAGAAAGATTCAAATATTATGATAATCATACATTTCACAATGCATTTTCACAATGCAACCTGGCGAATCATAATACTAGTTAGGTATCCAACAATTCACTCCAAATCGTCGATGAAATTATTGTTTTTAATGTGGTTGATGATTTTCTCACCTCATTTGACACTTCAGAGCAGAATTAGAATTGAAGTCACTTGTAACTTTCACTTTTCCCACATACCATAATTATCTTAATTTTATAAATTTCATCTCTCTATCTTCATTTTCGGTCATTTTACTATATCTAACAGTACTTATGAGCTCAAGAAGAGTGCATTAAAAGCTGGCGCCCGAGACACGTATTACTATCCAAATCAATATGTTAGCAAACACACAAATTAATTCACAGGGTTATCTTCCAATCAAAACCATTAAAATCCGTATATTCGAGTCATTGAATAGTTTGGTTGCAACAACGATTCAGAATCAGTATCAAATACAGAAATCAGCTCGTGATAATGCGATATATCAAAATTAGAATCTTCACATGAACAATATGTTCATTTTTAACGTGATCACGCTATGCAATAACTTTTGTTGAAAATGACTCCTGTGTAATGCCAATAATGAGTAACCCAATCCAATCCGAAAACTAATTTCCATTCGAACCCACTGTTGATGGAATCCATTTCCCAACAGAGTTTTCGATGTATATCATCATTTTGTTTGGATGTGCAATTCTTGGTTCATAATTTCAACGTACTGGTCCTTCTAGAATTTCAATATGTATAAGGTTCAGTGAAAACGTCGCAAATATTCTTTAGTATGGAAAACATATTGCGAATAGTCTGAGGTAACATTATATCAACTGTCTTCCTTCAATACATGGGTTTTGGTTCATAATCATTCTGTATATTTAGGTAGCCATTCGCCTACCGAAACTTTATATTGTGGCTGAAGATCATTATGCATTCCAAGAAGAGAAACCCTTGAATAATTACCTACATTCGCCTTCCCAAAGAACGCTCGGGCGTAATATTCTCTTTTGTTTACTCATAGGAGCTTGTTGAATCTTCCCTGAAATTAACAGTCACCAAGCTTTCCTCTAATATGGGTAAACTCGATAGGTTTGAGTAGCGAAATGAATATGCATACCCAAAATGAATGAATAAACTGCATATACTATATCTGCATTATTAGTTTACCGAATGAAACGAAAACGGATAATTGGGATTTATTCCTGTATCTCCGAGAACATTTTCACAGGAAAATTAACTCAAATTCTCTCAGATGTAGGTGGCTACGTGTTCAGAACATCTGAACAAGCCACTGGCCCTCATTCCCTTGTGCAATGTGAACAGGTGGTGTTATGTTCAACGATATAGCCGGATTATCAAATGAAAACAAATGAATAGGCGATACCACTGATAGATACAAATTTTTCAGAAAAAACAAAACAGAGGATTCATGTTGAGTTCAGAAACAAAACAAGATGAGCTGATTTATGTTGTATCGGATTCACACGTTCCATACCATAGAATATAATATAATGTTGTATTTTTTGATATCGTTGCTATTCTTTTAGGTTTCGTTTTATGATCATGAAAGATAAATGAACAATCCAAGTTATGATGTTTCTAGACTTCTGGGCATAGTCTTCTTTGCTAGTTGTCAATTTGATTTGACATAATTAGCTCAGAAGGAAACTTTTCTACAACAAATTTTAACCGGAGAAACAAGTGACTATGAATTTAAGTTACTGCTACTAAGGATATGAGTTTCAATCTATGGAGCATTCGAACCTGTGAACGTAAAAAGCTGGAAGGCAAAAGTGAATCAGTTCAAGTGAATACATGGTAATAATTACATTTTGTGAAACAATTGAGTATTGTGCAGCATGAGTCACTGCAAAACTAGTTACAGTATACAAAACACCTCGTAGCTCCGAAACTACATTTTGTTGCTCCTCATTCGTGTTCTTCAACTAATTAAACAAGGGAATTCCATATTTATGGCTCAAGTACCTATTTGTTCTCCTTTGCGAAATAAATAATAAAATGGAATTAGGGAAAAACTTCTTAAAGCTATTTTCTATGTCTCCGGTCTGATGCTTTTCAATGGAATATTTTTATTCTTTCCACTCCTACATAGGAAACCATGGAAGCTATCACCACCGAATATTAATAATTAGGTTAACCTCAAACCTCCGCTCACAGTAGGATATTCTTCTAATCGAGTGGAGAGAAGAAAAGGAATGACAAATTTCAAATTTGATCCTGCTGTCGTCATCAAGAATGGCAAACAATATTCATCTACCACATAGTATGGAATTTCATTCTATGAATAATCATGGAGAATTTGTTAACGTAATGGTTTTGGAATGATGATGATTTGCTTTCAAATTGTTTTTATATTTTCGATAAAAACCTCGTTCAAACCGAAAATATAATTTTTGAAATATTCATCAGAGTTTTCTATTCATCAACTTCTTGTCAAGATGCATCTATAAACATAAGATATTTAGTACGGAGATCATTCAACGTTCAGTTGGCGATGGAATTCTATCCGAAAGTCTCGAGTATCGACAGCCTCCTAGTCCGTGGCTGATTTCCATGTGATTTGAATACAAACGCGGCTCTTATCCATTTAGAATGATGAAAATTGATATTGTGGATAAAATCCCTCGCATGAATAGGGATCCATCAACGGTTAAGAAAGCTAGATATTCTTTCAGTTATTATGTACCGAAATGGAGAAGGGAGATGTTCAATGATCTTGTTGGAATAAATGTGTTTTCCAGCTAATAACACTGGTGTGAAGTGTGTGGTAGTAATGGATTCAATGATGAGTTACTGCTGACAATGTTTCCATTATACCCCACGGTTTAAATGTCTAGAGTACTCATCTTGCAACTTGGTTACAACATCTTGTCTAATTTTTTAACAGCTATTATATTCTCATCATTGCTTTTTGTTTGATTTATGCTCAGCTCATTTTATCTCAACAGAACTTCATTATTTCGTTACACTTATTTTCATATAGGTGATACTTATATAACAAGTTTGGAATTCGAGGAATATTTCTCTTGGTTGTTTGTAATATCAACTATTGTTTCACCTACAGCAGTTTGAACGATTTCTACCAGATAAATTCAGTCTCCCTAATTTTTTTGTTGTCAGCATGAAGATCATCAAACATTTCTTTAGCAGTGAAGCTCAATGACAACTGACGTATTTACTAATGGTTGAACTTCACAATAACTCGAGATTGAAAATAATTCTAATTTTTTGTTTTCACGACGGTCCCTGAGCAGTATATCTTTTCCATTAACCTAGATAATTGAAAGCTTATCGTACAGACCTGAACATTTCTCTCAAGGAAGTAGTAATAACAGTATAGATGCCAATAATCACTTTCTGGCAATATGTGAATATCATCAAAATACCAGTGTAAACAGTATAAGAAGGAGCCTATCTGAAGCAGCTACTACTACCTTGCCTCCATGGCTTTCCGGAAGTTGAATCACATAGTCTCACTTCTTCTCACTGAATTTGATTCAAGTAATATGCAGGCAACCATTTTTCAGAGAGATATTTTTGTGGATGACAAAAACAGCCAAACATGCATGTTTTGTGAACATAGAGTGTTACTTCTTCTTCAGAAGAGTGTTCTCATTGCTGATTTTTTTCAATAAAATATCATATGAAATAACGCAAGATTGTTATTGAGAATCTTCGTATCCATTTGAGATACTGCCTCCTCCACAATACTCCAGTAAGTTCATTGTATATCAATTTGTCAACTACAACTTTTTAATGACCCGGTATATATTTTCACGGAAACAGCTGCAAGCCCTCGCAAAATTCGAGAATGAATCTTACCTCCCTATTTCAATTTTTCAGGATTCCATCATGCGTAACCACAATGTAACTAACATGTTAACATGTGAAATTATATAAGAGGCAAGAAGCTCAAGGAAAGATCTCTCAGTGCTTGTCAACACGCGTACCAACCTGGCAAACTCAAAGATTCAACACTGAACGATCCTTGGAACGATCTCAATAGTAGCAGCACACAAGACCAAGATGAACCTATGAATTCCAGAAGAATGTGGGGGATAAACTGGCGGTTATACACAATGTTAGTTAGACCCACGTTGAAATATGGTGCCGTAACGACAAGAACGAAGCAATCGGGCTAAACTGAGCAACTAACTGACATTCAGACTTTGGCGTGCCTGTGACTTATTGGAAGGTATCTGAGAGTTCCCAATGAGATAGGTACCCACAATAAAGTAACCCTGACCTGGAACATCCAAGGCTATGGTTGGTCCAGTTTCTTTCTACTGATTAGCAGAAGCATGGATAAAACCTCCATTCTCTTGTTGATATAGACTTGCTAAAACAAACATAGGCTTGTCAACAAAGTAAGGCTTTCTACTAATGGGACATTGTGGCCCATGAGCATTAAAGGTTCGGCGAAAAAAACTTGATGCAGGTTCTGCCACGAAGAAGAAGACACCGCACAACACACAAGATGCGGGATAAATAAACCGAAGACTACGAGCTATATGAAGGTGTCAGTATCAAGGCCATGGAAGAGTCAAGCTAGATACTGAGCTCTAACAACCAAAGAGCATCACAGTAGATTTGTTTGGGTTTTAGTAAACTAGGCCATGGGCTAGATTCTCAACAATTCTACATACCGGATGAAAACCAAGCGGATTTCCCTAGAAGGAACAGCATGAAGACCATTCAATAATCTTTGCAACCTATTTCGAAATTTCCTGGAGTTTATGGCATTTAAATTTTCAAACTCGAGTCGTAATTCAGAACAGTGTTTATACCGCTCCCGTAGATGATATACCATGCTTTGGAAAATAAAACATTTTCACGGAAACAACTGCAACCCCTCGCATAATTCGGAAAGAATGTACCTTATCTCCCTACCTCAACTTTTCAAGATTCCATTATACGAAACGACAAGATAACGAAAATGTTATATCAAGCGACATTATTAAAATCCCTGCTTGATCATACATCCGACCTACGGTATAGAAAGCTTCAATTCGTTTTCCAGAAGAAATTCAATCCGGAAAAAAATTAATAATTACGAAATGAAAGAGGAAAAACGAAGTAAAAATGTGATATACTCGAAGTTATTACCGGTAGGTATATTATGCTCGTTGCGGGTGGTATCTTAATATGAAGATAATAATGTCTGTTATTGAGGTATTGCTTTCCTTTGAAATTCATTAGAAAATTCCATTTTATAGCTAAGGGTCTTCCCACATTGAAAAACATGGATAACAAAGTTTTTTTCTTTCTTTACATGGTGAAATTCATGACTTAAAACAAGAAGTAAGAACGAGTTTCGAAAACGCCAAAGATAATTATTTTGATAAATATTAGTTCTTGTATTGGATTCATAGGCAAATTTAAGTTATACGAGAAGTTTCTGACTGATTGAACGTTTTCCATTCAGAAGGAACTGTTTTTCAATTAACTCTGCAACTTATCGGGGTAGATTGAAAATCTGCCCTACTACACTTGTATGGAATTCAATATCAATTCTTATTTTTCACATTGTGGTAGGTTACGAGATTCTCTCCACATTGGTCCAAAAAATATTTATCGCTGGTCTGGTGTGCTTCATACTGATTTTTATGTTATTGGAATATTTTTCTGAGAAAACGACTGATTTCCAACTTTGCATCAACTGTATATTTGGTTTCATTTCTTCAATGTTGAATATTCATTGATCTCAATTATTTCTTAAATTTCTTTCTACGTATTCAGTTCATCGCGCAATAAAACACAAAAAAAAAGTATTGTTTCAAAATGTTTTTACGTGTGTAATACAATTTGGAATTCGCGTAGAATTATAAGTCTGATACGTACCAACAACCATTCCAAAATGGAAACTTAGGTACTTATTCGTCTAGATAGTCATTTCATGATTTATGTTTTTGAGCGTGATTTGATGAGGTTATAATGTCAATGTCCATTCGTTCACTAATAGGAAGAAAGAGCCCTTTTTGGTACAGGAATGATATTTCGTAGAAACCACCTCACCAAAACATAACTTCATCTGTATGTAGTAAGTGCACCTATTTACGAATTGCTTAAAATCTTGTGATAGATGGCGATATTGCCGGTAGCGAAGTGTCCGTTCTTAGAAATAAATACAGTGAAGATTTCAGTTTACTGATTTGAGTGCATTAAATAACCGTCATTTATTTTGTTTCACGCTGTCCGAGAGAATGAATTTCAGTTTTGTAAATTTAGATTTACTTGAGGTTACAAGTTTTCCAACGCCAACCTTTCATTTCTCTGCTTTCGCAACGGTGAAAAATCCATACCTACTTCACCCAAAAACTTCCCCAAATTGTAGCGCAAAGATTCGGTTGATTATTAGAAAATAGATTTTCTTTCTTTGAGTGGGGCAACTCGTTATTGAAATTCTCTTTCTGTTAGAGGGGCTCTATCATATTTTTTGTTTTCATGTATCATTTTTCTACTAGTATTCTGTTGTATACTCTAAGAGTTGTTCGAAAGTAAAAATGCAGTCAAATTTCATTTACTTGAAAGAACAGCGTCGCTTCCTTCTCATTTTTTACAATATTTACATTGGTAAGTGAATGGGAAGCTACTATTCGAAACATAAGTTTTAAGAGGTGGAACCAGCCCATTTTCCAAAACTTAATTAGATGAAAATAAACTAATCAAATCATTAGAATGAAAGGAGAGATAATGACACAGTTCTAGCTCTTCTTCTCTATTTTCATCTCGACTACTATTTTCTGATTCATGCAGTCGACTATGTAATTAGAGAAATGCAGCCAGACCAAGTTTCGTGGAAACTCGAATCTGTCTGATTTGTACAATGAGACAATTTTCATTTGCTAATGAGCTGATCAGATTCTCCAAGAGGAAGCAGAGGACAATGAAGTGCGAAGAAGGCTATCTACGTGGGTAAATGACCGGATGAGGATACGCTAGCCAAACTCCATCACCCGATTAATGGAGATTTCAAAGGCAATCGAGTGTATTGTCCATGAATACCCAACAAATGTCCTGCAGCCCATCTCTTATTCCTTACTGGAATGAGTAATCTTTTTTGGGTCTTCAGGAACAAAAAAGGGGCTAGTTCTCAGAGTCCTACTGAACAGCTTGTCGAATGAGTGATGCTCAGATTGGACACTTCTGTGCTTTCTGGCTGAAGTGAAGGCATATTATGAGCAATGAGAATATTGGTACCAGCGTTCACGGTATGATCATACTGTTCCAACAGAGGAATAATCAAGGGACATACAGCTAGCACAAACTCAGATACTTTTCCAGTTGCACACTGGTGGTGTAGACCATGATGAAAGAAAAAATACCTTCTAGGAATACATTTCAACACAGTGAACACATATAATAGGTGTTTCTTGTCTTAGTGTACTTCACAGAGATTGCTGGGCATAAACGATATTAATTCTGTGCCAAGATGGATTGGATAAGCTGTTCACACTCTAATGGAATCTTATGAAGTGTTCGTGAACTGGAGGGTTCATTATGTATTTCTTCTCATTGCCGAGACGATTATTAACTCTCAGATAGTCGTATCAAAAACCATATGTTTTGTTCGGGTACATTTTGATTCCAATTGTCATATCATCAGACATTTCAAAATTTGAAATTGTCAGTCGTATATAATTCTCAAAGTTATAAATTGAGGCAGATACAATAATTTGAACGTTAGGGTGTAGTGACTATACCAAATTCAGTATTTATTCAAGTAGTTTGTTGAACAAACCATCTTTCGAACACTTCGTTTGTGAAAGTTGGTTAATTTGCTTTGGGGTTCTGTACCAGTTATCCGTGTGATATAAAAAGATGACAGCATTGTGATATGACCGTCACTGATTGAAAAGGGTGAACGGTACTTAAGAAGTGATATAGTTCTGATTCTGTTCTACAATGAACTCCAACTAGGAAATTATGGAAAGAGCAAACAGCCCATCTCATCATCAGCTATGGTCGAGTAAAAACATCCGCGTGTTATCCCTGACAGGAAAAGACTTTTTCGAGTAACTCATACCACTGTGAGGAATATCGTACTTCTCTCTAAACAATATTCGTATACCCCTTGCATTGGTGAGACGGTATCAAACCACATTCAAATGTACAAAGTTCATTTCAACACATACATCTAGAATATAGTTTATTAATTGGATACCGAGTTGGATACCGCACGAAACCGTCCAGCTAGAGACTGAGAGAACCGAAGGGCTTGCTAAAGGGTAGTTATCAAGAGGTTAATTTTGATTCAAATTGATATCACATCAGGGTCGGTTTATATTCAAATGGAATTTGTTGATATTCCACATTATTTGGGAAGAAGTATTCCACCAGAATTATCTGTGAAATAAATGACTGATTAGAATATTAATAATCGGTCGGTGGTGATTTTTTCACCATTGCAATCAACATACTCATAGTTATTGGGCAATGCACAGGAGAAAGGGATGCCATTGGAATATTCTCACATATTTCCGATTCATTTCAGGTTTATTATTCCTGAGATACTATTAAGTAGCCAATGAAAGAGAAATCGAAAAGTTGCTCATTACCTAAATTAACCATTCCAATTGTCCACTAATTGATATTGTGTTTCCTTGTTTATCCATGGAAAAATTTCCCTTTGATGAGAGGAAATTATTCCATTCTGAATTATCAATTCACTGAGTTTTTCGAAGTGAAGCAGCGTCAATTATTTTTCCGCAAGAGCTATTGACTGAGAAGATGGGGAAACACTCGTTTTCGAAAAATATCTATAATTTATTGTTAGTCCAAGGACCATTACATTTGTTGTTCAATTCTCGGTCTTTCGCATTTCTACAGAATTGAATTAAACAGTCCATCTACTGTTTCTATTCTGTGCATTTCGTCAACTCTATGTGTACCGAAGATTTTCTATTTAAAACTCATTTTCTTGATTCTGTGAGATGATTTCTCATCCAAAATTTCAGACAATGGCGGTTTCACGATTGGTGTCATTGTTGTTGAACATTTGACGTCATACAAATGCATATCGAATTCTTTTAATTCAATTCTAAACTCAACCAAGTCATATATTCTTCAATATAATTTGTGGATACCACCCAAATAACTGTATGTAGAACAGCAATTACTGAATGAGTCTTGTTCGATAGTCTATCTCATGTCCAACTGTATCATTGGTTGTAAGTATGAAAGCGTGACCTACAGATCAACCTGTCACTCTTCGCAAGCAATTTTCAGCAACTCGATTCTGATTAGTTCTTCACCTCAACTTCTATAATATTGAGGAAGGGAAAATAGCTGAATACTAACCATAAGGCTTCGTTTTCGTTTATGACTATTCTCAGATATTCGGTATTTTCTTGTTTCCTGGATTCTGCATCTAATGAATTTTATGTGGCATGTAAATTTTCAGCACTTTTTGGAATACTCGCTTGTTGCTATTCATTTTTGTTTATGAAATATTGCGACTGAGAATTTATTTACAAATACAGAACTTTCTACCAATCTGTAGGTATTTTGGTTACCAAAAGCTGTGTATAATAATTAAATTGGCTGTATGACATGAAATAGTAATAACTAAGTCGATTTTGTTCACGTCTTAGGTATATTTTAGCCAGAAGTGTGTTATTGCCGGTGTGATTATGTTTTTTTTCTCTATCATCGGAAAGCGTTTCTTATGATTCATTCAATCCCGAGTAGAAATAACTAGATTTTTTCTATGAATATCTATATGAAATCTTCTTCTCGTTGTTGATCGTTGGTGATCGTTGTTAATAATTTTTTGTTTATCAGTTCCACCTCTACTGAGTTCATAACATTTTTTGAAATTCCAGCACCAGATAATATCATTAAGCACTGCTGAACAATTTTCGCTCTTGAATTACGTTGATTCCGTCTTTACACCCACGTATATATTTTAGCTACTGTAGCTGCATAAACCAATAATTCAAATTTGATTTCGAATAACTTTTCATCAAAGTTTTTTCTTTTGGTAGGCCCATATATGATTTTATTTTCGCTTCGGTAATATTGTGACTGACCGCTCATCCATTTAGTTTGATAGGAGCATCTGCGAAAATCCAGTGACCAATCTTTAGGACTGATCCACCTATTGAGCATACTCCAATCACCAATGAAATCCTAATAGTTCAAACACCGAAAACCATAATTGTATTATTCTGGAAATAACATATCAATGTGTACTAATACACATGAAACATGATCTTATTGTGCTGCCGTAGAAACTTGCTGAAATTCGATTGTAACAATTCTGACAATTTCTTTGCCTGGCTAGGTAGGTACCTGGGTATTATTCAATTTACGAGTGAGCTTTGTGGTGAAACAGTTATGCTGTTGAATTGGGATCCACCTATTTCACATAAATGCATTTGAATTTCTCATTTGTTAACATAATTCAATATGTACCGAATTTACATATACCACGGGACATTTATATCAATTCCAGCAAGTCGATATAGATTTGAATGTTCGATGAAATGAAAATATGACAATAAATTTGTAGCTAATTTTCAACGCTGATCTTCCTGCGGTTTTGTCACCGGATCGTTAATTCAACCAGTAATAAATGGAACAAGTTCTTTGGAACTCGACGTTTTTATTCTTTATGTATATACATCAACTGAACTTGAATTCGACTTCTTGACAATGGACTTCGTAATTAAACCTCTTATAAGTTTTGGTATTTTCAGAACTTCTCGATCATACTCCGAATATTGGTCTAGGTACTCCGCTGAAAAATCAAATAATGTGTTCAAGAATGAATAAATGGTAGGTTTCGAAAGAAATTTGAATTTAAAAAACTACAATCACTGAAAAAGTCATCGACATCACACCACAAACTGAAAACTGGATATTCATATATTATAAAAACTACTCAATCTGAAATCTTCATCAATCAAAGTCATCTTCTGCACATTAATTTGGAGCAGGTGGAGATTCGTTGTTCAGTAAAAAAAGATAATATGGGTACGATGCCAAATAATGGTAATAGATAATATTAAGTATGATGACACCGATGCAACTCGATTCTAAAAAAATACAATTCAAAAATAAACGTGAATATCTGTGAATATCATTAATAACTGAAATGCGATAGGTCAGCCACTTATCGTTCAAATACCTACTTAAAAATTTAAAGTGCCAAACCGCGACTGAAAACTTTTCGTTCAGGTACATTAGGTGTGATAGAAATCGGGCCAAAGATAATATCCGACGGCAGCCATTGTATGGGTATGATTTTGTGGGATTATGGAATAAAAAACAGAACGTGAGTTTTTTCACACCTCCGACAATAGGTCGGTTCAAATACTAGCACACATGGTCAATAAGTATTCAAATACAAACTTCCATTAGCGACTGACTGTTTGTTGAGTTTCAATTTGGAATATGTGATTAATTTGAATGAATATATTAGATTTACCTTAATAATAGTTTTTTCTTGAGACACCGTTAGAGTGCATGTTTCTAATCTATGGTAGGTATGTAAACACAAGGCACCGAAAACACTGAGAAGCACAGCAAACACTTTTTCTGAAAAAACATCAATTTTTACCGAATGTCCAATAGATAGCTAATTACCTAGGTGTTTCTAAGAGTCACATTAAGGTTAAGTTTATCTTCGGAAGAATACTTGACAAACTACTTTTGCTGCCACAAACCACTAGGAAATTTCATGAATGTTGACGAGACAACGCCAAATCCTGTTCATATTCAGTTTCCAAGTCAGAATCACTGATACATTTAATTGATAATTCGCACCAGTTATTATTTTATCAATGAATTTGTTCGAGCAGAGATCGCAGTTCCGAGCGTTACAAGTCCACGGGAACTCAATAAACACTGAATCGCTGAGGAAAAATTAAACCAGAGACATCTTCTGGCTTTCGGCTCAAGCGGATTCGTCGGCCTGGGCCGAAGCCACCCGATCTGGTAGCAGGTTTCGTGGCTATTCGATTGTTGAACCCGGGAAATTCGTACAAACCGCATCGGCACCTAGGTTGGCTGTGCCGGGATGAAACAATGCAAAAACTGCATTAATCGTATTATCATAAGTACACATAACTTTCTTTATTATGATTGCGTTCGTTTGTAGTACTTATTATCGAGCGAATGACGCCATACCTGTGGAAAGCATGGATGTACGTTCCACGTTCGACTGGATTGGGGATTGTTGATTAAAGGGGTGCGAGAGGCGACAAATAAAGGACGGATCAAGGGAGTACGGTGTGGTTTTATGCCTGGAAGAGGTTGTAATTAAGAGACCAAATGTTTGTGCTATAGCAAGTGATTGCGTACTATATGGATAGGAGATCGTGCGATTTTCGTGTATATCGTGTCTGGCGCTTCATTTTATATAGTGCCAGGCGACTATGACTTGATTAGCGGTAGGTATGCATACACGAAACTGAAATGGGATAAAGAACTCATTATCGAAAGACGGGGGGTCTTTAATTGTGTCGAGGGTGTTTCGAGACGTATAAGCGGGATACCCGAACTTTGATGAGTTATATACAGGAAGTCGATATTTATATTGTAAAAAATAACATATTTGCAAATAACTTCAATTCAAATACCTTGATGAAGCAGAACTCTACAATCACAAGATTTGTTTTGAAGTGACCACAAGAATTGCCATAAGTGGGTGGTGGGAAAAATTTTCACCATATATCACTATATCAACTCTTCTGTCCTTCTAAGCAAAAAGAAGCATCTTGAAGAATCATGTTTTTCTTTTTTCGCATTATGATGCTCAAAAAATTTGCATCACTTGCCCAAGTAGTAGGTAATTATGAACACCCAGTAGATTAATGTGATCGTAGATGCTTATGAATATATAAATATTTCTCACACAATGTTGATTCTATCGGAAGTCACCTCAAATGTTTCGGACACAGTAGGGCAGTATGCGTAGTGTCAATTAGTTCACCCCTAGTTTCAGTATTGTCATTTTCAGTATCTCTGAGCGACATGTACTCGAGGAGACTCGCCTCTGAAATAGGTATTTTCTTGAAAGGTTGGTTATGCACATAATACTGCCTGACTGAAAAATCTCAAATAACACATGAGGTAGAATAAGAAGCAGTGGCTATTGCTATCTGCCACCAGTGGGCTAGATCAGTTAAAAACTCAGCCTGCTCATGCCTGTTCAACGTTCATTATCACAAATCCCAGTTCTTGTCGATTTGCTCCACTTTAACCATACTACCACTTTCATTACTTTGCCATACTCTACAGTATTTGGAATTGAAATGTACCCAGTAGACACCCTGTGTATGCTTATTATATGAGTCGGCTAGCTGGGGTATGCTCCATATCTGGGATGATGTTCCAAAGAAATATCCTATATTTCAGTTTGAGAATATAATAAACCGTATTGAGTGATCACATCAGACCCCATTAGTACGTATGGAAGCAAGGAATGCATGCAACTAGAAGCCATACCTGTGGAAAGCATGGATGTACGTTCAGCGTTCGACTGGATTGGGGATTGTTGATTAAAGGGGTGCGAGAGGCGACAAATAAAGGACGGATCAAGGGAGTACGGTGTGGTTTTATGCCTGGAAGAGGTTGTAATTGAGAGACCAAATGTTTGTGCTAAAGCAAGTGATTGCGTACTATATGGATAGGAGATCGTGCGACTTTCGTGTATATCGTGTCTGGCGCTTCATTTTATATAGTGCCAGGCGACTATGACTTGATTAGCGGTAGGTATGCATACACGAAACTGAAATGGGATAAAGAACTCATTATCGAAAGACGTGGGGCTTTGATTGTTTCGAGGGCGTTTCAAAACGTATGAGCGGAAGACTCCTACTTTGATGAGTTATATACAGGAAGTCGATCGATTATATTGTAAAATAGTAACATATTTGCAAATAACTTCAATTCAAATACCTTGATGAAGCAGAACTCTACAATCACAAGATTTATTTGGAGTGCACAAGAATTGCCATAAGTAGGTGGTGGGAAAAATTTTCACCATATACCACCATATATCACCATATATCACTATATCAACTCTTCTGTCCTTCTAAGCAAAGAGAAGCATCTTGAAGAATCATGTTTTTATTTTTTCGCATTATGATGCTCGAAAAATTTGCATCACTTGCCCAAGTAGTAGGTAATTATGAACACCCAGTAGATTGATGTGATCGTAGATGCTTATAAATATATAAATATTTCTCACACAATGTTAATTCTATCGGAAGTCACCTTAAATATTTCGGACACAGCAGGGCAGTATGCGTAGTGTCAATTAGTTCACCCCTAGTTTCAGTATTGTCATCTTCAGTATCTCTGAGCGACATGTACTCGAGGAGACTCGCCTCTGAAATAGGTATTTTCTTGAAAGGTTGGTTATGCACATAATACTGCCTGACTGAAAAATCTCAAATAACACATGAGGTAGAATAAGAAGCAGTGGCTATTGCTATCTGCCACCAGTGGGCTAGATCAGTTAAAAACTCAGCCTGCTCATGCCTGTTCAACGTTCATTATCACAAATCCCAGTTCTTGTCGATTTGCTCCACTTTAACCATACTACCACTTTCACTACTTTGCCATACTCTACAGTATTTGGAATTGAAATGTACCCAGTAGACACCCTGTGTATGCTCATTATATGAGTCGGCTAGCTGGGGTATGCTCCGTATCTGGTATGATGTTCCAAAGAAATATCCTATATTTCAGTTTGAGAATATAATTAACTGTATGGAGTGATCACATCAGACCCCATTAGTATGTATGGAAGCAAGGAATGCATGCAACTAGACAGTCAAAGCTACCAAAGAAGCGCTTACCTCCAAAATCATGTCAAAATTCATTGCCCAACCAATTGGGTCTGCTTAAGTGTGGTCTCTCATTCAAGTTCAACAAAAAGCTATTACATTCGCAAGCATCTTCAGTGGAAATCCTAATTAAGATTGATTGGAAATAAAGTCTAAATATCACCTCAGTCGATAGTGTCAACGTAACAAAAAATATTCAGATTGATCTGAGCACTGATAATGTTAGCGGATCTGATAAAATATCAGCGATTTTTCTTAAGATGTGTACACTCCAACGAACATACGTGCTTTATGATTCATTCAAACTCATGTATAACTTGGTAAAATTTATTGAGGTCTGAAAACAGTTCAACCATACTTTAAAGGGAAAGAATGCCATACGTAAGAACTGCAGACCTACTACGTTGCTATCTGACATTTCAATACGAATTAAATGCCCGAAATGTGGCCTGGTAGTTTCCGTTTCGTCAATTGCCCATGGCACTGCTGCCATAAGACTCGTCTTCGGAATCATTTGCTTTGATATCCAATTTTATATCTGATATATCTCTCTATGTGATTGTCAATGTGATTCATATGGCATCTCCATAAGATCAACACTATTATCACTCGATACCAACGATTTGGAAGGGATTTCTTTTTCAGTACATAGTTACGCAGGCGATGGTAGTGTACATAATTGAGAACGTTATGAGCGAGAACTCAACAAGGATTTTGGAATGGGAGTCTGAGGCATTTATCTTATTTAGCCATAGTTTCGCGGACGACAGTACTTTTCAAACTAGTTTCACGTCCAGAGTCCCCATACCAGCTCGAGAAACAAAAATTCAAAGAAACATCTACGTCAACAAAATTAACGACGACTTGGTAAAAATAATAGAATGGGGTGACATGAACTTGGTGGAATTTAATGCTACGAAAACCCAGGCGTGTGTCTTCTCAAGAGAAGCCGATCTACCATCGCCTAATATTCAGATGTCAGTAACTATTCCTACAAAGTCAAGTATATCGATGCTAGGATTTACGATCAGTAATAATCTTCAATGGGAAAACCATGTGAGATCGATCGCTGAAAGTGCTTCCCAAAAGCTTGGATTTCTATTTTGTGCGAAGAAATACTTCACTTCTCGTCAGCTTCTATAAGGATCTACAAGCCACAGATACGGCCTGTATAGAATATAGTTCTCATGTATGGAGTTCAACACCAGAACATCCATTGAAATTTTTTTATTCTATTCAGAGAAAAGCAATCCCCCTCTTGTTGGTGATTTTTCGCCCAGAGAGTCGCTACCTCCGTTCTATCTCTCTCTTCTATAGATATTTTCATGGTTGATATCGGTAGTCGAAATTTTGGCTTTTTTATTCTATACAGATACAAGCGAAAGAAAAACCCTGTAATGTTTCAAGAATAATATATAAAAAGATCCCTAAGCAACAGAGGTTCGACAGGTCTCCAAGCACACAACAAAGGGGTGGTAACTTCGCAATCGTTGGATCATCCGCGTTAACACTGCCAGGGGTGGAACGAATGACGACAATTGCTGTAAAATGAATTGAAAAAAGTGGGTATCCATTCGTGTAACAGCGAAGATTTAAGAACAACTGCCCCAAAAAACGCATACATTAAAAAAATCCAGTCATGCTCAAAATAGTCATAGATATGGATCGATCAACTAAATCGGGACGTTCCTGTATAAGCATCCATTGTTTGTTTTTGCCATATTTGTGTACAAGTATAAAGCTATATTCAATTATCCACACAAAGACAGCATTCCCCGAAGAACACAACGGTACGCCATTGACCATCTTGAAAAATGGATCAGGTTCTCGGATGCTCAAATATTTACGAACGAGATATCTTGCGAATGATCTACCAGATTGACAGTTTTCGAATAATTTGCATTCTGTTCTGCAAATACAACAAAATATTCAAAATGTTTCTTCGGTAAGTGGTTACGAATGCCGAAGAATATGTGTGGTGTATCTAACTAGAATTCCCCATCAAGATGAATCTTTGAATTGATATTATGTTTTCTACGACTACTGAGAGGAGAAATCTACGACTTCTCTCGTTGAGCCACGGTGTTTTTTCTGCATCACAGAAAGAAAAGAGAAATCGTATACAGCACCGCTTATGATAAGTGCTTCCCCTTTTCCTCATTTCAGTCTTTACTGGGTTGATTTTAGATAAATCAAAGGTACTTTCATTTTGATTCAGACGATGTATACTTTTGCATGAATAGTGCACCCTAATACAATCCTTCTCGAAAGAACAACAGTTCACTGGAGTATCTACAACTGACCCTAAGGGTTTCACAAAGTTTCTCTGGTAATTGCAATAGCAAAAATAGCTTGGTAATAAGTATGGGGCGCACTTTCTGATGGTACGGCGTATTAGTGCCATAGCAAAAAAAATCTCACAATGGGGAAGATGACCTAAAGCTTTTAGTAGGTGGCAGCACCACTGCATGTGCCTAACGAACGAGTGATTTTGCAGGTTATGTTTTATTTTTATTTTAATGAATGTTTTCGAAAGACACTTAAGAATCATAAGGATGTATTCTCCAACCGATAGATATAGATGTTTGTCTGTACCAGAACTGAAAAGTTTGGTGAGGGAACATGGTGGATCCCTCAAAAGAAAAAAAAAGATCTGAGTGAAAGGTGAAAAATTCAAACTGATTATAGAGGTGTATCGTTAAAAATCATCATAATAACCTTCTACTAGCCCTGCTACGTTCTTTTGTAGGTGACTGGAGCATAATCTAGAATGTTCAGAAGCCTGAAAGCTCTTTCTTTTCAGGGCTACTTCCCACTGCTTTTTCAGTTTTGTTTCTTTTGGAAATAAATGCGTACCTACATTTTTACATCCGAATGCACTACATAAGACCATTTTATGTCGATTTAAAATCTTTATATTCTTAAATATTGCAAAGAAGGGACGTTTAATGTTTTCAATTGTTGTCATTTGACTTGAGAGGCTGTCAAAGGTACATGCAGTGGTGGCGCTCTTAGTGGTAGAGTTTTGTAGCCGTCATCCCCATTGCCACTTTTATTCTGTCAATTGACAGATTAAATGTGTCAATTGACAGATTTAATCTGGCCGTTGCGACTTCTATGAAAGATTTTGATTAGGGTTCAAATTGTTTGGTTGAAACAATGCCACATTATCATCATACAAGTAATAACATCAAGTTACCTACTATGTAAATTCCAACTTTTCATGGATCATATGAGCAGTGGTTGGAATTTTATGACATAGTTAATAATCCCATTCATACTTATTCAAAGCTTTCCGACATTGAACGTTTTCATTAATTTAAAAATTCCATTCAAGGTAATGCAGCCGAAGTCCCAAGCTCATTTGAAAATTCAGAAAAAATTACATTGAGGCTTATATTTCACCCAAGGAACCTTATGAAAACAAAAGGCTCATTTCATTGAGTCACATTGATTCATTTTTCAATTTTTCCCCAATAATGAAAGAGTCTGCTTCACAATCAGAGAATTATTGTATATATTCAAGAAGGATTCGAGGGCTTTGAAGAATTCAGGACAAGGAGTCGATAATTGTGAACTCAATTCATTTGAAATTAATCGAATTTATTTACAGTGAATTCAATTCATTGACTTCAATTCACTTCGAAAAAAAGTGTCAATTGACCGATTAAAAGTCGCAATTGTCAGATTAGATCTGTCTATTGACACATTCAATCTGTCAATTGACATATTAAATGTCGCAATTGCCAGATTAAATCTGTCAATTGACTCATTCAATCCGTCAATTGACAGATTGAAAGTCGCAACTGTCAGATTGAAAGAAGATATTATTTTTCATTTTCAAGAGTACCCCTTGTCAGAATAGAAGATAGAAATTCGTACTAGCTATTAGTTTTAGAAAGTTAGACCTCTCTAACTTTACTTTCTAAGTTATATGCATAAGAAATAACTGGAAATCATCTCATAGGCTTATAACTTTTGAAAATGCAAAATTGATACTAATTCATGTATCATTTTGCTTCATTAGTTCGATGTTCTCTGAAATTTCAAGGGATTATTCTTTTAATTGCAATAATAATGATACTTGAAAAAACGCCTTCAACATGTTTCATATCTCATAGTCAGTGCATTGTCTTGTGTTGGGATCTCGTACTCTGATATAAAATAAGAAGTAAAGTGAAACTTGATGGAATTATAACTGCAGTTTCGATATAAAACTATTTCCTGCTTCGTCAGCCATTCTCGATTCTGAAACTATACAAATCATCACGTTTCTACTCTAACAAATCTCATTATGAGGTGCTGTATCTTCTCTGCAGATCCTCATATATTGCGATGTTTATCTAGATATTGAATATAACTTTCTCAAATCAAAATTGAAAATTCCTACCGTTACACTTCGAGCTGATCGTATATGATTTTCAGTATATAATTCTCATGGATCTCTTTTATGCGTAACAATTTCTGCAGCTTTTTTGTTCGATAGTAGGTCTTTAATTAACATCAGAAGAGTGATGAAACATTTATTCTATGAAAGTTGATATTGTTCAATTTTGTACAAAAAGCATATCACACTTGTGGTTTGATCAACTCACCGGCTCATTGAAACATCTTATTGAACAAATATAATTATAATATAATATTCATCAACCTAATAAATAATATAGAGTATATAATACAATATAACAATAGGTGCAATGACTATGGTGCTTTCATTCGGTAGAGTTCGACTGGTGTAATATATAGTTTGCAGATCAAAATCTTTCTACAAATCTATATTGGGACGAGTTAATTCTAGGATGAGTACACCTACATTACGTGTACTATTGTGATGAATAATCGCAGAGTGAGCCCATTGAAAAAGGCCTTCTGCATGAGCAACTATGTGATATTCAGTTTTGTACAATTATTGGTATATTGTGGTAGCTATTACAATGTTTGACTTTAAACTTATAAAATGAATATGTCTTAACTAGTATGGGGTTTTCAAAACGAATATAGTATTATTACTACTAAAAATTCACGAATTTGTTCCCTGAGTATTAATTGGATCCATTTTTTATTTTGTTCTTGAACATATACTGTTTTTTTCCTGGTGTTATATGCATGGTCAATATTTTTAGAAAAATTCCTATCTTTCTATTGCTTCACCAGAATAGTCCTCGCATAGAATTGGTTGATTCCAAATATTTGGCTTTCATTAAGGAGCATATCTGTGGAGTATTGGCAGGGCTTCTTATATATGATTTTCAAAATTACCATGATATTGGTGGATGCCGCTCCCCAAGCTATTATTCCATATGTAAGATGACTTTCCGCTAACGCAAAATATGTCTAAAAAATTTAACTGGTAGAATGCTCGTTAGAAATTTGAACCTATAGAGCATTGGTCTTAATTTTTTGATCAAAAATTCATTGTGTTTTTTCCATCTAAGATAGTTATCGATGTAGATGCCAAGATATTGTATGTCTTTAGTTGTTTAACTATGAGGCACTGGTTGGAATTGATTTTTACGTCTGTGTATTTAGGTAGATATATCTTCAAGTTTTATACAACTCGTTGAGAAATAAAGTTTTTGATTTTTTTTTTCAAATCGAAAATGAGAGATACTCCCCTACTGTAGGGAACCATTGTAATATATTGAGGAGAAGACCGATATTTATTTACTCCCAGCTAGATTTGTCTACTAGTTCTTTGCGAGAGAAGGCCCATTTGAAGAAATATCCTATGAAATTTACTATTCTTGCAGTGATTTCATGAAAATGGTTATTGGTTTCAAATACACAATCTTTTTTCAAAAATTGGTGCAAAATATTCAGTTATATCTATTAGGCTTCCCATTGAATAGCGGCTACGTCTATGCTTCAACAGCTACGATTTTTCCAATGTTTTACTTGTGAAATGGTAAATGGTATTTTATGTCTGAGTTGAGTTTTCATGTATAGGTTTTCCTGAGAAAACTGTACTTGTTTCGCGAAAATCGTCAGAATCATGGGCAAGAATATGGGATATGTTACTTCCGTTATTCTTAGGGTGGTCAATCAAAGATTACACTACCCCTTCAGTATAAACGTTGAGGTTGGAACCTCTGGTATAAAAGTTGAAACTTTTCTTAGAGATCATTCTTCCTAACACCAAACTGATATTTTCTGCACTCGACGCGCGTTTCGCTAACAAGGTTAGCATCTTCAGAAGAAGAAGATAATTGATACTTCAATTTTTTATCAATTTTCTTCTCCTGAAGTGAAATGCGCGTCGAGTGTAAAAAATATCAGTTTTGTGTTAGGGTGATTGATCTCTAAGAAAAGTTTCTACCACTTCAGTGGAGAGTTGATCACATTAAGTTGTCAGAGGAAACAAATAACTGTAAATATAACAATATAGTATATTACAATACCAATAGTGGATGTGGTTGAACTGTAGCTCTTGTAAATAATAGCAATACATCGAAATTAATTTTTTTTATAATCAATGAGAATTGCAACAACTTCAGTCTCACAACGTTAGCGACATGCGACATAAAAATAAGTCAACAAGTTTAGTAAAAAGATAATTGAGGATTAAACGACTTACCTGAAGGAAGTTCAATCCAAATTATACGAGGTTGGTCACATCCGAATAGATCACCTTGTAGTAGTACCTCTATGACTGAAATGCGCAAGTTGGAAAAAAGAATGATTCACGATGCCCCTATCTCACGAGTCCTCACCCGAATATCCGTCAATATACCTTGCGATGATATCGCCTTTTTGGGTCGGGATGACAGAAAAAATAATATATTGGATTTTTTTTTTCTTCTTTGAGATGGGTGGGTGTCTCTCTATTCGGATGTGACCAACCTCGTATAATTTGGATTGAACTTCCTTCAGGTAAGTCGTTTAATCCTCAATTATACTTCGGTTGGTCCCATCCGAATAGATCACCTTGTAGATGTTTAAAGAATTATTAAAAGGCGATCAAAATTTTATTCAGACTGATCTCATACTAATGAAGTAGTCTAAATGAACTGTTTATGTCATTTGATTCACCACTATAAACTAAGAATTTGATACAGACAGTATTTGAATGCTTATACAATATAATGTTGCAAAACTCAAATAACCAGAAAACTTACACTCGTTTAATGAAATTGCGGAGGTAATCCGCAAATGTACCATTTGTAATTACTGGTCTATGTAGAATTTACCAAAAGTATTTTATTTTTCGGACCAGCTTTCATTTGATCGTATGGTGTCCGTGCTCATATCGATTTGGTTGGCCGCAGAAGTGGCAGCATGTCTTGTGCTGAGGTGTAGCTGGGTGATGAGGATTTTTATAAGTAAAAATGAGAAAAAAACCTAATTGAATGTGTGCCGTTTTTTAATTGATAATCGTGGATGTCATACACAATTCACGTTCCACCGTGGAAAATGGTGAAAAAAATATATATATGTTTGTATTTGTTGCTCTCTTGGTCTTGTGTGGATAATTTGGTTCTCGGCAGTGAAGAGACAAACACGTCTGCCCCTCAAGCGGAAGACTCGGGTTCAACTTCCCATCGAGCTTCCGTGCTGGGACTCACACGCCAAGAGGCAAAAGGCCTCGTCAATACATTTTCTGCGGAAGATTCGACCTCTGAAGGGCGACCTCGTCAACCGGTAAACGATTTTTATTTAATTTTTATTTTTTTTTATTTTTATTTTATTTTATTTTTTTTATTTTTTTTTTGTACTGATCATACAATAAAAATGCTACTCATTCTGATTTTGAATCATATTTCTACGCTTTAGCAAGCTTCAGAGCAACCATAACAATAAGTTTGTGATATATTTTTCAAAATGAGGTTTTCCGATTTTTCTAATTTGGTCAACACTTGGTAAGGGTCCCAGATTTTCTCATATCGGGAAAAAAGTGGATCGTATTTTGAAAATACCCCTCTGAAACATTTCCATTGTATCATAGTTACATGCATGAGATATCAGATTTCAAGCTAATCTATGTAATTTTCTAGTACTATAATTTTTACCTAGCTGCATCCATGGGCGATCTACCTTATCCACATCTCCTTCACAAATATCCACCAATGAGACGAAAATAAATTGTATGGTTTCATCGTATTTGCAATCAGTGATGCCATCAGAATCGCTGAAGGTTCACCCCTCAGTTTTTCTCCTGGAAAATGGATGCCAGACAAAATCGGTTCACCCAGGGAAAGATGGCACCAAAGAGGATGTAGGATGTAGGTGCTTAAACGAAACTGAAAAAATTATATATTGTGGTTCAAAATACAATATAATGGAATTCAAAATTGATATCAATTTGTGGAAACCAAGTTTGGGACTGCGATAACAGAAACACAAAACATGTTACTTTGTCCCCTTCGATCATTTTCAATATTCTAGGAAAATGTGGAAGTGGTGATGATTGAGAAAACACAAATGTTTGTGTCAGACCAAGTTAATGTAATGCATCAGTTGCATAACTTATGGGGTTTGTCTGTAAAGATAAAAATGTTTTACCCTATGTGTTAGAGTAGTTAGTAAACAGATCAACTTCAGATTATCGAAATTTTTGGCCCGCTCTTGGAAGGCGTATTCTTGATATTTCATTCCGAAGGTGACACATCATGGACTTTGATCTGCTATAAACTCATATTTCGAATTTATTTATGAGATGAACATCACTAGTTGATCATTTTATATATATATATATATATATATATGCATATATATACACACACATATACACATACATATATACACATATATACACATATATATACATATACACACATATACACACATATACATATATATTCTCCACCAGAAAACTCAAGTTCCTGAATATCATTATGCTTAATTCTTCACACCACTTCCAAATATCACCAGCCAGTCCGTTGAGGTTTGGGTGCTTCATTCCAGACATCCGGTTGGTCTGCGCGTTGACGGTGTTGTTGTCTCTATGCGACAAAATGTGACAGTTTGAGGAGAACTGTCTGAAGGTTTTGAACATTAATAAGAAGTTTGGCCTGCTTCACTGAAACCTTTGGCTTTCTCGTTGTTGCATGTAATATTCTGGAAAATTCAGGCCTTGTTTTACCTTCTAGTTGCCTAACAAGATGTATAACAAGGTTATACATCGGTGCCCCTCAAATAATTTTGTAGACGGCCACCTATATTCAACCACAAGGCAAACCGAAATCAAGTGTCAAATGAATTTATTTTCCATTAATATTGAATCGTGAAGATTACCAAGATACCTCAAATTTGTTGGATGTTTCCTGAACACTCCATCTTGGTAATACTAATTGAAAAAGATGTCGTCTAAATAGCTACAGATACAAAAAATTCTTGAACTCAAAAATGTATAACCGTTTCTGAGATTTTTGTAAATATATAAGGTGCAAAGATAAGCCAGAACACAAAAAATTTTAATTCAAAAATTTTGTGTCTAGATTGCAAGCGCAAATACTTCTTATGTTTATCGGCATCTGTCGAATCCACTGACGTTAAAAAACAATTTTCAGACATCAGATTTTTCACAGCTCCAAGTGAGGGGCTGTGATGAATTCATGCAAAAGTTTCAGATTCAAAAGGAATCTATAGCTATCAGTAAGACTCAAACCTGAGAAAATAGCTGAACCAAAAATTGTTCTTGACATTGACGGCTGGTCCAATGTAGTCAAATTCCAGTAATATAGCTAAACACTCCCAACATAGGTTTAGCCGGCTGGGTGGAATTGTCGGGGTTCAGGTGCCAGTTTTTCATAAGGTAGAGTATAAAAATGGATTTTATATCTCTGAACCCATTCCAAAATGTTGGAGTTGTTTGTTATAGATTGCCACGTGCTGTCAAATATTTAATGCGACCAGCGTATAGTTCAAATATGTTATTTCGTCCATTTGTTGTTGTACGTCGTGAACCGCTCTCACCATCCTCTGTTTTGTCTGCTTGAGGTGTCCCCCCTCTGTTGATTTTTCTAAGACTGCCATTGACTTCGATGAGCAGTGCCCTCGAGGTGATTGAAGGGAAAGGTTGTACCTTCAGGTCTTGTGCAAGCAGAAATCTCCTGTGGTTCGAAATCTAGGGAGGAACGTTGCATAATGCTTCATCAGCACCGGCTTTGTCAGACAAAGTAGTCTTGAATGCTTCAGCATATCGATCACTCATCAGGCATAGCTGTACTGAGGGCTGAGAAACCTTTGCCCAACGAAATTTGAGGGTCCAGTAGAAAACCTCAATTCAGATGTCGAGAAAAAAGGTCTGAACTACCGGATTCAGTTGGGGTGGATATGAGGTAGTGTAATGGCCTGGAACCTGCGCCAACAAAAAAGAAATTGTTTTCGTGCGCGAGACACTCGGCGAGCACAACTCAGGAAGTGTGCGGGACAAAAAAACGGCGTATGATGATTGAAGGTCAGCCGTAGAATTATCTACAAAGTAGATTGCCCCTGCCGATGATCAATGATCAGAAATCATTGTCAGTCTCAGCTGTTTCCAATTATACGTCCACTCACGTCTTTGGTTCCGTTCTAAAACGTGACAAAATATGAAAAACAAACTTACTTACGAAGAGTAAGAACAGAGTTTGTCCTCGAGTGTTTTTAGGTTCCTCGTTGTCGTTCTCTTGTACTTGTGTCAGATAGGTACACCACTGTAGTGCGAAATCATCCTGGATATCACTACCGTAAAACTTTGCTTCAGTCGGATCATCTCCCAGTATAGTAGTAACAGCGTTATCACTTCGGAAAGATTCACTGTTGGTGGCGGAAAATTCCGATGTCAAATCTGAAGACGGACCTGCGCCAACCAAAGAGAAATTGTTTTTGGGCGCGAGACACTCGGCTAGCACAACTCAAAAAGTATGCAGGGCAGAAAACGGCCTAGGATGATGAATATGGTTCAGCCGTATGTTGATCTACAAAGTAGATTGCCCCTGCCGATGATCAATGATCAGAAATCATTGTCAGTCTCATCTATTTCCAATTATATGTCCACTCATTCCGTTGGTTTTTCTAAAACATGACAAAAAACATTAAAAACAATCTTACTCACTGAAAGAGTGGAAACGGATTGTTTCCTCGAGTTTCCGTAGTGTTCGCCAAGTTTCTACGTTGTTTTCACTGAGCATCGTTTGTTTTGTTTCCCATAGTACATATGGACAATTTTCTTCAATTCACTTATTTAAACTAATTTACACTTTCGAACTTATCACATTCAGCGCAAGAAGTATATTGACGGATATTCGGGTGAGGACTCGTGAGATAGGGGCATCGTGAATCATTCTTTTTTCCAACTTGCGCATTTCAGTCATAGAGGTACTACTACAAGGTGATCTATTCGGATGGGACCAACCGAAGTATAATACGATTTGATTGATGAATGACTTGGTCGATATGAGGGCATTTATTCTGATATACCTACTGAAATAAACTAATATTATTCGAATCAATGTCATAAGCAAAACCAAAGAATTAATTTTTTATGATATTCATCAGGATAGACCATACAGTCATGAGTGGTATAGGTTCTAACTTCCATTGTACATATTATTCAACTCATTTGGAATCTGTCGAATACATAGTGGATCATAGAAGCCAAAAGACAGTACTGAATCAAAATGAGGGAGTAGGAGAAAGAAATGTGAATGACTGAAATCGAAAATCAAATGCCAAAAAAAGAATAAATGAAATGAAATTGAACTGAAAACAAATATCATAAGAACTTAAAGCTCTTTTCTTTTTCATTTGCAGGGTATGGAAAACTCAAACAATGGATTCCAGAACATTTCTACCTCTTCAAAACACATTACGAATATCTGGAATAGTGCGGTAAGATATAAGACCTTGACCCTTCAAGACAGCTGCCCTTAAAACTGTAACTACTTCTCAGTGCATTATTTTTGACAACAAGGGAAAGAGAAATGCCTTTTCATTGATTGGGAAAAGTAACCGGTGAGATGGCTGGAACTGAGTTTTCTTTCAAGACAATTACTAGATCGCAGAAGTCACTTTTTTTCCTGTAAAGCAAAGACAAGTTACTTGAATCAAAAGATAACATTCCAATGATGTTTCTTCGTGACTGAATTCCACTCGCAACTATTAACCTAGAACAAGCTTCTTGCTTCATTTTTTTTCACATTCTTCTTTTTTCTGAGATATTCTATTTCTTTAAAATCAATTTGGGAAAGAAAGCACCCAAACAATTTTATTTTATTTATCTTTATTTATTTATTCTTTTCAACAATTAACTTGTAAAAGGTACAGGGAAATTGTGAAAGATGTCACAAGGTGAAAGTATATACCAGAAATATAACCACTAAGATATAAATATACACCTAAATACACTGATTGATACATTGAATTGCACATACATGAAAAGCATATTGACTACATATACATTTAAAATTAACGTTTCCTAGTTAAAAAATTCTTCTATGGTGTAGCAGTTTTTGTGCAGTAGGTGTTTTTTCAGCAGGTTTTTGAAAATTCGCAAAAGAGCTGCATTCTTCATCTCATCTGCCAGAGAATTTAAACATTTGCATCAAATATATTCGAAGTTATTTTGATACCGAGCGGTGCTATGCCGGTGGGGTAAAATCAGGTGTTTTCGTCTGGTATCATGTTCATGCTGTGTTCTTATCGCATTATAAGTGGCCTTATTTTTGAAAATAAAACAACACGCTTCGAGAATGTATGTGCTCATGACAGTTAAAATATTGAGGTTTTTGAAGGTCTCTCTGCATGATTCTCTTCTACTTAGTTTTGCAATTATTCTAATTGCGTATTTTTTTAATAAAAATACTCTTAGTTCAGAAGAGCTTGCTCCCCAGTTTAAAATTCCGTATCTCATATGAGAATGGAAGTGGGCAAAGTATAAAGGTAAAAGAATATTTTGACTGCAATGACTCGACATCAATTTGAGTGCGTAACATCCTTTCCTGAGTTTGCCGCAGACAATGTCAATATGTGAATTCCATGAAAGTTTTGAATCAATGGTAATTCCCAGCATTTTGACAGATTCAGAAGAAGACACGACGTCTTTAGTATTTTCAAACAACAAAAGCTGGTGGTGTTCTCGACTATTTGGACAAACCAGCAGGGCATCAGTCTTTGACTTATTTATTATCAGATGGTTTTTTCTGACCACGTTATCACTTTAGCATAGGTAGTCTCAGCTAATAATTTTAATGACACTTAATCTCTCTCTATAATTAAAAGGTTTGTGTCGTCTGCATAACATGTTATAATAATTTTATTGTTTTCGTTCAGGTATGATATGAGATCATTGGCAAATACTAGAAATAAAAGGGGGCCTAATATTGATCCTTGAGGGACGCCTTGACTAATGCCTAAGGGATTACCGCTTTTGTTGTTTATTTTTACAATTTGGTGTCTATCAGATACATAAGATTCTAGCAAGCTATACGGCGTTCCCCTCAGTCCATACCTTGACTTGAATTCCTGATAGTAGTATTCGAAGGCAATCAAAATGGACAACGACCAATACTTCACAAGGGATGTCTGTGTACTGGCACTCTAGACTTTCATGTCGCTGTGATTTGTTCTGCCCATTGTACCACGAAATCTCACCGATACATTCAGCAACACCAATCAATTATCGGTTATGTCACCTTTGATACCACTCGGTACCATTCTCTTGGAATTTTGTGTAGACACGCCTCGCATGTGAACTCCACTGGTGTTTTTCTGAGCAAATCCGTTGAATATGGTTCCCATCCAAATCCTTCAATAACCGCCGCGTTGAGAGTGGAAGGACTTTTCCTTGTTATGGGAAATGAGGAATGTTTCGAACGATTAGCGAAATACCTCGGCAAAGTTAAATCCAGAAATTAATTTCGGACTACAATTTATCGAGTTCACTCATTTCATCGTAAGTTGTGTACTTGTTCTGGTTCTGGCCGCAAGCAAATTATAATCCTCATATACGTACGAAGTTGTTTTCGATTTGATATGCGCTTGGGAAAATAACTTGACGTCTGCGGATTAAAGTTGTTTTAACGACAGCTGGGGTATGTATGGGGATGATCCTTCCATGCTGGAGAGGTGGATGCTGTGTTTCTCGGAGTGTAATTGTAGTCTTTCTTCGGAGTTTTTTTAAGACTCTTAATCTACCATAATCTGAAAAAATTAGAATCAATATTGGAATCAATACAAGTAAACGATAGAGATCAATTACCCTAACACCAAACTGACAGATGATACAAATTTACTTCAACTTTGAATTTTTGTAGCTTTCAACCTTAAAAAAAACGACTGACTGACCCACGCACACCAATAGATATCTCAATGCCAACTCCCACCATCATTCAGCCCAGGTGAGCTCCGTACTTATCAATAGATCCATCAAACTCACATATGACTATAACAGACCCAGTGAGCTGAAAAAGCTCACGTCGGCTCTTCTTCAAAACGATTATTTCTACCCCCAGATCCAGAGAACCATTCAACGCCAACACACCCGCTTCTCGCATCCCAAACCACCGGAAGACCCGGCTGAACTCCCGAAAGCTTTCCCTCCATAAAGTGAGCCGAATTCTGACAAAATACGACATAAAGACAGTTTTCACAGCAAACAATCAAATATCCTCTTTCCTGCGCTCACCTAAATTCTTTGCCACGACTGCCGGAGAACATATATAGGACAGACGAACTGACGATTCTCAAACAGATCCTACGAGCACGAAATAGCAGTACGTAATTCGGACATGACCTCTACTCTCTTCATACATCACCACCAAACCGGACACAAAATTGACTTCAACAACACGAAGAGCATTGCCACAGCAAAAACACTCCATTCCAGAATGATTCGCGAAGCAATAGAAATAGAAAAACGCCCTCGATGTCTCAACAAACGGGACGAGTCACAAAGGCTTCCCAATTCCTGGAAACCATTACAATCCCATCCAACAAATCCATTAATTAATCCTTTTCAAACCAGACCTGTATATGGTCCGACAGTTACAACAACGTCGGATTCTCATACAGCTATAAATACCATCCCTCTGTCCACGAAACCACAATTTTCACTCAGTCAAGATGAGAGCTGGGGGTTAAGGAGACTTAGGCCTCGCCAGTAAGTCAAGAAGAAGTCTTGAGATTGGCTCCAAATCGGGAGCCGAAACGTCGACAGAAGAACAATTTGAAGAGGATTTGATATGGATCGTGTCTTAAAGGCAAGCGAGACATAAGTGGAACCACCCAGCGTTGTAGCATTCCAGTAAATTGTTGTCATAAGTAGTGACAGTTTTGCCACATCAGCTGACAACTGAATTTGCACTATCAAAGTTTTATCGAATACACAAATATATCTGAAGTGATACAAATAAAAAAAGATATTGATATGAAACATACAAATCAGGACTCAACCCAACTAATACACAAGACCTACTTCTAATTCAATCACAAAAAGACCACCAAAGGCTGTACGGAATTACCTCAATTACCCGACAGGAGCTAAAGATCACGATAGTGTTATGTAATGCCATTTTAATTGCCTATTTCCCTTCAACATCGATGCATAAAAAAGCATACGATCGATTTCGTTATCTCAAACTTCATCTACCCAGACCTGGTAAAATGTTAAAATATATTCCACCTTGCTCTATCAGACCTTACAAGCCATAATCGTAAAAAAGTAACTATTATTGAACAGCCGCGTGGAGTTGGTAGGTACTCCATGATGAAAGTGGTGTAGTAATATAACAAATTTTCTTCGGAATGGTGTATCTCCGTCTTTCATTTTTCCGTTACATTCCGCATGTAATTGAAAACTTCATCTTCAGAGTTTTCAGTGCGGAAATTAGGGAAGTTATTTTAATCCAGTATATATTGGTTATCGTAAACGAAATCCACAGAAGGATTGCTTTTTTCAGGGAAGATTATTTTTCCATCAACGAAATAAGTTCCAATAATCTCATGACAGTTTTTGCATGGTGGAATATACAGAAGTTTCAGTCGATATCAATTCAGACGATATTTCACATAGATACATGAGAAATATTTGGAGGAACGGAAAAACAAAAATATATATCGACGATATATAACTGTTTCCTATGTACATATTCTCATAGTTTCTTCGTCATCCAATTGATAAACCCTTTCAGTCCCGATTTTTTTTTTAATTGGAGTACAGTTACAGTACAGTAACATAGGCAATTTTCATTTCCGTACCCATATATTGCACCACACGTATATTATAACGTTATTATATACACTGAAGTGTATGCTGGAACGCAATGGTCAAAATCGAAATATATTTTGTATTGGAATAGATTTGAATTGGCGTACACTACAGTGTACGCCAGGACCGAAAGGGTTGGAAATTCTCGTTTGAACTAGTTCCATTAGGAGTGCCAAATGAGTCTTTCTTCCCTTTTGTTCTTTTGTTGTTGAGAAACATTAACAAAAAGTAATCGATGACATATTGCTGGAGATTTTAAAGTTCAGACTATAAATTTCAAATATTTCCAGAGTAAAAAACTCAGCAGCATATCAACCAAGCTATTCTATCTTCCTAAGCGGTCACGACCAGACTTTCCTCGTCCTTGGAGGGCGGATGGAAGGAGCCATAAGGGAGATTGCTCACAACAGCTTCGGTGAAGGAAAGTGATAACAATTTTGTTATATATTATGTTTTTCATGAGGAAATCAACATAGGCATTGATGATAATGTCGAACAGGAAGAACTGGATAATAAGGATTTATAACGATTTTGGGGCGGTTATCTCCAGAACAAGATAAAGGGTCAGAGTTTGAAACTTATGTCATATTACTTCGAGGTGGAGTGGTTGCAATGTAGCACTGTACGATACCAAACAATTCAATGGAAATTTAACTCATCACTGTATTGAGACTGCTTAGGCATCTTGGCAAAGCATAAAAAAGGCTGATAAATCGATCTAGAGAGAAGTGAGAGCTTGAGTTGATCCTTCTATACAGCGGCAAAAAGAAATGAATGGTTATTGAAATATTGAAAATGTGTCAACATCTCCAAATCCATTTTTTACGTTCTCTATCCCCTGGAAACGAAAAAGCTTCAAATTCTCATAATAGGTATCTATTTATAGGGGTATATTTTGTCAGTTACGTATCGTATTCTTAGTGGATGATATATAGTTGAACTAATGAGCAAATCACTCAGCCAAGGCCGAAAAAAAAACAGCAGTCCAAATAAAAAACGTTAACAATAAAAGACAAACGAAAGCCAAACAAAAAGAAGGATTTCAGAAAGCCTATTACAAATGATCACAAATACATAGGTGGAGAAGTTACCTCCATAACTGTACCCACTACTCAACCTTCAGCTCTATCAAATCATTGTCAAATGAATATGTTATCTTTTTTTGGTCTGATTAGTGATACAGACGTTTATGAATAGTTTCATTATTGAAATGAGTGAAACTGGGGAGCTGATTCAAGGCTACAATGAATCTGCACAGATCAAGTCGAAGTTTTGATACTATTTCAACATGGAGAAACTAATGCAATAATGATTACAATTTAATTCAAAAAGTTCGAAAGTAAATGATAGGTTTCCTGTCGATGGTAGGGGTTATCTCAACAAATATCTGGAGAAGGTATCACTGTTATTGGCTTTTCTCACGTGACAATTGGATTTATAATAACTTGCCAACACATTCATCCAACTACTCTGTTCAAGAGATTCCTGCCCAATGATGGATGTTACGCCCCTGTTTGTATCAAGCCCTTCACGCATCGTCCTGTTTTGAAAGTAAAAACGGTGAATAACAAGAGACGAGACATCGTTATAATGTAACATGGATATCTGTAGTTGCAAATCAACATACATGGTCATGATTACAATAGTATAATGATTCAAACAGATTGATTCTTTGTCTGCAGACAAGACCCGTCGGAAGGCTGAGACATTAATCGTTTAATCCATTTAAATAAATCAGCCGAAACCCATTTATATGCAAGATTTCTTAAAAACCAGCTAAACAAAAGAATTTATGTCATATTATGCATACGAGACAATGAGATTCAAGCCGTTCAAACTCGAGGCAACAAACTCGGGATACCGTTTTAGAATTTGGAAGTGCACTTGCAATTCACGTGAAACAAGAAAAAATATGTCGCTCTTCTGCTACGTTATCTGCATTCTGCATCCATAACTAGCCGTACATCGGACAGCTGAAATTTTGGAATCAATCGTTATCGCACAATCCCGAAATGTGGACAGAGTCCTTAACTTTATTCAGTTTCTTAGAGGTACGCCGAAATGCGTCTTGAAAAATTCACCATTATGTTCGTCCACCTGGTTTGGTGGAGAGGTCAGTCCCCTGAAGATGTGGTCAGAGTTTTCCAATCAGCATCAATTTGCTGGAGATCTTGTGAATGGTAAGTATCTTCATACTAGTTTATCTCCCAGAGTCTCCCATATCAGCACGAGAAACAAAAATCGAGAGATGCTTCAGAGTCAATACTATTAACGATAACTTGGCGAAAATGATAGACGGGGATAACATTAACTTGGTGTAATTAAATGCTGGAGAAACCCAGGAAAAAAGCCGATCTATCCTCATCTAATATCCAGATGTCAGGAATAACTATTCCTACAAAGTCGAGTATCCCGATGCTAGGAGTTACGATCAGTAATAATCTTCAATGGAAAAACCATGTGAGATCGATCACCAAAGGTGCTTTCTAGAAACTTGAATTTCTGTATCGTGTGAAGATACACACATCTCGCCAGCTTCTATCGATCTACAAGGCACAAATACGGCCTGTCTTAGAGTATAGTTCTCATGTGTGGAGCTCAGAACCAAAACATTCATCGTTACTTCTTGATTCTATTCAGGGAAAAGCATTGCGTCTTGTTGGCGATTCTTCGCTCACGGAATCGCTCACTTCGTTGAAACATCGTAGAAAGGTTGGAGACTTGTTTTTCTATAGATATTTTCACGGTCGTTGTTGTTCTGGATTGTCATCAATCGTTCCACCCCTGTCAGTTTCAATACGTGTGACCCGAGGGGTCCGAAATTCTCACCCCTTCTTTGTGAGCTTGGAAACCTGTAGAACCTCTCTTGCTCAGGGATATTTTTTCAATAGAACAGCTGAACTTTGGAACTCCTTACCGAAGGAAGATTTTCCTGAGGCTTACAAACTTCAAAAATTTGAAGTTAATGTCAATTCGTATCTCCTGTCTCTTGATTCAGGCGGTGTTCTTTGAACATTACAGGGCTTCCCTTCCGTGTGAATCTGGATATAAATTAATATGAAACACGAAGTGAAAAACTTTTAACAATTCCCAAGCATAAAACATCACCATTCTCTCAGAATTCTCTTCTATACAATGGTACCATATTATTATGAATAAAGAAATGAAATTAATAAATAAAAACAATTAGAGAGTCAGCTGAATTAGAGCAAAGTGTTCTATCGACTCGTTGTATAGTAGTTTTCACAATAAGTGGTATTGACTGAAGGATTATAATAAAACCAATTAGACCCTTAAGTTGTAAAATCCGAGATGCACATCATAAATGTAAAAGGACCGGATTCAGGTAATTTTGTTTCTCAGAGAGGGATTGTAGAGGATTACAGCTTACACTTCTTGTTCATTTTAGTCTTTGTATTTCATTGGAAGTGTTCACTTGTGTTACGGCGTGCAATAATTTTATAACATTTATTTGTTATTACAGACATTAATAGCAAAGATTTTATACCCCAACGTACAGAATAGGCAGTATGTAGCGTCCGTGGATAAAAAGTAATAGTGCTTCTTCCAGTGGTTCGTTAAAGAAGAATCACTCATCTTGTGACGCGAAAATCATTATAAAAAATGTGTATAGTTCCTTACTTCAGCAAGGATATAACGCGGGTGCTGCAGCAAAAGTAACCAGTAATTTAACGAAGGTGCCTCTTACTTCAGTTAGACGAATTGTTGAAAATTCCATGGAATCAAGAAAAAAGCGTAAAGATTCCGGTGTCACAAAAGTCTAGACGACTGGGAAAAAGATTTGATGAGGCGAAAAATCTACACTATGTACGATGAGCAGCCTGTCCCTACAATCAAAAGTCTGAAACAGCGGCTCATCAATGACGAAACTCACATCAACTGTGGCCTCACTACTCTTTGGCGAGCTCTGTCTGCAATGGGCTTTAAATATCGCAAAATGGACAAGAGACAAGTAATAATGGAATCCACACGTTTAATAAACTGGCGTTCTGAATATATAACGTCAATAAGAAACTACCGGTCTGAAAATCGGCCAATACTCTACCTCGACGAGACGTGGTTTGACACGCATGACACCCCTTCCAAAGGATGGTCTGATTCCTCTGATGAGTGTAAAACAAAAGCACCATCGAATATAGGGAAGAGAATCACAATATTACACGCAGGATCAGAAAATGGTTGGATCCCAAACGCTATGTGGCTTTCTGCCAAAAATATTAAGGACTCTTGTGTTGATTATCAAGAAGATACGACAGCAGAGCTTTTCGAAGATTGGTTTAAGAATTGTCTGTTACCCAACATTCCGCCAAACAGCGTTATAGTAACGGACAACGCAAGCTTTCATAGTCGACAATTGCAAAAAATTCCAAACGCTATGTGGCTTTCTGCCAAAAATATTAAGGACTCTTGTGTTGATTATCAAGAAGATACGACAGCAGAGCTTTTCGAAGATTGGTTTAAGAATTGTCTGTTACCCAACATTCCGCCAAACAGCGTTATAGTAACGGACAACGCAAGCTTTCATAGTCGACAATTGCAAAAAATTCCTGGCTCAAAGAATACCAAATTGGAGATTCAAAACTTCATGGCTGCAAATGACATATATTTCGAGGAAAATTATACAAAAAAAAACTTTTACAAGTGCTGCAGTCATTTTCTTAAAAAAAAAACATATGTTTGTGATACAATTGCAGAAGAATTGGGACATACAGTGTTACGACTACCTCCCTACTACTGCGTGTTCAATCGCATAGAGCTTATGTGGCACCAACTTAAATCGAGCGTGCGCGGAAAAAATACTTCTCCGACTTTAACCGACTATAATTAATTTAGATGAGGATAGCGATAGCGACACTGAACTAAATATAGAATAGAATTGTAACATTTAAATAAATTACTTGTATATCTCCTACATTATGCAAAATTCAAATTTCTTAAGTTCGACCCTGTAGCTCATTTGCATCTATTACCAGATGATTTTCTACACAATGGGATTAAATCGGGTAGTTTATTGCAGTTAATAAGCCAATACCATTTACTGAGAAAAATACTATAATAATAACCCTTACATATTTTGATAAAAGAATAGAGACTATTGGACTATTGCGGGATTTTTGATACCAGGTTATCTAAATTCCTCTTCAATTCCAAAGATAAAATAGACAAGTTGAAGGAACCCGAAATATATGTATAAGCTTGAGTAATAATAGTAATAATAATAATAATAATGATAATGCATTTATTTTCCAACAGGTGAAACACCCAATTACAGGGAAAGCTAAACTATATAGTAAAAAATATATACAGAGATACTTATGTTGAAGTGAATTATGTACACATACAATAGGCATCTGAAGCAGCAAAAATATCACATAGACAAAAATCAAAATGGTAAATAATTAATTGTTAAATCAATTATGTTGATGGGAACAACAATATAACTCGTGGAGATAGCTGAAATTTAGAATCGATCATGACAATTGCAAAACAAATAATACTGAGCGCTCTCTCGGTGAAATCAAAAAGTAGAAAGAATACAGCGACGAATCTCATTGAGAGATGAAAAGTTGACGTCGCAAACATTACATACTGGAAATTCCTACAGCAAATTGCTAGTGGAGACCTAAACAATATGCTGGTTCTGGCAAATTCTGAACAAAATGTTGCTTCGAATCTGGTTATATAAGATGGAACATTAAAAGGGATTTTTGAAATAAGGTAAGGACAGTTGATGTTATCATGTAGTAGATTGTATAGGAGTAACTGTTAGAATTACTCTTCTGGCATTCAGACTGATTGAGTTTGATTCGCTAAGCAATTCAGAGTAAGCGGTTCCTCTTTGATGGGTACGTCCCTGTAAGTCTGAAATGAATGAATTTAAGAAACTTTCTCTGAACACGCTCAACAGAGGCTGAGTAAGTGGCAAATATTGGATACCAGACAAGTATTCCATAGTCCAACTTGGAACGGACGTAGGAGAAAGAGAGTTATTGGATGACGCCAATATTCTTCAAATCTTTGCTATTTCTCATTATGAATTCAAGCATTCTATTAGCGGACGATACAGTTTTTTCAACATGCTCAGCAAATATGAATTTTTCAAACACAATACCAAGATCTCTCATTTGCTGACATTTTTGTAATAGAGTTGAATTGATGTTATAATTGAAAATGATATTGCTTTGTTTCCTGCTGAATGTCAATATACAACATTTTCCTACGTTCAATCTCAGATTGTTTTTGTCACACCACTCAGATATTTTGTTGATGTTTGCTTGAATGTTTTCGCAATCCTGTAGATCCGCTATTCTTTGAAAAATTTTCAGATCATCCGCATATAGAAGCTTTGGGCAGTTTATTTCCATTACAAGGTCATTTATGAATAGAATGAAAAGTAATGGGCCTAGATTTGATCCCTGGGGGACTCCGGACGTTGGTCTAATGATAGCAGATTTTACCCTTCATATTCTACAAATTGTTTGCGGTCGAACAAATATGACTTGAATAATTTCACTAAGCAACAGAAAAACCTATTTCTCTCAACTTTTCGAGTAGAATATGTAGGTCTATTTGATCGAAAGCTTTGTGCATATCCATATATACGACGTCAACCTGTCCTCTTTTGTCAAGAATTTCACATGTATATTGAGACAAAAAAGGTTTGTTATACATGACTTTTTATCGACAAAACCATGCTGCTCCTCAGTTATAAAACTTTTCGTAGATTTATAAATGAAACCGTACAGAATCATCTCGAACAACTTGGAGAAATTACATAGTATGGATATTCCTCGATAGTTTTGAATGACACTGATGTCGCCTTTCTGTAAGATTGGTGTGATACGTGCCACCTTCCAATTATTGGGAAATGCAGATAAAAAACTAGGAGTATTGTCAGGGCCCACTATCAATTTGTTTTTTTCATTTTTTTTAGATGCTGAGATTATATCTGCCTCATTTATTTCTCTCAAGTGTATACAAGTCATGTTACAATTTTCGGCTTCATTAACAATTTTTTATGATCGTTGCCGACTGATTTTTTTACCTCCTTCCTCAGTGCCATGAATCTATTGTGATAGGAATCAGTTCTGAACAATTTGTAGTTTTTATGCGCCTGTTCTTTCTCCTTGATTTTCTTAATAGTATCAGGACTGAACCAGGGAGGGTACCGGCGGGTACTAGTGATTTTTGAAGGTACTGAAAAATCCAAAATATTTCGTTAATTGCTCTCTAGTCTATCGCAGGCATTATTCACATCAGATCATTCAAGTACCTCGACCCAATCCACGGTTGCGACTTATTCATACATTAAATGAAAATTTGCTTTTCTGAAGTTATATAAATTATTGATTTGCTTTTTACTGGAGTTGAAGTTTTTGTATCGATGACGTAGTGCTGAAAAAGTGAAAGACAGAGATGGATGATGCTGATCCTCATGAACTAGAGGTTGTAAATCTCTACTCGACTGACAATCGAAACTGCTGAGAATTAGATCCAGGAAACGGTTATTATGATTTGGTACCACATTGTATTCATTGAAACTTAACACTTCGATTAAATTTTGAATTAGTCTACATTTTGGATCATTTCCATCGGCATTGAAAAGCGGGACGTTGAAATCACCAATTATCAATATAGGTTTGTCATGTGAGAAGTTGAAAATTATAAAGTGTCTGGAATACAATAGAGTTAATGTGAGACAGTGTGGCCGAAATTTTTGAAAACGGTATGCGAAGTCCATAAGATTGGGTGAGTAAGATTTGACGTTTCCAAATCATTCCTTGTTTCCTTGGAAAGTTCCCGAATATAAAACGATACGGCAATTCTCAGACAATTATCTAGAATCCTCTGGGATCGATTGTCGTAAACAATGCCGATGCAACCTACTAAATGATCAGGTGAATTTAGTCTAGTCGCCGGTTCTCAAATTAGCGTACCCACACTGTCACACGTAAACATAATTCAGGGAATGAAGACATTAATGACTATTAGTCATAACCGACAGTGGTTCGATAGGACTGAATGATATGAAAGAGATTCCATTGTGCATCAGAGCAGGTTATAGTATTCGCTTGATAATGTCCGTCTAGGACAAAACTTCAAATACGTTACTTACAAATAGAAGTACTATAGAAACAAAGAAACGGCTACATCTTTCAATCCATCAGCAAAAATAGTAGAATTATTTTATTTCCAGATATATACAGGAAAATCCGAAAAATGCGAAGTAAATTTTGTCTGTATCTCCTTCACTCAGAGATATTTCAAAGATCTGTTATTACTTTGAGCGAGCCACTCCCGATGTACTTCTTCATGAAATAATTAGTTTTCTTTCCTAGAATGCCTATGTATTTATTTTTGTTGAATAGGTTATCTCAATAAAAAAAAAATCATGTTCTCTAATTTATTTTCCAGAACCAATTCTGAAACTATGATGCGATTCTGCCAAAAAACATAAACACTCAACGTTATCTATACATCACTGATAAATATAATAATAGGGGAGCCCAAGCGGGGATTTCGGGATTTAATCAAGCGTGGCAGATAAATATACAGGGGGATACCTTGTACCCGGTTGAGTACTTCCACCATATATGAGCCCTATATATATGGCCGCCCTTCAAGGATAAAGGATCAGATTAGTAAAAAAATATCGATCATCTGAAATTCTCGAGCGCGTCAGATGAAGGTAGGGTGAGTTGGTTACACCCTGAAACGTGTATATTCCACTAATCTGACAATTCGAGAGTGACCTTAAGAAAGTGGAGGGCTACAAAGTTGTAAAAAAAAGACGTCATCTCGACTTTCTCGAGCGTGGATTATTTTATTTTTATTTTGAAGGTAATGACTCTAGAATTGCAAAAAATATATAATCTGACGATTTCCACAAGCCGAAATAATTAAAATTCATCGATAAAGTTTAATGCGTGCAGCTACGTAATGCCTGTATTCCCCTCTCCACGTTTCTATTTCTCTCTCACTCTTTCTCTATCTAATGCTCTCTCACTCCGTCCCCACTCTGGTTTCTGTTGCCATGATGCCATGACAGTTGATCCAAAGACTCGTTGGTGGCATGATATTGTTTACAACGAATATCCAACGTTTTAAAATTTCGAAAATTCAATTGCTTATATTTATTCTCCTATAAATACAAGTATTCTACTGAAAAAAGCATACACTTTTTTATTTGCATGCTTTTTCCTGAGATTTTCAATTAAGTTCAATGATTGAAAAAAAAAATCAAATTGGCAGAATAGGCGAATCCCTCCAGATAATCATCAGATTATGAGACTGCAACGTCTAGGGCGTAAAGATGAACCATATATATATATATATATATATATATATATATATATATATATATATATATATATATATATATATATATAGATTATCAAATTCTCTGGTCTATCACAATTTGCATTCAATTCGAAATGCCCACCACAAGATAGCTAGCCTAGCTATTTCTGGCTTTGGCCTTCATCAGCTGTAGGTTGGCATGGTCCTCGTATCGAAGAAAAACTGTGATAGATATCCAGAGGATTTGAAATGAATCTTGCCTTTACGGCAAGCGACACATTAGTGGAACTACCTAGGGTGTAACACTATAAGGAAATGCTGTCATAGTTTTCCGTCAGTGGTGACAATATCTATCACAGTTTGTCTTCGATACGAGGACCATGCCAACCTACAGCTGATGAAGGCCAAAGCCAGAAATAGCTAGCTATCTTGTGGTGGGTATTTCGAATTGAATGCAAATTGTGATATCTATAATTTGATAATCTATTTATCAGTTTCCTGATTCATCTTGCTTCATAGCAAATAACACTTTCTATATATATATATATATATATATATATATATATATATATATATATATATATATCTTAATATATCTTAATCTGACGCGCTTGTGTATTTCAAAATGACGATTCATTTCACATTCTAATAACGGCCGCGAGTCTGCGTCACATCAAAACCGTCAGATTATTTTATAAGAGCTTTTTTTTAGGTTCATCCCCGCAGAAAATCTGACGCGCTCGAGAAAAAATTTTTTTTTCATTTTCAACCCTTACGTACGACCACCCTCATCATGGAAACAATTAGATTAACATGCGTACATTTTTTAAAATTTGTAGGATATGGATGATTTCAATATCTGACGCGCTCGAGTATGTCTATGCAACAGTTTTTTTTTACATTTTTGAAAGTCTATAGCCGCTTCCCCCACCGATGAAAAGGTACGCATTATATAACATTTTTCTCTTTTTATCATCTAAGCTTCGCAACCCAATATGTCTCTATGACGCTAGAGTAAAACACGATTTAGCATCGTGGGCTCTCCTACTATAACTTAGTTATCAAATGAGAAATAACTGTTACGTGAAAAAAATATAATATTATGGTATCATATATGTTGTTGGTCAATGTAATGTTTCGATAATGTTGTAGCACAACAATTATATAATATATAAATCATCCTCGGTCGATAGCCATTTGAGCAAAATTGCATTTTGTTCAATAAACTGCATTTATTATTATTATTATAAATCATGAGTCTGATACATACATTTCATTATAACATCTCTATAACATACATGTAAAAGTAACATATTACAGTAATGCAACATATAATATTGTGATGTAACTTTTGCATTGAGGTTATATCACAATGTTTAGTGGGCTATCAAAATATATTAATGAATCTGGTGCAGATGGTATGAGCCTCTATGTCGAAACACCCTCTGCTCGATGACGACTAATGCTGAATTCAGACAGATCCGAAATCCGATCGTACGACGATCCGACAGCTTTCTGATTGGTCTAAATTTGAATTTACACCAATCAGAAAGCTATCGGATCGTCGTACGATCGGATTTCGGATCTGTCTGAATTCAGCCTAAGGACACAAAATGCTACTACAACAAGTAGAGGAGACCTCTAACAGCGGGCACATCGTATGTCAAGCCGTAACACATGATCCACCGTGAACGACAATCGTTTTAGGTCTACTTGCAGAGAAAGCTGCAACCCTCCATAGAAATCAGAATTCCCATATTCAAAATGAATGCATTTACATGTCCAATGCCATTCATCTGTTTCGACCCACCATAGGTCTCCTCAGTGACACTCGTCTGAACGGTCTGCTCTTTACGAAAGAAAAGTCTGAATCTGGAAACAGGTTCGGACTTTTCTTTGATTGTGTTCGCATCAATTCCATAATAGTATTATTGGAAAATAGAGGGATTAGAAACATGACCATGAATATTCACGAGTTCACGAATAATTGAATACAGATGAGAAAATGTTTCCCAAGTTTCGGTGTGATTTATATCATGAGAAAATATTTTCTCTTGAGAAAAAAAATTCTCGCTACAATCGTGCTGTCACTAAATGATTTACATTCAGAAACACACCTCAGATGTTGAAAGAGAGGATCTGTAAGAGTGTATTAATTTCCCAGACATTCTTTCCTTTATTTTCATTTTCGATGAAGACATTGTGTGCAGTATTATTTTCATGTTTGCAACAGGTTTCTAGAAGTAAAAATAACATCTATTTCCAGTCCGTTCACAATAAAAGCTTCCAACATTTTTCGTGATTTATTTTCATTTGAGTAAACATGGTGGAATCATTTGATTGTAAATCTGCGGTACATCTGTTCAACAGAATATCTCTTTTCGTTTGTCATTAATTGGCAGATGTTCTAAACCATTACAATTCTACTGTGAATGAAACGAAACGGCCGACATAATATCTTGCCTAGGAGAAACGGAAGTGAGGAAAAGATTGGAAAACGAGTGGAATTAAAATGAAGGAATTCTTGGATGAATGGTTTGCTTTATTTTTATCACTCTTTTAATAAACAGAAACGTTTTCGAGACGATAAGCCTTTCCTTACCTAATATTTTACTCGTCTGAAATACCATCTCTTTAAATTTATATACTTTTTCATCCATTAATGTCAAATTGAAGAATTGTTTTTTCATACATCTCGATAGAGAGTGAAATTGAATTGAAGTTTTTTCGATAAAGTAACGAACTGTTTTTGCCTACTTTAACCTATGGGGTATTGAAAATATTTTCAATAGCTGGAAAACCCGAAACAAATTTGTTTTTAAGATAAATTCTTCGAAAGATTTCGTTTATTCGTTGTAAGATATTGAAGGTTGGAATTGATGAAACTCGTCATTATCGATAATAGAAATTTGGTTTCAGAGCCATTGAATACCGTTCATTTATAAAAAATAGCACAAATTAAAATTCAAAAGACAAATTTCCAAAAATATAACCAGAACAATGCCTGCCATGGAGAGTCATCAACTTCGTGTTGATGATGGGAACTACCTTGTACTGACGATAGGCCAATTAGCCCGAAACCGGTCTGCAAGTGTACCCGTCCCAATAATTGAAAATCAATTCCGGCATTTGTATCGCCAGAAACATATGCGTCTGTGAGGAACCCTGCACTGGCACCAGTCGAATATAATCCAACGTCCTTCGTGGTATTAGCCAGAGGAAAAGTTGTTTCACAGCAGGTGTTAGCCCAGAAACCTACTGTGTAGGTAGTTGAGACAGGCCTGAACGAATTATGCAGAAGATGATTCGTACAAAAGAAGTCATAAATCAGTTCCATTAATTCATAATTTTTTCAACAGACTTCAGACTTATGAAATAAAACGGATGCACATTAGAGGTGTGAGATAATGTACGGGAAAAGGGTTGAATTGTTGAATACATGTCGAATATATTTTTATTTGTGGAGCAGACTTGCAAAAAGGAAATTTATCCATATTTGAGACGGAAGGCGCTGCAGTCTCAAGGCAAAAACTCATGCGTTATGAACATCTGGACAATAGAAAGACATTATGTTTTTGTGTCAGCTGAAGACATACCAAATTAATTATGTTTGAAGATATTAACAAAATACATTCAAAAGTGGTTTTTGTTCACTTGATCAAAAATCCTGCTAGTGTGGTTCCAGAGAATTTTAACTGTCTCGTGGTTGTACTCTTTCTGGAAAAAAAAATGTTCCATATTGACTTTTCGAAAAATTTTCTCCGAATGTAGATACTCTTCTACTTATCGCTGATGGATGTAGGGGGAACAATGAGTTTTTCATCCGCATTCTCATGTAGTAGCTTCATAATTCCATCAAGAAACAATTGAGAAAACACTTGTAACATTTCCAGTGCATGGACTTCAAAATATTCCAATAGACTTTTTTGAATAGTGGAAAATCAGTATCACTACTTTTGTTCGGTTACTGAAAACCTCGGCAGCGAAAGCCTTAACCATTTTGATATAGTGGAAAATATTTCAAGATACGTGCTTATAAAAATTTACAAAATAATTGGAAACTTCACTCATACGTGAGAGAAATCAAAAACCTGGTTGTTATTGGATATCAAAAGCATCTCATACGTTGAAAAAGTATGAGAATCACCTCAAGAAAAAAATCCTTGGGAGTTGTGGTGGAATATTGAGTTTTATATTGATCCGATGATTCTGCCAAATTTGTACTGAAACCTCGTAATCGTCTAGATCAACTTGAGCTTTCTGGAGTACTCTGAGGATCTAGTATGAAACAAAAAATATTTGACGAGTTGGTATGATACATACCCTAAGCGAAAATGGTGTGCAGATTTTTGAAGTTGATTCAAATAATGATGACAAAGAAGAAGGTCAAAGAGAGGATGAAATAGGTTGCAGATGATGATAACAATGGCTGATTTACAAGTGTTTTAATTTTTATTTGTAGTTTATTGTTCATGCTCTCAATATAGAGATTCTGTTTCATTGAACTATCAGAATTTTAGAAAATACAGCTTTTTTCCATTCGTCATTCGACATCCAAATCGTTACTCATCCACTAAATATAAGAAATTTTGTCAGGTACCACATTTTTCTCCAGATCTTATTTCATTTTAGCAGTACCAAAACTCGTTATAGGTATGTACATACGATGAATTTATATTCTACTACGCACATACCTTTGAATTTTCATAATTGTTTTACTCTTCAAAAACTAGTAGGGATCATACACATTCTGTTTCTTCGAGAACTGTTTTTATGTTGTGATGACTTACACCTTAGTGAAGATGTATTACCATATTATAAGTATGTTATTCTTTTACATTCATTGTCATTTCGCCAAAGAAAATTTTCTTCTTTCCGTAAGACCCCAAACCAATTATCACACCCTATGGTAATCCACAATTGAAAAACGAATGTGTATGAATTCGTGCCACGCTTTGGGTTCTGTGCGTAACTAATCGACCAAATCATTGGCCGCAATCTGTTTACACAAGTGCCTGTAATAGGATTTCGTTATGATCTGAAAGAATTTCTTATTCGAGGAATCGGTATATAAGCTAAGAAATGCTTGTTGCTTGTGTCAGTTTCATTCATCCAAAGTAGTTGAAATCAACCAGATCCAAATGAAAACGGTTAGTTCGGACAATTTGGTTCTGATTTGAAATTCAGTTTGATTTTTTTTCCCAGATCATCTTTTTGGCGTCTGTGGTCATCGGTGTAGCTGTGGCAGGACATGGGGATGAGGGGAAAAATGTAAGTTGAGAAGTGACGAGAGCTTGCATGGCAAGATCAGATTAGAGAAGAATATCAGTGAGATATCAGTTCTATCAAACTGGAGAAGTGGTTTGTGGATGAGTTGTGGGGAAGGCAGTGAGTTGTTATCTCAAAAGGAACCATGATTTGAGTGTGGATTATTCTATCAAATCCACAGTGAATATAGAATTGACTGCATGAAAATTATCTGCTTGAAAACATCAAAACATCAAATACACTTTCATTTCAAGGTATGATGAAAAATTTTCCATAGGAAATGTCCTTCTGTACCAAAACTCGAATTATAAATGTAACTCTGCAATCAGGCCATTGAGGAAATTTTCAATCTGGGTACCATTTTCGAATTCCAAATAAATCAAATTCGAAATATTTCTGAAACGAGTGTTTCCGTTTTTGATCACTTTTGTTTTTATTTAGATATTTATTTGTTGTATATCTATAAAAACTCCTACCAATGTACCAATTCATTATTATCAAGGGCATTTCTGAAATTGACACTTTTTCAGAAATACTTAATTGAGTTTCATCATTTTACATTTGAACTTATTATTCCTGAAAGAGAACCTGAAAATTTCCATTGGGAATTTATTGTAGCATCCGGACCAAGTATATCCTTGACCATATTTTCAATTACCAATTCCAATTGCATCTTTTGAACACATTTTAGTTCCTCTATTCCCCAACCATCAAAGTACGACCAGGAAAGTAGTCTTCATTTTCACTTTGGGACACTCAACATGGAATGCATCAAGAATGATTTCAAACCCGACGCATTGTTGAATTGCATCTCCTGAACCGTTCAATGAGTCCTTTTCATGAAGAGAAATTCAATTTCCATCCCTTTACAACGTTTCATCAAAATGAATCAACATGGAAATAATCAATCACATCTTCATCCCAAACGGGAGGAATCATTCAAAAGAGTTTTTCCGACATAAGAGAGTCTGAAAAGTCACATTTCTCGACTGTTTTCAGGAGTGCGAGCTATCGAACTCGTAAGTGCTTTCAGTTTTATAGTATTCAAGAGTCCTTGAAACTATTCAAATATTCGCAGATTTCGTAGGGTGGATGATCTGATGCGAATCTGAATCTGTATAATAAAAGTTGATGTGCCGTTTCGCGGGTTGTTTTCACAAGAAACGTGTGAGAATGCTTGTAAAGTATTGTGAGCATGTTTCATTTCAGATAATGAGTTTTTGTGAGGTATCTGGTCTCGATTACTTCATGAGGTTATTCGATTGGGAAATATAAAGGCTAGATGTAGTTCAAGTTCAAGAACTACGTCATCATGCCAAACACGAAGCAACTGAACAGATTCGAAAGATCATCACTGGATTTGCTTTTCAAAAATATCATCAATTATTCTCAGTAGTTTCTAGGATTCAACCAATCACCATTAAGTTGTCCAATTAGAAAATTTTCATTCTCTCCAATAATCATTTTGGGCTCCATAATAACGATCTTTGGAATGTGATCATTTCACGATTATCACGGTGGGTACATTCTCCTAACTCTTCTGTTGTGATCCTGGAGACATATCGAACCTCCCTTTCTGTCTCTCACTGTCGGAGCTCGTTTGTTGGTGAACAGCCTGGTTATGAAGGTCTATTACGAATTTTTCATGGTTCAGTTGTGATGCAAGAATTTGGATGTTATCTTACAAAATCTTCATGAGCCCCTCTAAAAGCCGTCAAACAAATAACCGAATACCCAAATCATCGACAAGTTTATTTTCATGTTGTCCATGCTTCAATCTCTCAAAATGTTTTCCCCTAGATTGAGGATCATTTTTGGCAGCTGCTACATGTCTACAATTTATCTCTTTCCATTGAACTTAACATCTTCGTTCAATATCAAAAAATGGAATGATCCAGTTCCTTTTGGATCAAGAGGTCATGCAGTTTTGTATATGTGTAATAGCGTCCGAATACTAAACTGATTTAAGACACTCCTTTACGATGTCTAACTGACAATAGTAATGATTCCAGCGTGAATTCGTGTTCTATACTAGATTTCTCTATTTCTGTCATGCAGAGTTTTGAATGTCAAACTCCCATTACATCATCTTATGTAAACCTGCTAGGTCCCACTATGTTCATTATGGACATAATTCGAAGGGGATTACACAACTGAACCTAATTCTGTGACAAACCCTATTTATCCAAACCAACGACATTTTGGTAACTAAATCCACCCCAAATCGCAAATCGATTTTACTCAACCTCTCGTGTAAAAACAGGTAACCTAGGCACATTCGTTTCTTGGTGAATTCTACTCCCTAACTCAGGAGCTTTTTCGAAATATATGAATCACAATCGTGTGTTATTCATTTCTTTTCCTCTTCCTAAATGGCTCATGCAATATCTAGCTCTGTATTTCTGCCTAGTTTCTGGACAATTCCGAAAAATTATTCCAATCAGGACTGCACTTTCTGATATGGATAGACAACGCGAGAATTTCTCCATTCGAAACTTGCCCCCAGTCACCATCCAACACTTTGTAGAGATATCCAACTTCAGCTCCACCAATTCCACCTCGTCCTTCAAACATGAATGCCAAGTAGCATCCACATTCCTCCTACACTCATCAATCAGCTTGGTCTGAAAACAGGTCTGTATCTGTATCTGTAGAGTAGGGAGGGTGAGTAGAGACTCACAGCACTTAGGCCACAATATGGCCCATTGTACATCCTCCCAAGGAGTCGCCCTCCTAGGACATTGTCCATCCTGCCTTATCCAGAAAGGAGGACAGGTCACCAGGGAACATCTCCTTAATATCGGCAGGTGTAGGCCAAGACTCACCGAACACACACTCTCTTATCGACGATAGCTCCAGACATTCACAAAGACATGCCTGACAGTTTCATCTTCCTGTTCACACATCCTGCATAGAGGTGTGTCCACTAGCCCCATAATATGGAGGTGTTTCCTCAGTTGACAGTGTCCAGTCAGAAATCCCACTGTTGAACGTAGGTTCTTCCTGGTCATCGCCAAATATTTATTCGGATCCAGCTTCTCAGGGTCGCCCAGGGTGATCCTGGCAAAACTGCATCCTTTGGTTTCATCCCATCTCTTAAGGGATTGAGTATGGGTGTAACGTTTGGCTAGTTCCGCAATTGTCGAAGTCGTCAAGCCATGGGTGTCACCTGGTCCCAAAATTTTCAGTCCAGCCGCCATCCTGGCTAAAGAGTCAGCAATGCGGTTACCTTTGCTCCTGTCGTGCCCTTTCACCCACCTTGGGTGCACACGCGTGTCTGCTGTCTCACTCACTCATAGCACAGCCTCCGTTCCTCATTGGAGAAGAAGTGATATTGTTTGAGCTGAACATGTACAATTGAATATTTTTATATATTTTTCAACGTTTACAGGACGATGTGCACTACAAGTTCGAATATGGCGTCCACGACCCCCACACGAAAGACCACAAATCCCATTATGAACACAGAGATGGCAAGCACGTCGTTGGAGCCTACACTCTGAAGGAAGCTGATGGTACCTTCCGTATCGTGAAGTACAAATCAGGTCCACACAGTGGTTTCGAGGCTGTCGTGGAAAGAATTGGCCACGCCCAACATCCAGCACATCATGCCCATGGACACGGTGGGGCTGGAGGACATGGTGGTAGCGGTGCCCATGGTGGAGCAGGAGGTACTAGCTATGTTGGGAAGATACACTGGGGTAACCAAGGAAGCGATGGCCATGGGCATTAATCGTATTCCCACATGTGGTTGACTGCTAGTTCTTGTTACTGTTTTGTTGATTTTTTTGAATAAATACAAATGAACGCAACAGCGCTTTTGCTTTAATCCCAAAATTTTGGTTAAATTAATTTTTTTTCAATTCGAGCAAAGGGGATGTTAGAGTCTGTAATATCCATGGGTCTTTTCGAATATCAAATTGACAAATTTGAATGATAGTTTCATATTCCACTTTGTCAGTTGTCAGGAGCAATGAATACAGTGTCATGAGAGTTATGTTATTTCAAGTCAACAGGTTTGAACTGTTAAGTATCAGACATTGGCCAGATGAAACCATATTGGATATCTCAACAGTCGCAAGAGATCAGTTGTGAATTGGTGTGATGCGAACAAATACACTACCGGAATATCTTTAGAACCCTTTACCACCATGAATAGAATTTTCGAATATCTGAGATTCGATTGACAAATTCATCTACTTGTTCCAAATGATGGAAGAAAAGCAAAAGATGTGCTGGCGAGAAATATTTTTCAAGTATTCGAAATGCATCAAATTTAATGTTGATTTATGTATAGAATGCAATCAAATATCCCACACCAAATGGCATAAAATTGTACCCACATTCGGCTGGCATTACCATATGGTAACATCATTCTCTGAATCAAAACTACTATTTTGTCTGTTTTTCACATTTCACTGCCTTTCCACTCACGATTTGAAGAAAAAAAGACAATTTCGAGATAACAAAAACAAATGTCATCGTTGATGGGTTAGGACCCCCAGAGCGCTTTGGCACCCAAGATAATTACATTCCTGCACTAGACGCGTGTTTGGCTAACAAGGTTAGCATCTTGAGGGGAAGAAAATTGATACTGAATCTACAGACGAACTAGGAATGTACCTGAACGTGTTCGAATCATTGCCCACAACATAAAATGGCAGCACTTCAATTTTTTGTTCATAGGCTAACTTTTCCTTTAAAGAATGATTAGAGTACTACAATGAAAATTTAACTGATTAGGAACGTATCTGGAGTTAACAGTTTTGAGCCAGAGATAGTGGAGAATTAGAAAATGTAAATTTAGGGAAACACTTTGTGAATTTTCGACTCTTCAGAGATATAAGAGTAATAAAAAGTAATCCCATATGGATATCGATGCACTGGAGGATTCCAACAGATATTCGATTAGGTAAATATTAAAGATGCATATAAAACTCCTTATACATTACAACAGCTTCATGGTAATCCAAAAAAATGAATTAGAAAATACAAAAATGTCAGGAATTTACAAAATCAGTTGTCAAGATTGCAACAACAAATACATCGGCCATAGCTGACGAGCTATTGAAACCCAGTTTAAAGGAGAATTCTGCACACATGAAATACGGAAGGGAAGAAAAATCCAGTGTATCCTAACAGGCTCTATACAATGACCACAAAATTGGTGAAAGCAATCTGAAACTGATAAAGCATGTGCATGACAAAAGGCTACTCGATGCCACTGAAATGTATAATAATTATACATTTCAGTGCTCGATGCATGGGAGAGTCAAGAAATAGCATAATGTAAAGACAGCATAAATGGTGACAAGGGACCTATCCCTTTCAGTTCGCTTTTGACTCTTTTGTTGAGAAATTAATCAGAATAATCAGTAATAAGAGACGAAATTAATCGTGTTATCAGCAGTAGTATAGTATAGTAGTAGTTACCATCTTCAGGAGAAGAAAATTGATACTTCAATTTTCTTCTCGTGAAGATGCTAACCGAAACGCGCGTCGAGTGCAAAAATATCAGTTTGGTGTTGGGGTAATTGATCTCTAAGAAAAGTTCCATCAATTTCCTTCTCCTCTTATCGAAACGCGCGTCGAGTGCAAAAATATCATTTTGATGTTAGCAATTCGGAGACCTGTCGAAACTCTCTTGCTCAAGGATCTTTTTTCAATAGAACAGCTGAGCTTTGGAACTCCTTGCCGAAAGAGGTCGTTCCGGAGGCTTAGAAACTTCAAAAATTCAATGTGAATGTTAATTCGTATCTCCTGTCTCTTGATTCACGCCGTGTTCTTTGAACATTACAGGGCTTCCCTTTCGTGTGAATCTGCATATAAAAAAAAGGATGATTCATCTCTAGAAAAAGATTTCAATCAAACCAAAGGTTCCAATCTTATCGTTTAATAGCTATGATGTTTGTTGTTCACTCGTGAGGTAGCCTCAACTTGACATGAGAAATATTTTGTGTTCATTCCTGATATAGATTTCACAGTTTGAATTTTCATGAAAGTGGACGCTAGAAAGAAAACCTAATTCTTCAATAATTCCTTCACCACAACTGTTGTACAATCAATTTGTATTCATGCAACCGACATGAATTGAACAATAATAATTAGATTTTTCACCATAAGTTATTAAAAGTATTCTGTAATTGAACGAGCATGGAGGACAATCATGGTTTTTATACCACAACTTAAGAAATCTCGAAATCATGTGGGGTTCTTGTGGGATATGGAACTTCTATACATTTCAATTGATTATCAGAATCCAACAAGTGTACGATGATTGGAATACGCCATAATATTCTATTGCAGAAAAAAATGTTTTCAGCTAACCAACGAATCGTATCATTATTATACAATATAAATTACAAACACTATAAAAACTTCGAGTGTATGATCGAATCATATAATTTGGGCGTATGCATTTTCACGATACCAAAATTCACTGGACCACAACATTGACATGCAATCGGTCAGTTTTTTCAGCTCCTCGCCGAATTATCAGGTATATAAACCTCATTCCCGAATGAAACTTCCATTCAACAAATCAAACAGTAGCTCCACTGTAATGAACACTGTAGGTTTATTTGATTCATTTTGATGTTGAATTTAATTTAGTCATTGTTTTTACAGTTGATTTTGTTTGCTTCGATCGTCATCGAATTTGCTATAGCATGTCATCACGGTGGATCCGTGAGTTGATTTTTTCTCCAAATATAGAGTGGGTGAGGAGATTTCACTTCCAACTGTTTTTTTGCAAAGAATAAGTCCCCATTCTGGGAAACTGAGAAGGCAACAAAAACTTCATGAAAATCCGGATCTGTAATAGCTTCCAGATAATTGAAAATGGCAAAGCTTCTTTCTGTAATATTCAGAAGCATTGTCTGAACCAAGAAAATGGAGGTATGAAAACATCTTCAGTTTTTGAGGGGTTTTGATCTCCAGCTTGATTATTTCAAAACACGAGAGGAAGAGAGACTCGGCAAATCCCCAGAGCAAACGAATGGGAGGACTACACTTGTCCGATCAATCGTGATATATTGTTTAGATTTCAGAGAAGTAACGAATTTGTGAATGGAGTGTCATCTACGAAATGAGTTATCTTTGTTGAATGGAATTCAGCAGCTCCAAGGTACCTTTTTTTCCGAATTACATACAGATGAATAGTATTCTAGGGCTGAATTTGAGAAGCACCTGTGGCAAATGATGTCACATACTTTCCTATGGAAGCATCGATAAAGATGATTTGAATCTTTAATATAAGGTAAAAATTGTGCTGGAATAAAAAATATCTGAATGAAATAAATGTCACCGTTGGATAACATCCATTTGAGATGAGGAATATTACAACGTTTTTGCTTTCTTTCTCAAAAGTTCTCGATGATTAGATTAGATTATAACTCCTATTAAGGTAACTGTTGGATTATATCTATGTGAGACAAGAGACATTTCTATTTTCTTTCTTATCGTTCTCGAAAGTGGATGAATTGAAATATACTCGAATGTACTTCTTCGACTGTTTGTAGAAATACGTCAGAAATAATCTTCCTTTCATAAAATAAAGAAACTTTTCGTAGTGATCAATTACACTAATCACCGATATTATTTGCACTCGACGCACGGTTTGCTAACAAGGTTAGAGACAACGAACGGCTTACAGGAAAAAATTCCCACCACCATCTTCATACTATAGCAAGGAGGCAGTCCTTGATCATAACTGAATAGTGTCCAAAGAAATATCAGCAGCTATTCTAGTGAAATGATGTAAGGCATGAACCAAAAATGATTGCAGTAGAATTCCCAATCAGTGTAAACTTAACTCTTTGCATGGGCGCCCATTGGAAGATATACCATTCATTGAAAACTTTATGAAGTTTACAGTCGGAAGTTGAAATCCATTCGCGGTTGAACTTTTTTAAATCGATTCACTCAGAGGAATCATAAATAAGAAGTATTTTGAAGTAAGTATCACACTTAAAAAGGTGTAGGCCTAGATGCTTCCGGTCCGACCCCCCCTGGAATTTTTGTTTGGGCGCCCTTGACCCTTAGGATTTTTTACTATTGGATAAGTGGGCAATTGATTGAGCGATGTATTCCTGCGAACTTTATCTTATCATGAAAAAGGCGTCATTTCCTCCACATTCTATGACTGTTCAACAATAGTACTGTCATATTTTCATATGATTCCGGGATAATGCTCACCTTCAAGTTAGAGTACGGTGTTCACGATCCCCATACCCACGACCACAAAGGAAGGAAGCTGATGGTACCCATCGCATCGTAAAGTACACATCTGGTCCTCATTCTGGATTCGATTCATTATGGGCATGGGCATGGTTATGGAGATGGACAAGGTGGAGTAGGAGGAACCAGCTATGTTGGAAATACACACTGGAGTAACCAAGGACATGATGGACATGGACATTGATGAGATGCTGAATCTGCTGAGGGTATTTCTTTACTGTCCTGGAGTGAGAAGGCCAAAAATTTGTATGGATATCTTCAAATACTTAGATCATTATGCTTTCCTCTCCAGCCCTGAGCAGTATGTGATGATTTGAAATGTTATAAACCACATTTGTTGTGGAATAATATGAGGCCGAAACTTTTTCATGCACTAGCACTCTACTCAAGTTGTCATATTCAGAAAAAGGATTGTCTCGATTGTGAAAAGTGAATAGTATTCCATTTCAGGAAATTAGATATAAAGGAATCTCAAAATTTCGATCTGCTCCCACGCAACACGAGGACATCCAGTGGATATCTTCTGGATATCCATCAAGGATATTTTGTACATCCAATGAACAGCCAGTTTTTATCCAAACAATATCTTATGGACGTCCAATGGACATTCTTAGGCCACCAACCTGTACGTCCATAAGATATCTTTCATGGACATCCATAAAATATCTTTCATGGACATCCATAGTACATCTTTCATGGACATTCACAAGATATCCTTCATTGATATCCATAAGACATCTGTCATGAGCATCCATCATAAATATGCACTATTCTTCGTTTCTCAATGCATACAACGCTTCAAGCCATAACATTATTATATTAAACTTTCAAAGCGACCCAAGACTCCAAGACTGGACATGACGCAAAGAGTAAGGAGACGCCAAGCCAAGACCCAAACGACTCTCGAAATTACGACATTCGACAGACGCCATAGATGGTTGCACGACAGAAAACCGAGTTGAGGTGTGTATTCACAATGCAGCGATTTTGCTTTTCGCGTCACGTCTTCTGTTGACGCTGGTTTCAAATATTATTTGGAAGGATATGGTTGAAATATTCCAACTTTCTTGCGTTGCTGCTAGCAGGAATGTCCATGTGAATGGCAGTTGGTAGGGTGCATTATTCATACAAAAAATGTACGAAATGAATGTCCATAAGATATCCTTCATGGATATTCGGAAGAATATCCCTTTTGTATATCCAGTGGATATTTCTCTTTGGGAATACTTTTGATATCCAAAAATTGGATATCCTATGGATATCCAAAATTGGGCCAAGGATATTCCGACATGAATTGGACATGTTTTGGACGTCCATAGGATATCGTGTGCTGTATGGGCTCATGTATTTAATTACTCTGTTTTGTAGAATGAGAACTCTTCGAAGAAGATAGGCCCTATATAGTTTTCAGAATATACCATATACCACCTTGGTAGATGTGGCCACTAGTTCATTTGATACATCTTGAAGCACTTAGCAGGCAACATAGCTTGCAATATTTTCTGATTCCTTCAGCAAATGATAACTCCCATAGGTACCTCAGAATATATATGAAAAATAGATGATATACCAGATCAATTAAGTGACTACCTGCCAAATTCATTGCCACTGCACTAGTTCATTGTCGAGAAATTGTTTAGAATAATTAACAGTAATAAACAAAAACCATATCGGACCAAAAACTTTAGGTATAGAAACAACTAGTCCTAGCTTTAGATTTAGTATCAATTTTCTTCTTCTGAAGATGCTAACCTCGTTAGCGAAACGCCCGTTGAGGGCAAAAAATATCAGTTTGGTGTTAGGGTAATTGATCTCTGAAAAATGTTTCAACTTTAACACCGAATGTTACAATCTCAACGTTTATTTAACTCAGTGTAGTACCATTCTTTTCTTCAAAAAAATTGAGATCATCATCCGTTTGCGCGACACTGATGATCATAAAATTAATAATTGCATGTCAACAAATGCGCAAAAACTACCTATTAACACCAACCCAATTTCATTTGCATAACCCGACCGGTTTCAAAGTAATACTAATAGTCACTTTTAAAAAAAACTTGATCACCCTGTATCTCGGAAAACGGAGCAATTGCGGGCGAAAGTTATAAAGCAACCTGTCATTATTGTTTCATACAGAATCACCCCCTGGAATTTGTCGCACTTATTTACTAACACCCTATATTACTCCAAATCTCCAAATCATCTATAGCGTGACATCTTTCGGAGAGATATAGAGGTTTAGGAATGAGTGCAATAATTCCATTTTCACTTCCTGAAAGAAATAGTTTCATTTAATTTTGTCAGTTCATGTCAAAAAATCCTGTGTATAAGAAAAATAGTATTTGGCATATAGTTTGCCCCACAAAATCAATTCAATATTCAAGCGCCATCTTACACACATAATTCTACGTATTGGTTCATTTTGGGGCTTATTTCGCTGTATACTCGGTTGCATAAGATTTGAACAATAATTTTGATTCGACTCTCTTGAGAAGGTCATGCGCAGAAAAATAGTATGATACACAATGATAACTTTCAATGTGGTGGTTATTCTTGGCACGTAACTGGTATGCTTCAATCGATGTTTGCTGAGAGTTCGAAATAGCACTAATTTTAATGTTTCGGCAAAACCAACACAGCATTCTCCCAGTTTGGCATAGGAATCCTTCGATGTTCATAACAACAAATTTTTGACATATCGAAAACACACTGGTGGAATTCAATTTGAATTAGAAGAAGAAATTCTCGATAAAGCCGAAGGAGCTGAGTCAAGTAATGTTCTGGAAACATTGAAGGGTAATCAGAAAAGAGAATTTTGGATGAGCAAGATAAATGAATTAGTTGTAATTGGATGGATATTATAGGTGAGTTTGAACAGCAAATAAAATAAAATAAGGAACAAAATAAAACAAAATAAGAAAGATAAATATATAGATCTTTATGAAAGCGTTCATACAAGAAATAATATAAAATAAGAATAACAACAAAAGATGCCATCTTTCACTATTTTATTTGGAAACTGATAATGCGCATGACCGAAATATTTTCTGTACTCAACGTTCCATGTTTGAAATTATTTCAACTTATTTCCTTACAATAACAGCCTCAGAATATTATTTACTGGTAATCTTTGCTATATGTAATAGAATCAAAATTCAAAATATCAACAATTAGGGAGGTTAGTTACAGTAGCCACTGTCAAAACGAAATTGTGATATTCACAGAACACAAAAGTCATTGTCAAAAAAGCTGCAACTTGATTGGTTCATTCTTATTTTATTTCAGTCATCTGTATAGACACACGTTTTCTGTCCTTATTCTTAATTAGTTTCTTATTTTATTCTCATCTTATTTTATTTGCTGTTCAAACTCTCCTTTAATTTCGTTATAAGGACAATTTTTCAAATGAGAGATTTGTTTTAATAATGAGCAGGACGTTATATTATATTTCGTTCAAAACTCTACTCATAGAAAAATATGTACCAGATGAAATACAATGTATCCATGAAACATTAAGAAAGTAGAAATGTGTACTATTTTTTCGCTGTCAGGGGTGAACATGTTTAAACAAAAATCTTCTCGGATTTTTAAGTTCTCAACTGTTTTTCAACAGCATCAACGATGATATTCCTTCCATGGTACCATCAGTCAGACTTATTCAACTCCTGAAAATAATTCACAAACTACGAATTACTCTATCGAAAATAATAACTGCCTTGGATTGAAATTCAGATAGAAATCGCTAGCATTGATATTGGTTCCTAATTCTTAAGTCTTTCTCATTTCCCGATTTCGTAGCTTCTATGGCATATTTAATTTGCAATTGATGATGAATACACTACCAATTATTCTGATTGATTTCTCAACCATGAACTGAAAATCGGGCTGAAAGAGATAGGTAGGCCCTTCGTCATAATTCATTCTTTTTTATATTTTGGTATTTCTAGACTCTCGAATGCATCGGGTAGCCCCAGTTTCAGATTGCTTTCACAAATTCTGTGGTCATTGTTCAGAGCATGTTGGGCGACACAGAACTCTTCTACCCTACCGAATCTCATGTGTGAAAAATTCTCTTTGAAACTGTTTCTTACAGCTCGTCCGCAATGGCCAATTTATTAATTGTTGCAATCTTGACAACTGATTTTGAAAATTCACGACATTTCTGTAATTCCTGATTTATATTCTGGATTACCACGGGGCTATTTCATAAGCGAATTCCAAATTTACTTTATGGAAATTTTTATCTGTTGAGGTCCCCTAGTGTGTTGAGGTTCATATGGAATTACTACAAACTTTTAAATATTCTCATCCTTTCGAAAAGTCGAAGATTTACGAAGTACTATTTGAACGTCATTGTTTTGTGGTGGACCAATATTCGTTCCGTAGTTTTCTGGGTTTGTAACATACGACAATCTGAATAAATAAGAATTAATATTGGAAGCTATACAAGTGTAGAAGGGCAGATTTTCAATCTACCCCGAAAAGTTGCTGCGTCTATTGAAAAACAGTTTTTTTTTAGATAGAACAAGTCCAATCAGTCAGCAACTATGAACACACCAGGATTATTAATTCTATGATCGTAAGTAGATCTGTTATTTTCGATTTGATTTTGTACAATTTTGTCATATTCTTTGTAGCTTTTCTCCTGATGAAGGTAATAAACATTAGCGAAATATTGAGATCAAGAACAAATGAGTTTTATTAGCAAACAGACCGCAAACCTGAGAACTTCAAAATCTAGTTTATATATATATTATATAATATATATATATATATATATATATATATATATATATATATATATATATATATATATATATATATATATATATATATATATATATATGTTACAGTGAAGGTTTTCACGGATGCTTGAGTATGCGAAATTGGTATTCTGGGAGTTTATCCGTTGATTTGTGGTTATTGACTGTTACTGCTCCTACTTGGTGCTAGCAACTGTTGTGTGAAAAACTTCTGCCAGTTTTTAAATGATTTCTCGGTCGTAAATTGTAGCCGATATGATCTGCTCCCTCAGCCGTCGGATTGATTATGGTTGTCGGACCTTTGGCTAATGACTGTTCTGGTAGTAACGGTCGGTCTGGTTTGTGGTGACCTGTATCCACCGAAGGACCATTTCCTGAACTGTTTTTCTTTTTGTTGATAAGGGCCCTCCAGACATTTGGAATATTTTGAAAGTCGTCTCTTTTGTTTATTTCTCCATGTTTTTCTATCTCGATGGCTTCCCTAATTTGGCGTGTTCTGAAATGGTTCACCTGCGCTATTTGCTTTGAGTTATACGAGAAGTTGCCGACTAATTGGACTTGTTCTAACCAAAAAGAACTGTTTTTCAATAGACGCAGCAATTTTTCGGGCTAGATTGAAAATCTGTCATTCTACACTTGTGTAGAAACAAATTTAAAAAGTGTTTCCTAAAATGTACATTCTCCAATTATCTCATCTACTATCTCTTGGTTAAACCCGTTCACTTCAGCTACATACCTGATCACTCTCTTTTCATTGTCGTACTTATTTTTCTTCAAAGGAAATGCTATCAACCCATGGATGAGAAATTGCAGTGCTACCATTTTCGAGTCGTTGGTTTGAATCCTTAGGAAAGTACCTGAACGTGTTCTTGTCTTTCCTATATATTGCCAAATAGTATTTTCCATTCCATTCTGTTCGTTCCTCATTTGAAAATGGCAGCTGTTGTTCTTCTCTACTACCTGAAATTGTGAAGTGAATATATAGCAAACCCTTGTCTTTAGATTCGGTATCCATTTTTTTCTCCTGAAGATGGTAACCTTGTTATCGAAACGCGCATCGAGTGCAAATAATATCAGTTCGGTGTTAGGGTAATTGATCTCTAAAAAAGTTTCGCCTCGAAGGCCTAATTGGTATATCAAAACTTGTACGCAATATATAGGCAATATTTTTTCTTTATATCTCCATATGCTCCCCTTGTTGCATCTATATCAGTATCGGCTGTAAGTAGCATTCCGCTCTTCACATCCAATAACCCTATATCTAGAAGCCATTTCCTTGCACGATTGGTCCGCTCAACGGAGTTCGTCCTTATTTTTTATGTGTTTCCAGTTGTTGGGCTTCGACCGTTCCAGGTCTATCCTGGGCCAGACCATTATTTAGAGACCTAATAAACACGTGAACGTCACACTCAGTGTTTGTACAGTGGTCGGACTCCCACGCAACCCGAAAGTTCGCAAAATCAGCTCGAAATTGAATAAGGAATCGTATTGCATACTGGGGAGAAATGTGTTTGATATTTCTCGGGAAGAAATTGAATTTCTGGAGAGGGCTCGGAACTATTTTCCACACAAATATTCGGAATAAAAAGATAGAAATATGAAATGAACCGAAGATAACAATAGAATCGTCAATATTCTCACATTTATCATAGTGTCTTGTTGTTTTATGAAAAATGAAATTCAAATCCATCAAATTCTTGACAAATGTAAAATGTTATTGATCCCCGTATGGATTAGAAATTGTTAACATTGAACTTGGATGAATGTGGAGGTATTTGATTCAACCATAATATATCGAGTGACCACATAATCATCGTACAGTGACTAGAGAACAATTTAGTTGTACGGTTACAAATTCAATTTTCGGACTGCAGGTATAAGTTCATTTAGTTCTGTATTTGAAAAATGCAACTGCTTATGTAAGAGTGTGGGCTTTCACGGTCTAAATGGATAGAGATTTTTAGAAATATATATTCATTGATACAATAAAATACAGGATGTTGTATTTGAATAAGTCGAGTTATTGCCATTTGTAATTTGTCATTTGAAAAAAATCGTAGTAGGCGTTGGAACATTGATTTCGAATTCGCTCCATTTCAAAAGATGCGCCGAAGCTTAAGGAAACGACTATATAAAAGTTGGTTGAGTTATCTTCAATGGCTCTGAAGTTGTGGATTCATCTGTAGGTCCATGCATGACGCTATTTCAACACATAAATTGACATAAGTCAAAAACTATTGCAGATAAGTCTATGAAACTAGGGTGCGTTGTATAGGTAATTTAGTGGCAAATTCAAAAATGTATTGAAAGTGTGGGGTTGCCATTTACAAAAATAGAACTTGGTTGTGTATTTCATTTTGTGACATCCTGTATATAAATGAAAATATTTCCAGAATGTGCTCATTGTCGGACCTATCGTTTCAAACAAAAAATCAAGTCGATAGCTTGGATAGAAAAAAAGTTATGGACCATGCACGCACCCCTGGGTCACCCTGTATATATATATATATATATATATATATATATATATATATATATATATATATATATACTTGTTTCAAATTGTGACTGTATGCGTTTTTTATGTAGAGAGGACTTATTTGGGTATATCATTCAAATCCAACGTCGTATTTGAAATACCTTGTAGGATTATGATAAAGTTTACATCGGTCAAACAAAACACAAAAGTGACTGCAGAAGAAATATAAGATCATGTGCATTGAGAGAACATTCAATTGATTTACATCATACGTTGAGTCATGAAAATGTGAAAATTTTAGATATGGAGACCAATTTGACCAAGATATATATATATATATATATATATATATATATATATATATATATATCTTTTCCCTGGACCTATCACGATTTCAGTGGTATATTGCCTATTGCCGATTTGTCCATCTCTGTGTATCTGAAACAAAGGGTTTGGGTCATTATCTATAAAAAAAAAATCGTCCCTGATGGAAAGGATTTTCTATCTATTACCTGTTGTTCATTCTCCAATAATAAATTATTTTCTATTCGTGGATATAATTAAAGCGCACTGTGAATTTATTAAATTTCCTTTGTTGGGAATTGTTTCCACAAACTTTGTGATAGCTGATGTAACAAAACATCATGTGAACCTTCAAATTGTGGTACATTGTATTGTGGTGAACCGAATAAATTCATTTTAACCTTTGTTCTTTTGCCCTATGTATATTTTGAAAATGATTTTGTGGATTTTACCGGGATACTATATTGGGGCTGAACGTCAGTGATTGGAGGGAAGTGAGGGTGAATAACTTTATATTGCTTTCAGCACTTTTCAGATCTTTCAGGCGAGATCAATGATATGTTATGATATCGATACGTTAAATTCATTCAGTTTATGTTCAGAGAAATAGAAAATATTTTGAGTATAGAAGGAAAAAATGTATGGTTCCTAGAATTTTCGAAGGCTGAATAATTGAGGATATATGAGAAGTGTTCTCAATACACCTGATTATGTTTTCGTGCAGTGAATACATTTTTTATTGTGACAATTGAGCCCTAGAAAAGAATCTATATTCAAATAAAACATATTCGCATATTGGTGGTCTTGGTAGTGTAGCGGTTAGCACGTCCGCCTCTCAAGCGGAAGACCTGGGTTCAAATTCCCGACAGGCTACCGTGCTGGGTAATCACACGTTTAAAGGTGAGGCCTCGCTAATCCATTGCTGGCACAAGTTTCGACTTTTGAGGGTTGACGTTCTTCAGCTGGTTAAGGGAACTAACAATTTTAGAAGAATAATGCAGTTGAAACAGCTGATGTTCATTCTTCACTGTTCTGAGCTCTTCAGATGACAATTTGATCATTTTCAGCAACTGTTTTTTTACTGTACTATCCTACATATTCTATGTTAACGGCAATACAGGTGGAAAGCAATATATTCAATATTTTCATCACAATCAACGTATCAATTCTAGAGGTCCACTTAACCTCATTTGTATGGCTATGATGTTAAACTATACTCTCATAGTTAGAATTTATAGTGATATCCTGAATGAAACTTTGTTAGAGTACCTATTGGTCATAAAACTTACGTGGATAGTGGTAAAAGATGACTCATAACTGGGATACTGAAGGAAAGGAGCATTAATTACGCTGTATATTAATAACTTTATGGGCACTGATTGATATACAGCGTGAGTATTGCTCATTTCCTTCAATTTCATTTACCCACCTTGTTGAAAACCAGAGCTTGAACGAACCTTCAGACCACAGGCCAAACACTCAGTCAATAAAAGATGAACTTTTCGAGTATATTTTTCCAGTACTACTTCAAAACATATAAATTGTATTGATTCACTTCACGACTCATTCGGTGAGACTACTCGAAGACCACCAACAAATTAAGAAATTTATACGATACGTCCAGCCTGACTCAAATATCTACACAACAGGTCGAAAGCCTAAAATATGTCGGATATAACTCAATGCCCGTCGTGATATTTACCAGAGAGTTGTTGTTTCCTGAAAGGTACTAGATCATTAACCCACTATGTATATAGCTGATACTGGCTTGAACGTAGGTACCATTCAAATTTTGTAAATTGTCATTCAAATTCAACAGGTCAACAAACTGTTCCTGAAGTAAGTTGTCAAATGGACATCCATGTAATGGGCACTTGAGAGACTCATTGAGAAACTAACATGTCACAAAATAAACATTTTTTTGATTGAATCACCACTCCATGGTAATTTTAAGTTTATCGGGCACCAAGCGATAAAAAAAAACTTTTGCGTGAACTTACGTATTTCGACCTCCTGAACAAAAAACTTAGATAAAAATTATGGCGCTCTCCAATAGTTTTCAAGATACAGAGCATTTTTTGGGTCAAAAATGGGATTTTTGAATACACGTTCCTGCATCAAAATTACACTTGAAATTCATCCTTCTTTTTCAACAGCACAATGTACACATCCCTAATTATCCGTTCCACACTTTTTTTCATTTGGAAACACTAGTTTTTGAAGTTTTTACGTAAATAACTAAAATGATGTAATTATTCGAATATACAGCCTTAGTGCATAATAAGAGGGCATTAGTTAATTACCTCACAACAATAGGAATATTTCTCTCGACAATTCAATGCTCGAGGTGTGAAGGAAAATTAATTCGCGATATTTTAAATTTGAATAGTGTGCTCTGGTTTTCCAAGGTACCAACCCCTCTTAAAAAAAAATACACTAAACATTTAGCAGTGACATGCCGAATTTTCAATGTTTTTGTTGTTGTTAAGGAAAAGTGCATTTTTTTGTTATAAAACTAGTGTTTCCGAATGAAAAAAAAGTGTGGAACGGATAATTAGGGATGTGTACATTGTGCTGATAAAAAAGAAGGATGAATTTCAAGTGTAATTTTGATGCAGGAACGTGTATTCAAAAATCCCATTTTTGACCCAAAAAATGCCCTGTATCTTGAAAACTATTGGAGAGTGCCAGAATTTTCATCTAAGTTTTTTGTTCAGGAGGTCGAAATACGTAAGTTCACGCAAATTTTTTTTTTATCGCTTGGTGCCCGATAAACTTAACATTACCCACTCCATTCCAGAAATTTAATAAATAAACGATGAGATTGGAACCTTCGGTGTAAAAGTTGAAACTTTTCCTAGAGATCAATTACCCTAACACCATACTGATATTTTTGCACCAGACGCACGTGTCGCTAACAAGGTTAGCATCTTCAGGAGAAGAAAATTGATAATCAATATCAATATTCTTCAATTTTCTTCTCCTGAACATGCTAACCTTGTTAGCGTACGCGCGTCGAGTGCAAAGATATCAGTTTGGTGTTAGGGTAATTGATCTCTAGGAAAAGTTTCAGAAATATAGTATCTGAATAGCGACCACGATTGAGTAAAAAACAAAATGTTGGCATGAGAAATACTCTCACCTACCAAGTATTTTTATGTTGGACGTCCTTCCCATGTCCATATGGAAGCACTGAAGAATATTTTAAGGATATATGTTCTGTGTTCACTAAGTTTTTGGAAAACACTTACACTGGTATTGGGATAATCCATATATGAAGAGACCGTCTCTGATAGTGTTTATTTTTTATAATTTTTTCGTCACTAGTTTTTTCATAATCAAGACGGATATGGATTGTAGGTTCAGTTGTGTTCCTTCGTAGGTATATCCGAGGTCAACGCTTGAAACCACTCAAGAGAAAATATGACCCAGACGTCATGTTGTTAAGAATTGAACCCTTCATCAAGGAACCCAGAATTAAGAAGAAGAATTCATATGTTATTCCCATGATACCGATGGTAAGGATAATCAGTGAGATTAAAACATCCGATCTTATAGTCAAAAATTTTTTATTAATTGAATGAATTGAAAGAACTAACCCCAATCTTTGGATTGAGTGTACATTTTCTTCTGATGAAGATGCTCATCTTGTAAGCGGAACGGAACGCGCGACGTGTGAAACGTGTCTAATGGCTAGGTTATTTAATATACTGCACATTTCTACTCAAGACATCATAAACCGGCTGGTTTATCATAACCGTCAACTATGAGTTTCCTGTTGATGTCTCATCCCATGTTGGTGTAGGTTTGGTAAAAATGAGTCATAGTTCAGAAGGGAGCTAAATACAGATTGCCCTCATCACATAAAGAGCTAGATTACCCTGGAAGAAAAACCATTTGATCAGTATTCTCAGTTATTCTCTTATTCCAGTCATTACGTCGGAAAAATCGGGTTAGAAATGCAAATGAACCGAGAAAGCCAAATCGTAGATATTATGTTGGGGGGGGGCTAGAAAAGCTTAAGTTCAAATTTTCGACCAAAATAACCTTGTGGGTTTTCCGCCATCTTGAAAAAAGGTTAAATTCAGTTTTTTCATCATTACTCGGTTCCCCGTTGAGATACGAAAATTTTTATTGAATACTTTTTTGTTGCTTTTTCCAAAGCTCAGCTGGTCCATTGACGAAAGATCCCTCGGCAAGAGAGGTTCGACAGGTTTTCAAATTCACAACAAGAGGGTGGGAATTCTGTACTCGTCGAGTCATCCGTGTAGATATTTCCAAGGGTGGAACGATAGATAACAATTCGGAAGAGCATCGACCGTGAAAGTATCTATAGAAGAGAGACAAGTCTCCGACCCTTCTACGATGTTCCAATGAAGTGAGCGAGTCTCTGAGCGAAGAATCACCAACAAGACGAATTGCCTTTCTCTGAATAGAATCGAGAAGCCTCAATGAATGTTTTGGTGCTGAACTCCACACATGAGAACTGTATCCCATGACAGGTCGTATCTGAGCCTTGTAGATCATTAGAAGCTGACGAGAAGTGACGTGTTTCTTCGCACGAAATAGAAATCCAAGTTTCTGGGAAGCACTTTTAGCAATAGATCTCGCATGGTTTTCCCATGAGAGATTATCACTGATTGTAATTCCTAGCATCAAGATACTTGATTTTGTAGGAATAGTCACTCTTGACATCTGAATATTAAACGATGACAGATCTTTTTTGGCTTCCTTTTTTTGGAAATTGGCAAACTTATTATTGCGTTCGATACTATCTCAATCACAGTTTATTGATCTGAATTATAACATCTGATTCAATCAGAAAAAGCATGATTCTCGTAACCACTAAAACTGGTTTCAGCACAATCGACGGAGGAAGAAGTATAGTCCACGATTGAACCCTACGCACTCAAACTAAACGAATCCCTCTTCACAGCCTAATCAGATGTAAATATCTGCTTGAGTAGAACCCGTTCGCTAATCTGATACGGTATGGAGAAAGCGCCTTCTCATTGCCTCCAGAATATTCCTTGTTCGATCCATTCCAGTTTCACTCTGCTTGTAACCTTTGCCACGATACATAAAACAATCTGTATAAAACTCCGGATTACCCAGATGATCCACCTCCCTGCGTATCAACGTCGATACGGTCTGAAAGCCGAAATGAAAGGGAGGAAAAATTTTATGACACCGAATACGGTGTCTATTTTAATCCGAGTTCCAGAAAGGAGTATAACTAACGCCTCTACTGAAGGCATGAGCAAAATTTCATATTCCAAACTTGTGAACAAAGCAGGCAGACAAAGAACCGAAACAGAAATTATGTCATTGTTGTAGTTTCAGATCCTCGGGGCAGGGACGGATGCAGAACAATTTCAAAGGGAGCATCTTCATTCCTCATTATCATCAATTGTTGTGGAGAGCTAGCTAAAATTAAATTACGGATCCAACTGGTCGTATTGGTGACTTGTGTCCCTTCGAGTATAAAGCATTAAACGTCATCATGTGTAGTGGTGATTATTGCATTGCTAATATTCCTTGCTCTAAAGTATTCACTTTTCACTATATGGTGTACTTGACTTCATTTCCAGAATTACCTTGGAACTTTGGGTTGAGAGGATGCATCTAATAGAGAATCCTTTGAAACGAACTTGTTTGTGTTGTTGAGAAATGAAAACAACAGATCTATAGGGTTTAAACGTATGCTTTATCTTATTAACTTTGCCCACCGTATCATATCACGAAATAAAAACAATAGCAATAAAATATTTGCTAATAGAAACTTGAGGTACATTGATAAGGATCTGCTGGAATATTTCTTGATGATCGCTCTTTTTGAAAATATTTACTTTTTGGGTGATGCAAATGATAAAGTCAAATGTCTCAACCAGGTGTTACTGGACATCTTTGATACTCTAGCCCCAGTTACTGTTCGTAAAATAAATAAACAGAAACCACCCTGGCTCACTGATAATATAAAGTTCATGGTGTCTTCACGTGATAAAGCCTTCAGGAAATATAAAAATCAAAAAATAACAATCATTGGCAATACTACAAGGATCTCAAGAATTTTACTAATTCTGCTATCAACAATGAAAAGAAAACATATTTTAAACACTGTGTTGAAAATCATGGAAAAAACAGTAGACTTTCGTGGGAAAAATTGAAGCAATTGAATATAAAAAACAAAAATTGCATTCCAAACAAATTGCCAGATGAACTGAATAGGCCCAATGAAATAAATGCTAATTTTCTCTTATATTCTGGAAATACAAATACAGCTGATGCTGATTTACTAGCATATTATAGCAATAATTCATTACCACAAATTGAATCTTCATTTGAATTCTCTATTGTTTATAGCAATACAGTGTACAAGAATTTGATTGATATCAAATCGAAGGCTGTAGGTATAGACGGGTTGCAAATTGAAATGCTACTCTTATGTTGTCCTCGTATTGTTCCTATTTTAACTCACATATTCAATACTTGCCTAAGTCAAGGAATTTTTCCAGAAAAATGGAAGATTTCGAAAGTAATTCCTCTGCCGAAAAAATCGAAAATATCAAGTTTCAATGATTTGAGACCCATTTCAATTCTGCCTATTTTGTCCAAAGTTTTGGAAAAAATTATGAAATTTCAGATTATATCACTTATTGAAAAATATAATATCTTACCGATAAACCAGTCTGGCTTTAGGAATGGATACAGCTGCACTACTGCCCTATTGGATGTTACTGATGACATTTTTAGGGATATTGACAAAGGTTATTCTGTAGCATTGATTCTATTAGATTATTCGAAAGCTTTCGATACTATAAATCACAGTTTACTTTTTGCAATATTACACTACACAGGCTTTTCGCAAACTTCTATTGATTTTCTGAAAAGCTATTTCATAGATCGCGTACAATTTGTTGAAACCAGTGTACGAAAATCTACTATGAGAAATATATATTGTGAAGTACCTCAAGGCTCTATTTTAGGTCCCATACTGTTTTCAATCTACACATGTAATATCACCAGTTGTTTGAATGAATGTAAATCTTTTATGTACGCTGACGATACTCAAATTAAATTTACCCTATCAGGAACTGATATTGGATCAACTAATATAGCAATTAACGAAGAACTATCCAAGCTCGTATCTTTTTCAGAACAACATCAACTTCAGGTGAATTCGTCTAAAACACAATTTTTGAGATATTTGGTAGAAATAAAGCACAAATCGAGAGAGACATTAATATTGAGATTGCTGGTAATAACATATCCTGTGTCAAGGTCGCTAGAAATTTAGGGTTGGAGTTAGATACAGATTTGCGGTTCAAGTATCATGTTGGTAAATGCGTAAAACGAGCTTATGGTAACTTGAAAATGTTGTATCCCCACCGTCAAATATTAGAAAAATCAACGAAGATTTTGCTTACTGAATCCTTAGTACTGTCTCATTTCAACTATTGTGACGCGATTTATGGTAGCTGTTTAGACACCACAGAAATCAATAGAATTCAGCGAGTACAAAAATCATGTCTCAGGTATATTTATGGCATAAGAAAATATGAAAGTATCTCACACAAACTGAAAGAAACGAAATGGCTTAGTATGTCTGCTAGGAGGAAATTACACGCAGATACCCTGTTTCACAAAGTTATTCTCAATAAATATCCACCCTATCTTTACAACAGAATAACACTCCGTAGTGATGTTCACAATTTGAACACCCGCTTCAAGGGAATAATATCGCCTCCACCTCATCGGACTGCCATCTTCAGGAGGTCCTTCACTTACAATATTTACAGTCTCTACAACCAGGTCCCAGCAAACCTAAAAACATTCACAATGTCGAAGTTCAAAAGAGTTTACAAAGACCAACTTCTCGAAGCCAATTGTTAGACTACTCAGGACGAAAGAAAGTGTGTTATTTACTCATGAGCCACATTTAATGTTTTCTTTCCTAGTCACTAGGGATGACACTCGAATCAGTTCTACTGCCTGTCATCTTTATTTTGCGGTATGATTGCTTACATTATTTTATTACCATTATTTCATGTATAATGTATCATCCTGCAAATGAACATTATTATTATTATTATTATTAAATGAAAAAAACTCCGAGAAAACTCGTTCCAGTATCTTGTAATATCCCCATGTTGAAATATTGTAAGGGGATCATCACCCGAAGACGATTATACCAGCAATCGTAACGTCGTAAGTACACTCAACTTGAAACTTGGTTTCAACATTTTTTCATAATATTTCATTCAATTTCTTTATTTACATTTTTTGACTAGTATTTCATATTCGATACCTCAATTTTCTTGTCACAATATTATTTCTTTCATTATTCGTTATTTGAATTTTTTTTGACTCATATTTCATATAAACGATGAGTTTTGGAACTTTGGTGTAAAAGTTGAAACTTTTCCTAGAGATCAATTACCCTAACACCAAACTGATATTTTTGCACTCGACGCGCGTTTTGATTTGATTTTCTCACTTGATTTGTATTTAAATCCTTCCGTTCTTAGCAGCAGGTTTCAGTAGGGTTAATAATTTAGACAGTGAAAGTCCGAACCATTACCGTTCATTGTTAAGGGACTTCATTTACAAATCAACTACGTTATAGTGTACTAAGACAGCTGAGCTTCTCGATACTTTCACTATTGAGTTATTAATTATCATTCAATTAACCTAGTATTCTGGCGGGTTTCAATAGGCAATAGAAGAAAATGATCGATACTTCCGTATTGATTTTTATGGGAACTATTTAAGAACAGATACCGTTTTCCCTGTGTTTATTTATATACGAGACGTCGTGTACCTTCATATTACTTTCTCGAGTGATTTTTGATGTTTTATTACTTCAATAGTGATTCACACCAAGGAAAAGCGTAGATATTTAAACCGATATCCACATATGCCGTTGAAAGGGACAAGATGTTGAAGTGTGACAAAATCGAATCTATCCTAGCACTAGCTCATCTCTTTCTACAGCTGTGCAGTGGTAGTACAGAGAAAGACAGATGGGACAACATCCATTAGAAACTAATTCAGATTCCTACTAGTATATATAACAGATATTTTTTCTCGGATTATACAGCGATCGCTGCGCACATTCAACATTGGGTTTGTTCTAGCACCACATTTGACCGTTTGGAAATTGGTCTGAAACAGTCAGAGGCATGCGCAAAATGAATTTCGCTCTCCAATATTCATCTTGCGCATGCCTCTGACTGCTTCAGACCAATTTCCAAACGGTCAAATGTGTTGTCAGAACAAACCTAATATTTCTTAGCTAGTATGTATTGTATGTACAAAGTAAACGAACCAGTATTATTCAACGAATACAATTCATTTAACATAGCAACCTTTTGGTTTGTGGAAGAAGCTCACACTCAGATTATGGAAACTCACTAATGGAAACATAAAACGAAATAGGAATAATTCAGTAATGGATGTTTCAAATAAAGTATTTCAATCGATCAAGGCAATGTTATCTGATGGTATAACATTTATAGAATATAATGTTAGAACTCCCGTTTCGAGTATTCTGAATACGCTTGAAGCAACACTGTTCATGCAGTAATATGTTTAATATCACCGAAAGCGATTACACTCAAACTTGTTCCGAATAATATGTAATGTACCATATGCTGAGGTATAATGTAATCCCGGACAAGAACTTTAAAATAACGAAATATATCAGCGAGAAACTGCTTGAGTCTGCTTGACTTCACACACTTGAGCACGGAGGGAAGATGAAATTAGAGAACGGCAGAGATGGCGATGAAATGAAATACATTTTTTCGAATATATTTTTTTGGAGATGTATTTATGTGTAGACCATTATGCTTGATGGATTTTTTTCAACACAATATAGATTTCATGAATGGGAAGTGAAATGTAGCTAGAACAGATAGGTAACGAATAATAACAATAATAATAGTGATAATAATTTGGTCCCTACCATGAGGCCACGGAATGTATACTTTGGCTAGATGTTGTCGGAAAGTCCTCTCTCAACTGAAATCCAGCTGTTCGCTAGCATTGATCTTATTGGTGTGAGGCGATTTGTTCCCAGAATGATTCTTATTTCAGGTTTTTGCGCCTTCAGTAGCATTTTCACTCAATAATATTGAAAGAATGTGAGTCTGATAGACAGTATTCAAAATATGTTTTCATGATTGGATTGAACGATGAGTTTTGGAGCCTTTGGTGTAAAAGTTGAAACTTTTCCTAGAGATCAATGTCCCTAGCACCAAACTGATATTTTTGCACTCGACGCGCGTTTTGCTAACAAGGTTAGCATAGCATCTTCAGGAGAAGAAAATTGATACTAAATCTAGAGCTGGGGTTAAATGTTTATATACCTAAAGTTTTCCGGTCCGATATGGACTTTGTAACTGTTAATTATTCTAAATAATTTCTCGGTAATGAACTCACTACCTGCAAGTTCCGTCATCTACTAGTATTGATTATTCTGATTACTTTCTCAACAATAAATTGAAAAGCGGACTGAAAGGGATGGGTCCCTTGTCACCATTCATGCTGTTTTTACATTTTGCCATCTCGAGGCTTTCACATGCATCGAGTAGTCTTGTGTCATGCACATGCTTGATCAGTTTCAGGTTGCTTTCACCAATTTTGTGGTCATTGTCTAGAGCGTGTTGGGCGACACTGGATTTTTCTACCCTTCCGTATTTTATTTGTGCAAAATGCTTTTTGAAACGGGTTTCAATAGCTCGTCGGCTCTGGCCGATGAGAGAGAGAGAGAGAGAATATGTGTTTATTGTCCAAGATACAAAATCTTATTGACAAACACTGGTAAAAGGAAAGCATGTAAATAACTACATTCAGATAACTATACAATTACACAATTACATGAAAACAATACACTTAAACACTCACATCTGGGTAAAATTACACATATATCATTACATATAAGCACAGTCAATTTCATATATTTTCGTCATTGAAATATTCTGTCAGATTATAATAGGCTTTAGATGTCAGTCTTTCATGTAACTTTTTCCTGAAGGTTTTGAGAGAATCTATGTTCTTTATGTCTGCAGGTAGCTTATTATACATTTTGACACCACCGTAAATTATCGAGTCTCTGATCAGTGTGGATTTAGGGATGATCAATGACAGATTCGCTGCATTTCGTGCAGTGCGATTGTTATTTTCATATGAAGCTTTATTCTTGTATATCAGACACGTAGTTTCTAAAATGTAGATTGCGGTTAGTGTCAGTATTCCGTGTTTCCGGAAAAGAGGTTTGCAGGAACTCAACCTATTTACTTGACACAAACAACGCACCGCCCGCTTTTGCAGTAAAAATACACTCTCAAAGAGTTCATTACTACACGAACCCCAGAACTGAATTGCGTACCTCAGGTTTGATTCAATGAGAGCAAAATAGACATTTTTGGCCGCGGCATAACCTAACTCTTTAGCTGTAGATCGGAGGGCAAAACAGCCGGATGACAATTTTTTGTTTAGCAGGCTAGTATGATTTGAGAATTTCAAATTGGTATCTATGTTGAGTCCCAAAAATTTCATTTTGCTGTCTGATGGTATGGACTCAGCACCTAATTCTATATCCGGAAGAAGACATTTAAATGTTAGTAATTTTGTTTTATTGAAATTCAGACAAAGAAAATTTGCATCGCACCACGACTTGATTTTTTGTAGGTCTCTTGTAACATTTTTACGAAGCAAATTCACATCTTCGGAGTGCCATAGAATGGATGTACTTGTTGTTGCAATCTTGACAACTGATCTCGTAAATTCCCGACTTCTCTGAGTTTTCAAGTTTATCTTTTGGGTTACCAAGAAGCTGCTGTGATTTGTAATAAGTTTTATATGCATCTTTCATATTTACATCGTCAAATATCTGTTGGAGTCCTCCAGTGTATCGAGGCTCATATGGGATCACTATAAGTCGAAGATTTACGAAGTGTTTCCCTAAATTTACATTTTCTAATTATTATATCGACTATCTCTGGGTTACCAGAGTGCAAAAATATCAGTTTGGTGTTAGGGCAATCGATCTCTAGGAAAAGTTTCATGATTGGATCATATACCGTGATTGTCCTTCAGTAACGCTATAGATATATACTCTTTTGGGTTCGGTTGCAATATTTCCCATTTCCAGTTCAAGGATTCTGCTGCAAGCTTTTCGTTCGAAGACGATCGCTTTTCAGAAGATTCTTCTCAACTATATTTCAGCAGATTTTTTTATACGTAGATTCACACGAAAGAGAAGCCCTGTAATGTTCAAAGAACACCGCGTGAATCAAGGGACATGAAATACGAAAAACCTCCTCTGGCAAGGAGTTCCAAAGCTCAGCTGTTCTATTGACAAAAGATCCCTGAGCAATTGAGGTTCGACAGGTTTCCAAACTCACAACAAAAGGGTGGGAATTCTGTACTCGACGAGTCATGACGTGAAGATATTGTGCTGAGAGTGTGAAATTCTTGAAGCTCTCCTTATAGGTCTTATAGGGTATATTGCCATTAAGTTTTCAAGTTCTGCTGGTTATCGCGAGTGGGAAGACGCGTGACCTTAGCAGAACCAATCGCAGCGCTAGCTTCAGGCAACTGCATCCCAAAAATCGACTAATTTTGTTTCTTGAAAGACGGCAGCTGCCTGGAACGGTGCCCGATGAGATGAACGACTCTAATATGTTTGATTCTTTGAGTTTCTTATGGCATTGTTTCTTCATCACCATATGGCGAAGTAGTGCGGGAGAGGAGCTGCTCCACTGTGTTCTAACCCTCACCACGAAGGAAGCTTCCCATGTAAGTGAACATCACCAAAAACTTGAAAACCCCTAAGTAAAACTGATTCACGAAATTTCCATGAAACTCGCTGTGCAAACTATCGCCCAGAGGTTTCCGTCGTTAACATTTTTTGCCAAAGAGTCAGAGATCAACCGTTGACGCGTCAACACCTGAAATCCCATCCATTTCCGAAAACGATATTCCGGGATCACAGATTCCGCCAGATATGATTTCTTCGAAATAATGCCGGGCGTGGAACGGAGAGAAAAACAATAAGCCTGCGAATAATTCAGTGAGAGCGACTCCTTGTTCGGGGTAGAACGGCATCCTATAAAAATATTTCTTTACGATAAGAACGTCAAGAGTTGGATTCAGTAACGGTCGAACACTTCAATAACACATGTTTTATGTTGGAAGCGATTTTGTAAAATCTATGGAAAATGCCGGGGAATGAATTTCATACTTTATGCGGATAATGTGGGGGAATGGAGGGCCACCGACGATTTTGAGGAACTGGGGAATTCGAATAACGTTCACATTCATTATGTGCTGAGGATTCTTCGTGCATTCCACGTGTTTTTTCACCGTAGCGGGGAAATTTTCGGAGAGTGGAGATTTATATTACCTCCAGTTTAGGAATTGAATATGGCATGCAGCACATATTTGATAGCCTCTGAAAATATCAAAAGAGATTGGGATATTAATCAATTAACATTATTCAGAATTTGATCAAGATCATAAATCTCCCATGCTTATTCAAAATCATTTTCAAGGCAGGGCCCGAATGCAACATTGAAAACGACCAATCCATAAATATCCAATATGGAGGAAATCTAATGTGGTGCGGTCTATAATCACAAATCTAGTGTTACAAGGACAATATAAGTAATGATATCAACGATAACTTGGTGGTAATAAAAGGATGGGGTAGCAACAATTTAGTGGAATGTAATGCTGGGAAAACCCAGACATGTCTCTTCACAAAGAAAGCCGATCTATCTTTATCTAATATTCAGATGTCAGGAGTAACTATTCCTACAAAGTCAAGTAACTCGATGCTTAGAACTACGATCAGTAGTAATATCCCATGGGAAAACCATGTGAGATCAATAGCCAAATTTGCGAAGAGATACTTCACTTCTCGCCAGCTCCTAATGATCTACAAGGCTCAGATACGGCCTGTCTTCAAATATAGTTCTCATGTATGGAGCTCAGCACTAAGAAATTCATTAAAACTTCTTGAATCCTTTTAGAGAGAAGCAATCCGTCTTATTGGTGATTCTTCGCTCACAGACTCGCTCACTTCATTGGAACATCGTAGAAGGGTCGGAGACTTGCCTCTCTTTTATAGATATTTCCTCAGCCGGTGCTCTTCCGAATTGTCATCAATCGTTTCATCTTTGGCAGTATCAACACGGATGTCCCGACGAGTGCGGAATGCTCACCACTTTGTTGTGAGCTTGAAGACCTGTAAAACCTCTCTTACCCAGAGATCTTTTTTCGATAGAACAGCTGAACTTTGGAACTTCTTTCCGAGGGGAGTTTTTCCTGAGGCTCACAAACTTCAAAAAATCAAAGTTGATATTAATTCGTATCTCCTGTTCCTTGATTCACGCGGTGTTCATTGGACATTACAGGGCTCTTATGTGAATCTGTATAAGTATGAAACATATTGTTTTTATAATAATAATATATTTATTGCCATGGGTTTCCTATGAAACATCAGCAGCGTCAAATACAAAATTACAATTTACAAACACACATATAAGTATAAAAGTAAATACTTGAAATTGTCCCAAAAATACAAGTAGAATGTAAAAAAATATATATCATCACTTGAGCTCGTTAATTTGTGGCTGTTACGAAAATAAAAAAGTATGCATACACTACTCAAACGTTACACTTCACAGACATTGTGATATTCGTCAAGTGAATATAGGGGATTTTCAATCAGGTATTCCTCCAAAGTTCGTTTGGAGATACTCATGGTATTGATTTCTTTGAAATGTGGAGACAGTGTGTTATATTTTTATACAGTTATAGTACGGACCTTTCTCGAAAAGACTTGTTCTATGTAGTGGAACGCGTAGATGTTTACTTCCTCTCGTTACCATATTGCAAATGTATTGATTATTTACAGGAAATTCGTGCAGGTATTCTTTAGCGAATATTGCAATATTATATTTGTAGGAACAATGAACAGTCATAATTCCCATTTGAAAAATAAATGTCTGCAAGAGGTATCATTTTTCAGTTGCAGTGCAGTTATATCTAAACTGACTTTCCTTGATATTTCTTTAATCGAGTCAACCACAACTGTTGAACAATTGAAAATTCTTCAAATTCTTGGATTTGTAACTTTCCCCATTTTTAATGGAAAAGCATAAAAATAAGTCTGATCGGTGGTTGAGTCAAATCACTGCTGGTGCTAGGAATCGCAAAGATAAGACCACGATACTCTTTGAAGGGGGACGATAGCTCTTTGAAGGACAATTCATCATCAAACACCAATTTTTATCAGGTATGCCATACAAAATCTCTCTACAACCATACTTTGACAATAGAGTAAACGGAACTTTTTCCAGAGATCAATTACCCTAACACCACACTGATATTTTTGCACTCGACGCGCGTTTTGCTAACAAGATTAGCAGCTAAATCTAGATTCAGTATGAATTTTCTTCTCCTGAGGATACTAACTTTGTTAGCGAAACGCTCGTTGAGTGCAAAAATATTAGTTTGGTGTTAGGCTAATTGATCTCTAAGAAAAGTTTCAACTTTTATACCAAAGGTTCTAATCTCATCGTTTATACACCGACTTTGCGAAGACTTTAGATAGACTCGATCAAACGATTTTGTTCAGAAAACTAGAACATTTTGGTTTCCACACTTCAGCAATACCCTTAATCAAATCCTTCTCCTTTCAGCATGAACAGTTCGTATCATACAGTGGTTTCCATTTCTTATGTTGTAGTCCAGTATCTCAGGACTCTAATCTGGGTCCACTTTTGTAGGTTGCAATAAATTATTATTAGGAGCCAGATGATGGTAATTGCCTAACACTCCATCTAATGGTTGGATATATCTGAGGACCATTATCAGAGCTCTTCCTGATTTTCTTGTAACTTGGTAGCCATTGAGAAATTTCAAAGATGCTGTGAATTTCTTGAGGACATCTTTCAGTTGTCTTTTTCTCTCAATGAAGGGTTCCCAGCTAGTTATTACGAGTTCATCCTATTCGAAAGTGGTCCTCCTATTCAATTTCCTTTCAACACGGAATACCCTTTGTGTGAAACCATCCCCCGTATATGCTATCACGGAAAGAAACAATATGGTTAGCGTTCATAACTCGCTTTGTCATGGAGAAATAAAAGAGTAGCATCACTCTCCTCTCGAGTTCCGTTATCGTGTCGAACAAAGATAAAATCCATTTCTCCATTCAAGGGAGTACGTAGTAATTTATTTTATATTTTTCCATAGAAATAAACCCTCCATAATCTGATAATCTAAGTAGGGCTGTATTTTTCCGGACGGTGTACGTAGCGTTTGCAGCAACCAGCTATGGCGTAACAAAAATAAAAATGTGAGGTTGAGATATTTATTTACTTCACAGAGGGAAACAATGAATTTATTAGAAAACGATAACAAAAAATATGTGCCGATGGAAAAGAGTAATATAGGACCGATCCCGGGGCAGGACTAGTGAAAGAAAGACGACTGAATACAAAAAGTATCGAATTGAAATGAGATAGTTCGTGTACCCATTCGTTTCGTGTCTATTCCGAACACTTCATACATGACTTACAGCCGATTGCACCGACTTTTTCTTAGGAGTCCATTAACAAAGGGACTCTTTAAGATAGGTGAGGGTTCATTGATGGGTGTTCAATAGTCTCTCAAATTGTGGTGCAATAGCTGTAGTGCGTTAAATGAACTTCAATGGCCAATTAGCTCAATAAGAAAAAGCCGGTGAAATTAGCTGTTGATGAAATGAAATGAAACAAGAGTTTTCAAAGAGAGAAAATTTGAATTTTTTGAAACACTCGGTTTGAATATGAAACAGTGATGATATGAATGATTCTAGCTGAACTGTTCCTGATTATAATTGATTGAATAGTGCTTACTTCATCAAACCCATACCAGATTTCCTAATACCCCTCGAAAGTCGAAATTTGTTCAAGCTGGTTTCTCCTGTTGAAATATTCAGTTATCACTGTTTTCTTCCAATTCCAAATTCAAAGATCATCACCTCACTTCACTGGTCACAGGCAACATATATGATCATGTTTCAGAAAAACCCCAAACAATCTTGACGGTGATAAATGAAAAAAAGAGTGGCAACAGGAAATCTGGATCGTCTTGGTCATGATATGTTACGGTGAATTTTGGTTGATATTAGTATCAAAATGTACATATTGTGGTCATTGTTTAGTGATTTCCTTTTGTAAACTTCTTCTTTCTATCCTTCGAAGAACTAACCAACATTGTTATCTCACTGTTAAAAGTAGGCGAGAAGAAATGGGTATGAGACACCGATGTGTTCTGGATGCGAATGCAAAATCACACGAAATCATTGTTGTTCCATCAGAGTATTCATGAATGAACTGTGAATTTGGAACCTTGGATTCTAAAGATGAAACTTTTTATACAGATCAATTACCCTAACACTAAACTCCTATTGCTAACAAGATTAGCATCTCCAAGTGAAGAATATTTATTCCTAATCCAAAGATTAGGGTTAGTTTTTTTATACATTTCACAATCTAAGGTAGTGCAGGTAGGAACTAGCTGCAAAAGTTTTTTTTTGCTCCGATATGGAATATCTCTATTGGTTCAAATAGTTACACAATTTAACTTTTTGAAATTTTCCAAAGATTTTTTTTACTTTTCCTGTAGATTTTCAAATCTACCAGCCTCTTCTATCTATCAGCTTTAGTTTCTAGTACCTACACATATGATGGCCGAATTCTGCTGGAGTTTGAAAAGAGACCTACCTCACGGGTCCCATTCACGGAAATTATTTTTAGCTTGCTTGAAAGTAGTTGACAATGTTCTTTGCTGAATGGTAATGGTTAGGATTCATCCATTTTTAGCTATTTGATGATTTGATTTTCCATGTGCTCGGTATACAAATTTTTTTGGTGTTATTCTAGTCAAGTGGACATATGTCCTATCTCGAAAACTAAAGCTGATATGAAAAATCAGTTTCCATTATCAGAGTCAGGGCACCTTCTACAGAGAAAAAGATGTTAATCCTTCTGGAAAAAATCCTTGTAGTTATATCTTATAAATTATTGTAATAAATTTCCAAGTAGTAAATTGAATAGCGGGCTAAAAGGGATAGACCCTTTGTCACCTCCCGCTTTCAGCCTATTTCATTCATTCTGGAGAAATTAATTGGAATAATTAAATACTAATGAAGAAGTCTATATCAGACCAAAAAAAACCTCTGGAAGTAGTCCTTAGATTGTAAAACATTTAAATAACTAACCCTTCAGATTTAGTATCATTTTGTTACTCCTGAAAATATTGATTTGGTTAACGAAACGTGTATCGATGGCAAATAATATCAGTCTAGTGTTAGTATAAAAAACTCTCAGTATATCTATAAACTTCATTGAATAACCCCTTTTCAACGCAGTCTCTATTTTGGCGGAACTACATATATCGGCTACTATATGATTCAGTTCCGACTCCCACATAAGGACACGTGGCAAACCTTCAAAGATTTCCACTTGCTCTCAGTTTCCTCGTAATGTCTTGAACTGCTGAATTGAGGTTTGAGTGAAAAATATAGCAGATTCAAGCCCTTTTCTAATAATATTCAGGAGTGAACTCAAAGTTTCAGGAAAGATAACTGAGATGTTCATTTTTTTCTGCTACTCAGGGAATGCATTTTGGCTCGCTATTTATATGAAAAAGAGTCAGAAAAGACACCCTGAAATCGTTACAGCTAAATTTGAAGCACCCTGTATAAACTCCTGAATCTTCAAGAACACATTGGACCCATTCTGCACATAGATATAAAAATATTAGCTTGAATAAAAGTGGAAGACAATGAAGATCGTTTAATTTTTTCTGCTACTTTGGGAATGCATTTTTGATCCTTTTGATCCACTATTCATAGAAAAAATAAAAGTTAGAATAAACACCCTGAAATCGTTACAGATAGTTTAGTAACACCCTGTATAAACTCCTGAATTTTCAAGAACACATAGGGCCATCCTGCACATAGAGATAAAAATATCAGGTTGAATAAAAGTGGAAGACAAGATCGTTCAATTTTTTCTGCTACTTTGGGAATGCATTTTTGATCCGCTATTTACAGAACAATTGAAAGTTAGAATGAACACCCTGAAATCGTAACAGATAGTACAGTAACACCCTGTATAAACTCCTGAATTTTCAAGAACACATAGGAGCCATTCAGCACATAGAGATAAAAATATCAGGTTGAATAAAAGTGGAAGACAATAAAGATCGTTCAACTTTTTCGTCTACTTTGGGAATGCATTTTTGATACGCTATTTATAGAAAATATAAAAGTTACAATAAACACCCTGAAATCGTTACAGATAGTTTTGTAACACTTTGTATAAACTCCTGAATTTTCAAGATCACATGGAAGACAATTAGTGAGCAAAACACTAAAGCTAAAGGAACCTGCCTAGCATCCGAGTCTAGGGTCTACAAAGAGAAGAAATAATGAGTGAACTTGAAAAGAAGAGAACGATAATTGGTTTTCCGTAGTGTTAACTGTAATCACCAATTACTACGCAATCTACAAAAGAAACCGGATGGAATGTGAATCCAATCACTCAAAAAACGATGTCCTTGGCCCAATTCTGAACGGAACAATAGCATATCCTCATCTACATTCTGGAAATCATTTCCAGACGTAGAAATTGAAGCTATCATGAATTGCATAACTGATTTTGAGAGAAAGTTATTATCATATCGTCGAATGGGGCTCTTTTCAATAGATACAGAGGGGGTAGGATCCTGGAAACATCGATATACAGTTGCCGTATAAGTATAAAGGAATGCCTATATAAGCAGGGTCGTAAACATGAGACAGGTTTGATGGGGTTTGAATACCCACTAAATTTTACTGTTGGCAAATTCCAATGAGTAGCGACACGTTTCACGTCTCCCAGTCTGTATTTTCATCTAATATATCTGCAAATTTAGATTTGTGTTTGAAGTCATTTTTTGATGGAAATTTCTTTATGCGAAGGAAACGTAAACAAGTGCCATACGCTATGTGCCAACTCCTCTTAGCCGAGGGGCCCTGGGTTCGACCCCCCAACGGAGTGAAAATTTTTCTCTCCAGAATTTTTTTGTAGTGTTTGAAAATGACTCTGCTACATTTCATATTTGCCGGGTCCGCCAATGAAAGGCATGGTGTAGGGAATTAGTTAGGGCCGCTTTACAGTTCGCAAGTCTTGAAAGTATTGCAGCAATTTTTCTTGCGCACATGCGCTCTAGGAACTCTTCGATCAGCTGTTGCAATGATCATTGCAGTGGTAGGAAACGGGTCCGGACCTGTAATTTATTGCAGCAATATTTGCTGCTGGTGCAATTCTGGTGAATTTTGGTTACCTTTATTAAATGCCACTAGACAGTCACATAACCAACCATTTCAGAAAAAAGAATGAGGTCGTCCCGTGTTGACTCTAGCTTGGGTTAGCTCTCTTTCCTTTCTTGAGAGTAAAGCACAACAGGCAATCATAACACTGATCAGTGATAATCAATGACTGTTCCATTTTACTTGTATTATTCGAAGATGTAGGTATAGTTTCAAATAATTTTCTGCTAACCTGAGAAATTGGTAGGCCTGATTGATGACAGAACGTTTTTGACAAAAAGAATTTATTATTCCAAGTGTAAAGCAGACCTGCAATAATAATTGCTGGCGATAAAACTGCAATGAATTGCCGCAATAAGTATTGCGAACTGTAAAGCGAGTCTAACAAGTTCCAAATTCTTACTCGCACAAATCTTTCGACTTCTGAGGGTTGCTGGTCGACGATGAAGAAAAAGGTGGAAAAATATATAGTTTAAAATGCTGCTTTTTGGGGACAAGAGTGGAAAAGCTTTATAAATATTCGGGATAATTTTCCAAGCAAAAATTTGAAACCACTCAAATCTTATTTGGTACCTCAACTGGCGAATAGTCACACATTTAATTGTTGTCTTCGAACAAATTCTTGAGATGGCATGCAAGGTTACTTACAAAACTTACACAGAACCAACTTAGCAGTAATGCGGGTATTCAGCTTGTTTAATAGGTCGATCAGCTGGTGGTGGTGGATTGTTGACTAAGAAACAAATCTACCAGAAACTATACTGACGTTGGGCACTGAAATACATCAAACACATGATAGAGGAATATGATGCTTACTTATGTTGCAACAGTTTGGATTGTATAACATTTCTCATGAATAGAAAACTGACTAGGGGAAAGTATACCTATTTGATGTTGGTGCGCCTAAAACTACATTTATTTCATTTGTTTCAAATTTGCCGCCCAGAAGTGACAGATGCAACACTTAGCACAGGAGAAAGGACACGGAAATTATCTTTTCGAAAAGCAAAGTGCCGCCTTTTACTTACACTTCTGTGTAGTTCGGGTATTGTATTCTGTGAACTTACTTTGATAGCAGGGGTCAACCTGCGCGCTGGATTTGAAATTTAGTATCCGTACGCTAACTGATTAGCTGAAGTGATAGATTTATTTTTTCTGTGCTCGGAATTGAATAACTCTCTATTTTCCTCTCTAAATAAAGACTATAAACAAGAAATAGTAGCTATTTTAGACTCGTTTTTGGAATCAAACTTCTATGAATAATACACACATACATACATACAGGAAGTGTCTACTCTTTCACCCCTGTCACTTCTTTCAAAGGAGTTTTGTATTCTTTTGTCCTCGATTTGGAGGAGAAATGGTTAAAAATCATTTTTCAACACGATATTGTGTACCTTACAGTGGGTCTAGTCATATGAACGAATCTTTCATTGATCTGTACTCATTTATTTATTCATCTATTTATTTACTTGATACAGTGTCATTTCAGAACCAGTTCTGGTCACACATCAGATTGAAAGTTATGTATACAACTGAACATAAAATGAATACCAGAATAATTGAAGTAGTCAATGAATTAATAATATTGATGTCAAAATTAGTCAAGGATCATCGAAGACTAACTATCATTCGAAATCAATGAAATTATAGAAATGATGGTGACGAGAAGTGGTTATCAAGTGCAAGAAGAAAATAATGTCATCTATTTTTTTTTCATAATATACACTAAATACTTTTCAGAGAATAATTTAAAATTTCTAATTTTTTGAAGCTCACGTGGTAAAATATTGAATATTGCAATTGACTTGAAGATGGGATTGTTCTTTCCTAAATTGCTGCATATGATTGGTGAATGAAAGTTTTGATTGATTCAGTAGAATGATTATGAATAGATGAAATTTTAGGAAAATTCTGGTTGTTATGCTGTAAATTTTTACATAATCTCAATGCAAGTATTCCATTTTCAAAATGAAATAATTCAAAAATGTTGAGATGATTTGTTGAAGTGTAAAGGGAGGTAGAAGGTGTGTCCCATTTGTTGTTATAAATAATCTTTAAAGCCTTGTTTATCATTCTGTCAATGTACAATTTCAGTCTCTGACTACAATTACACCATATTGGAATCAAATATCTTATATATGATAAAACATGTGGATCAAAGATCAAATTTTGGATCGATGTCTCTACAAATCCCATTCTTTTTTGAGGCCCCCAATAAAGGCAGACACTTTTTTTTATATGCTTCACATGCTCACTGATATTCAGTTTGTCATCTGAAATTGGTCCCAAATATCTTTCACAAATTGATCGTTTTATTGTCTGATTTTTTATTGTAAAATGAACTTGAATGCCTGGTTTATCTTTATGTTTGAATGTGATATATTCAATTTTTTCTGTATTGGTATTCAAGTGCATTTCATCTTACCATGAATTTGCAATGGAATCGTCAACTGTGACACCCACTTCAGGTGAAAATATCACAGGCTACCAATATTCCTATTGCCATTTTCGTTTCCATGAAATTTTCACCTACGCCACTGCTATTCTCGTGCGTGTTGACGCTAACAATATTTTAAACCTCACCTCACTTGCGAACGATAATCTTCTTTCACCTCCAGACAGCGTCCGTATGATTGTATGTTTGTCTGCGTCTAAACCCGAATCAATTAATCCTTTTTTTATTTTCGCCCTTCTTTCGTCTTCCATCACGTTTTCTCTCCAAGTGGCCCGGAAAAATTTATTATTGCTAAGTTGAACCCCTTGTCGAACACAAATAAGGTTGTACTAGTCGAAAGGAGTAGAAAATAACACTTCGGTCCCTTGGGTCCGGTTATGGAAAAAGGGTAGTCTTCATAGTTCTGATTTTGTGATATTCGAATACACCCTTAATACCCATCAATAGGGAATGATGAATCAATCAAATAGTAACAACTGGGAAAATCCGTAAATGAAGAACTAATCACCAAAATACCTGTTAGAAAAGTGAGAAATTTTGTGAGCGTAGTATCACTAACCAAATGATAATATTTCTCGAATGGAATCCTTCAGCTTCATTGAATCGCACTTATTGGACGTATTCAGTCCGTGTCCAATACGATAATAGAAATAGTAATGGCAAACTCTGTTGAACTTCGAGAAAGACAAACACATTCTTCTTCCTGAGGAATCCACTGAGAAAAATTGTGGAAACCTTCCATTCAGCACAATTATACTGCTATAGATGTGGAGGTTTTTTACTATTTGATATGTATGGATGAATTAAAATTAGAATAGAGGCCCTTGGTAAATCAGGATCCACTACTTCGTAGAGGTTATATTTGGTTGTGAGAAAAATATCGATCATTAAAAGCATCCGTAATTTTAGTGGTGTGTTTTATTTAAATTAATTTTTTTTTTGCTTCACCGCAATATTTGCAGATCTATTTTCATGCTTCTGTTAGAGCTTCATATCTGACATACTAATACTTCGAAGGCTTGATATATTACCGTTATTTGCGATTACCTCATCACCATATAAGGCAAAGCCTTGCTAATATTGAGCTCTCCTTCAGGAGTCATTTTTCAACAGAGCAGCCAAACTTTGCAATTCCATGCTGAGGAGGTTTTTCCCGATGCTTAAAACCTTCAAAATTTCAAAGTGAATACTAATTTGTATCTTCTCTAATTTTCAAACCTTTATTGCCCTATTTCCAGGGCTATAAAACACACCAAATGTAATTGCTTGTATACAACAAGAAAGTTATAACAAAAAAGTCACAATTTGAAACTTTACAATTTGATTCTGAAATGAAAGGAGTTGGTAACTAATCCAAAATTAAGTAATATCTGAAGAAAGTGAGATATCATTTTTGATTTAAGAGCCAAAGGATCGCTTATGATATCACACAGATTATGAATTAAATTTATTGCATATATTAAGGGTGACTTGAGGTGTAAAGTAGTCCTGTCCTGGCTTTTTGACGATGAAAAACTTAAGGAAATATTTAGTTCGCAAAAAGAGGACATTGAAATTGATTCGAGATAGGACGTACGGAGCATCTCCCGCATTGTGGGGTAATTAATAAAGTAAAACTTCTTCACCAAGTTTCCTACGAAACTGCAGAGAATCTATATCGATTGAAGTGGTTAGAATTTCATAGGGAATACCCCTCTCTGGAAAGGTGGCATATATTTTGAAATGAATCATTTTCAGAAAATGACGCTGATCATTTCCAATTAATTAAGTATTACAGTTATAGAAAAGAGCCGCTTCCTGATTTTGACCTCAAATTTGCACAATATGAAGTAACTGATGGTGGTAAATTTGTAAATGGCCTACAGTTACGAAATATGAACCCTAGAGTTCTGTTCCACCAACCTCAGTTGCATTATGGCGAGAAATTGACATCAGTATTTACAATTAGGCTTTTCATTGTCCCTGTATCTAAATGGTAATTATATTTGATAACTGACTTTTTCTAAGGGTAACTCCCAACTTCACATTTTGGAGTATCAAGATGAAGTCTTTTGTTTTCACGCTGCATTTGTATATTTTCATTTGTCTCTGTGATAATTCTCAATCTTCTATTATTTTTATCGCTAAATATATCTTCGAATTATCAACAAAAAATGATTTATCGCAGCCTATATGATTATCGATTTCATTTATGAACAATAAAAACAAAAGTGGTCCCATATTAGAGTCCTGAGGTACTCTGGATAATGGACTATAACATAAGAAATCAAAACCACTGTAAAACGAACTGTTCATAGTGAAATGACAAGGATTTCATTTAGGGTATTGCTGAAGTGTGGAAACAAAAATGTTCTAGTCTTCTCAGCAGAATAGTTTGATCGAGTCTATCAAACGTCTTCACAAAGTCGATGTATAAACGATGAGACTGGAACCTTTCGTGTAAAAGTTGAAACTTTTCGTAGAGATCAATTACCCTAACACCAAACTAATATTTTTGCACTCGACGTGAGTTTCGCTAACAAAGTTAGCATATACAGGAGAATCAATTATCTTCTCCTGAAGATGCTAACCTTGTTAGCGAAACGCGCGTCGAGTGCAGAAATATCAGTTTGGTGTTAGGGTAATTGATCTCTAGGAGTTTCAAAGTCGGTGTATATGACCTAGATAATTTCTATCCCCACTGCCTCGATTATGACGATGTTCGCTGAATATATTTTCTCTTGTTTGATCCAAGGATGTAGAAATTATATAGATTTTCAAGAGATCGCTTCCAGGAAATAAATTGAAGCATTTATATGAATGTCTGCAGCTGAATTCCACAGATCTCTTTTCAGAAACTTCAATCAGTACAACTGAACTACCTCCGATTGGCAATTACCGGATATGAATTTTTAAATCACAATCGAGCGTATATTAGTCTGTCGAGTCCCCAGAATCCGAGATTTCTATACAATCTTGCGATCCCGGGATATTAATTCCAGCCCGATTCACCTATTTGAACAACCCATTCTCATCTCTCATTAGTCCGAAAGTTTCCACCTTCAGGAACGTATTTTCCTATATCAATTAATTTGTCACTTCGTACGTATAGCGCACCGAGGTAATGCTTGCTGTCAGTTGAAAGTTCTTCTGTCGTCTACAAATTAATCTGAAATTAGTTATATCAATTTCCAATTAAGCTTCTCGCAACCCCCAACGTAATGCTCAGTTCGCAAAACTATCTCAAATTTCTTGCCATAAATTTCATATGCTCGAAAATCGTAGCATTTCTGTAAATACGCTTTTTAGTCCAGGAAATATTGTCAGAGGATGAAAACGAAAAGCTACTATCCCAGATTACATTGAGATACATGAACACAAAGACAATTTCAACAGAACGGGAGAAAGCATAAACATCAATAAGGTCTGGTTACCCGCACTGAAGAAAACACAAATCAAGCCAACTAATAGAAATAGACCGGGAGGTCATGACAAGTGACGTTCCACCATTTTTTCGTGCATGCCTTTTTAAGGCTTGATAACTAACCTTAAAATATCGAAGATAGTCGGGTTTTTAGCCTCCCCGCGCGTCCTCTTCATAAGGAAAAACGCTTTTCTTTCTGTAGCGAATTTTCGTGTTTTTCCGTGATATTTAACTGCATGCCATTCTAATATACGGAAGTTCAAACTAATTGAAGCTTTAATAATTAATGGCATGCACCCCGCAGTGGCCCAAGATGATCAAAGGGTTATTTTCAAATTGCATGCCGATGTGAAGAATTGAAGTTTTTGTAATAAAAACACTACGGAAAAATTGGCATGCACCCCTCGTAGGACCAACGTTGATGTTGATGATGAAGCGATTGATGATGATAATAATTTATAATACTTCATGTATAAAATAATGATGCTGACACTGATTTTCTAATTTCATTTTTCATAAAAATTTTAGAAAAAAATAATATTATTAAATCGGACGATTTTTTTGTTTATTTAACCAATTGTCATAAAGCTGCATGCATGCTAATTTGCATTTCGGCTCAAAAAATTATCTACTAACAAAATACATAGCGGCATGCAAAAAGAAGTCACGGCATTTTTCAGATTTTTTGTTTCAATTCAAAAATTGATGTTTATCGTCCGTTACCTAACAGACTTTGAAAATGTCTACCACAGATGTGGGCGAAATGTCAGGAATAAAAACGTGTGGACCACGACAAATAAACCCAGATAAATCCCATGTACCAAAACGAAAAAGGTTCGAATTCTCGTATTTTCCAAGCTGCTCATTTATATGCACGTATACAATGGTGTCTGTTTTATTTTCCCAAAATTCTAATTGCTGACTTCCGTGAAATGAATATCCCCTCTAAATAATGAAGGTCCCCAGAAAAGCAGCTCACGTAAGCTTTCGAGACAAAATGGAACCCATTCAAAGATTCCACGAAGAAGGTGAGAACACTGAAGAATTCAGAAGAAAGATTCGTTGTTTCTCTGTCGAAGAATGGAGCTTCAAAAATATTTCACTTTCATTCGTGCCCTCAGTATGTTGTTTCGGGTACATTATCGGGGTGACTGTCATGACAGTTATATCATCAGCAATCTGAATATCATTGAAAGGGCTCATATGTTGTGGAGGGTTGTTGGCAACTATACTAATATTATAGAGGTTTATTTCTGACTTTGTTTGTTTGTAGGGGGTAATCTTGGGAAACACTGACAAAATAGTTAAGGCTTTCGCGGTCGAGGTTTTCAGTATCACTACTTTTATTCGGGTTTGAAGGCCGTCGTTTTTTGGAATTTATTCCTGACGTTTCGCTGGCTCGAGTGGCTAACTTCTTCAGAGGCTCATTCATCTTGAAAGTCATCGGAGTGAATTTCAAGATGAATGAGCCTCTGAAGAAGCTAGCCACTCGAGCCAGCGAAACGTCAGGAAGAAATTCCAACAAACGACGGCCTTCAAACCCGAATAAAAGTAGTGATATTGGGAAACACTATTCGGGAATTATATAGGCTAAATTTTTATTATGATTTAACAAAAAATTCAGTGAGAAAGAGTGGTATATGTACATAAAGTCGGATAAAAGCGGGCGAGATGTGATGTTTAGTAAAGATGTTGGTCTTTATCAGCTCTAAAAAATAGTCCGTGTTACTATATAGCTAGTTTCTATATTTGAATCACTACAAAGGTGTTTTTGTTGATATAGACATATGAAATGCTTTGTCCTGAATAACTGACTGACGGATCAACGCACTGCCTAAATCGCTGATCGCAGAGACCTGAAACTTGGAGGGTGTGTTCTTTGTATAATAATAATAATAATAATAATAATACTGTTTATTTGCATTTCATCTACATATATGACATCATCAAGAAATTATGCAAAATGCAAAATGGAGCTGAAAACAATTGAAAAAAGTTCTAGTTCAGCCCCAAAGATAACATACCAATATTGAATAATTCGCGTGAGAATATTTCAAATATTTCACAATTGAACTATATTGCAGGTGAAATACTGAAGTTATTTATAGGTAGCTAAAAGTGTCTCTTTAATTTTTTTTTGAAAAGAGCTGGTTTCGTTTCATGTAAAGAAGAATGGACCTCATTATACAGCTTGGAAACGTTGTTAAGTGAAACTTCTTTGGAATAGACACGTTTTGTGAGGAGGAAGCGAGATGTGACCTCTATGGCGCAAATTAAGATTATGAATATCTGTCCTGTACTTAATCTTATTACAGAGATAAGGAGGACATTTGTTATTTATTATAAAATGTACCAAGACAAGAAAATGAAGTTTTCGGCGATCTTGCATTTTCAACCATTTTGTGGGTTTGAGCATATGTGATATTGGATCATATTTACGAATACCATATATGAATCGAAGACATGACTTCTGCATTTTTTCCACTCGATTTATGTCATTTCGATCTAGACACGGTCCATACGAAACATCACAAAAATTGAAATGACTTAAGACGAGTGAATCACTAAGTATTTTTTTGAGAGATTGAGATAGTAAATGCCTGTGAGAATACAGCAGTTTCAATGAACAATAAACTTTTTGGAGACAGAAGCTTATGTGCTCTCTGAAACGCAGTTCAGTGTCCAAGTGTAGACCCAAGTTTCTTACATCTCTTGTAAAAAATAGCTCTTCATCTTGAATTTTGATCTTCATAACGGTTTCAATGTACTGTCTGTTTTTTCAAAAATCATTACTTTAGACTTGAGGGCATTGATCCTCAGATTGTGCATTTGTGAAATATCCACAAATCGATTCAGATCTTCAGAGATAACTTGTTGAGCCAGCAACCAGTCATCTGAAGCAAATGAGTGATAGAGCTGTGTATCGTCAGCATAGAAATGAATTTTACAGGTACTGACACTCGATGTGAATTTACTTTCATAAGTGCTGAACAGTAAAGGACCAAGAATAGACCCTTGTGGCACCCCACATATTACATTTTCCCTTGCTGACTGACCCACATCAGTCTCCACATATTGACTCCTATCCAGCAAATAATTATGCATAATTCCAATGGCCTTACTCGAGAAACCTATGTAATGCAAAATGGAAAGCAATATTTCATGATTTATCGTGTCGAATGCTTCAGAATAATCTAGGAGAATAAATACTGTTGTCTTTCCTATATCTGTAGCTCTTATTATGTCGTCAACAATATTAAGTAGGGATGTGACACAACTGTATCCTGGTCTAAACCCTGATTGTTCGGGTGGCAAAAGAGTATATTTTTCAAGATGGAGTCTTATTTGGAAATTCATTATTTTCTCAGTCAAGTTTGATAGACATGATAGTATACTCACTGGACGAAGATCATTGTAACTCAATACATCCATGCCATGACGTAGGCATTTGATGAGAAAGGGTACAGAGTTTATATGAGACAACGTAATGCCTTGGTCCAATCTTCATCAAATTTTGCATAAACATTCTTTTACAGAATAAATGAAAGACGTAATATTGAAATTAATCGCCTTACTTACGGGGTTAAACAGTGGTAGAAAATTATTTTGGGCGTGGATGAACGCACAGCCTAAACAGCTGATCGTAGAGAACTGAAACTTGAAGGGTGTGTTCTTCGTATGACGTAGGCATCTGATAGGAAAGAGTTTCTCGAAATTCCACCCCTGAAGGGGTGAAAAACGGGTGAAAAACGGGGTCAAAATCTGAATGGGACAACGCGATTCCTAGGTCCAATCTACTTCAAATTTTGCATAAACATTCTCCAACAGAATCGACTTGTTTCGTAGTTCATTGAAATAAATCGCGTAACGGGGTTGAAAAGGGGTAGACATTCATTTCGGGGGTGTATCAACGAACAGCCTAAATCGCCGATTGTAGGGATCTGAAACTTGGAGGGTGTGCTCTTTATTGTTTCCAAAGACAAAAATCTTATAACAGTCGTTTGGTTCACACAGTATTTGAGCATGATAAAAAAAACTGAGCAGACAAAAAATTAGGAAAGAGTATTTCAACTAGTATGGCATAATATGAGCAGCTTAAGTACCTACTTCTAATAGGTAAAAATACAATAATTTTGCATTTTCAAAAATGATAGTTTCAATTGAGATCACAAAAGATTCGTAGTTAGCTAAAAATGGTACTGCAGGTCTAAGGACTGAAAGTATGGGACATTCAAAAGGAATATGCCGCAGATTCTGTTGTTGATGAGTGTTGCATAAAGAACAAGTTTCTTCAAAATCAATGGACCAATGAAAGTTTCTGATTGATATCCTGAGAGTGTCCTTGTATTTCAGGCGAATTTGTGCTATCAAACGGATGACGTTCTATAAGTGAGGTACTTTTCAGGAGATGGGTTAACTGGAAAACCTAGATGAAAAAAGGGATATCTACAGATTTCAATTTTGCTAAGATCATCACTGTGACACTTGTATTCAAATTTTTGAAGCAATGTGTGTTCATTGGTGCATAAGAGGTGACGATCAAGTCGAGTTAATATTTTAAGACTATCAATTGACTCGAACCATTGTTTGATTTTGTATACCCAATTGAATCGTATGTCACATTGATCAGAGAGGAGTAACTTGAAAAAGCACCTTCGTGGATATCTATTATCGCTCATAGATAAAAGTTTTATTATCCAGTTCAGGACGTATTTAAAGATGGTGTATTCGAGATGAATAGAGCCGTTTTCCAGTCGTATTAAGCAATCTGGTGAATTGCGAGGAAGTGAAAGTAACATTGTGAAGAAATTGACTTGAACTCTTCCCAATATTTCGCAGTAATTGACACCCCAGACACATAAATTGCTAGAGAAAGTGCTTACAACGAAAGACTTGAATAGCTTTATCCGTGCATCCCACGAGTTCATTTTTGCTTTAGCCATACTGCTTATAACTGAGCCAATGGCTTGGTTAGCTGATTTCTAGGTTGAATCTACTTCAGATTTTTCAGAAATATTCGCTTTAACATAACTGATTGAAGATGTGTTTCGTATTTTATGGAAATTATCACCTTACAGGATGAAAAAAAGCTTTATATCATTTTCGACTCCTTTCAAATGCTCTTTCGAGTACGCCCTGAAGGCAGAGCTGTGATGAACCTGATAAAACTCAGTACTAAGAACTACACAATATAATTGCACCACAAAAATAATCAACATCCAACGAAGTGGGCACGAATCAGCTAGTACAGTATAAATGGAAAGGGTCCCGGCAAAGTCCCTGTGGCACTTCTGTTGTTACATCCATTTCTCGAAAACTATTCGCCCAGATGAATGAGAGTGAATCATATCAGCTCCACCACCCCCAATTCCACACTGAGGAAGTTTTCCCAGCGAGAAAATCCAATATTGATTCACTATCAAAGAACTGAGTTCATGGGATCGTCTTATCAGATCTCAACAGCACTTGAAATTGTATGAAAAAGGGGAACAAGTAACAATGAGTGAAACGATAATCAAATCAATGAAGAAGAATTCCCGTGAAAATCCGAAAGTACCGACGTTGAATGAAATGAAGAAAAATGTGAAAGTAACAAAATAAGCTATAATAAAATCAATGAAATATTGAAAAAGAAATTATTTTTTCAGTTGAGTGTTCTGGTGATATCTCCAATTAAGGATTCGAAATTTTTATCGTTTATTATATTTTATTTTGAAGCAAGGGCGCTCTTACGAACATTTCCAAGGGGAGCGGATCGAAAGCATCTAGACATACATCTTTTCAAGTTTTATACTTAGTTTCAACCACTTCCCATTTTAATTACTTTGAACCTTATGATGTTTTGTTTCAATGAATGGTATCTTTTAAAGGCTAGAAGGGGGGCTGCCCATAGGTATGGGCGCCCATGTTTCGAAGTTTTCCTTGGTTTTATTTAATTCAAACTTTCATTTCATTCTCGTTTTTTTACAGCTTTCCCGTTGTATCAGAGCTTCATTTGATCTTTGTAGATTTTTCGTGGTCTTTTTCGACTTTTCTGGAATTTTTCCTTCTCATCAATTCTACTTTTCCAATTCTCTTTTCAATATTTTCTTATTTATCCACATTTCTTCAAAAATTTTACCACTACCATGACTAAATTGCAAACAAACATTGTCGAACAGATTCAAACAAACCAATTTTCACGAATTCATGTGCTTGATACGCCCCTTTCTTCAATTCGTTTGTCTTTATGTAGAAAAGTTTATATTTACTTCAATTATTATAAGATCGTTAATTACTTAACTTCACCTTCCATTTTGGTCTTCATCTACCGGAGCCCTGGGCAGGGAGGAAGGGGCGTCTAATGTTGTTATTTTCCGTGGTGCTCCAAGAATATTCACCGATTTTCAGTAAATTTCAATAAAGGAGTGTTTGAAAACCTATAAAAATTCACCTTACTTGATGATAGAAAGAAATCGAAACAGAGTAAAACTTAATTTATATATTTATTTTTGAAAATAATTGTATGGATGCCATGTCTCTATGTATATATACAAAAATGTCAACACCTGCAAGATAACTTTCAGCTTTTTAATTCATATTCTCTAAAATTATGAAACGGTATACAAGAAAATATTGACACAACTGTAACATTATATACTCGTAATTGTATATATAAAAACGTCAAAATAGAGCTGCATTTTGTCTTAGAAATTTCAACAAGAACAAGATTTTCCTTTCTCCAACTTATCCGAGTCTTTCGATAATGCGAATTGGTCCGAGTTCTTCGAATCGTTGTTCAATATTGTATCGTACGCCAGAATCTATAAAGAAAAGTCATTTAAAAAATCGTCACAGAAAAGTCGTTTCAAAAAAGTCACAGAAAAGTCATTGAAATTCATCTACAAAAAAAATAAATTTTTCAGAAAAGATTAAAGATGTTGTATTTGAAACAAAAAACTATTTTCCTAGCTGACACCACGGTGGATATTCAACAAAATTAATTCCGGTTTTCGAATGAACCTTAACCTAAATATTCACAGTCGAGAAAATGTTTGGCCAACTCAATGCCTCAAAATAAAAAGCTTATTGAAACTTTCGCAGTACCTTTTCCACTAAACTCCTAGCTGCCTCGTCTATATTGAGGTTATCCTTTGCTGAAGTTTCGAACCAAGCATGAAAACCGTTCTCCTCGCAGTACATATCCATTTTACTTGGATTACAGATCAAGCCTTCTTTCTGTTGATCGCACTGAAAAAAAAACAGTCAGAAACATACCAAGCTCATTCAATTTTTTTTCTTGTTTTTGGGGCCATACAACATATCAGAATACTTTTTCGATCGAAAAAATCATGAAAACTCCTTGAGAATGAACTGTTAGGATAAAGTAATCCTAGACAGATATCTAATAGGTTCACAACAGAAAGGTGGAATAACTACACCCGTCGGGTTGATCTGACAAAACGGTAAGTTTTTCGAGTGTTTCTAATAATCAGGTTAGTTCAAGGTTAAAAACACAACATTGAAAATTCGTTAAATGGGGTAACAATAAAATGGTTTTTGGTCATAGCGATAGATATATTGTAAAAATCAATAGCAACACTAGTGTCGAAAGTTGTTTCGAAAAGATATACTACAAAGCATTGCGTATCAGTTATAGGAAAAAACTAGGGTTATGAAACAGCATTTACGAAACTATCCGAATGGAATGTGTTTCGAAAAAACTACACAAATTCCTAAATCAACCATTCAGAAGTTAAAGCAAATTCTGCCAAACTGCAATACTAATGCAGCAAAATTTATCTGAATCATCTCTGATTGCCACATATTTTTACACCGTTTGGTGAATGAATAATAATATTTTTTTTTCCATAAAAGTGATTTAACTTCGTATTTTAAAAAAATAATGGAATTGGGTGAAGGTAATATCGCATTCAATACTCTCCCCTGATAATCATGAATATGAAACAGACAAATGATTTTCAACATGCTTCATCAGTTGAAAAAAATCGCCTGAGGACATATAGTCTTTGAGTTCGTTTGTATGTTCCCAAAACTGATCCTGCCTTTTTTGCATCAGTTTACATGTCGATGGTGAACGGAAGAATGGAATGGGAATGGGAAAACGATCCAATTTTGACGACTACAGAAATGGGAATTGTGAGAGGCAAGCAAAAATCAAAACATCAAGCAACAATGCGTTTATTTCCTGCACAATCGGGTTTTGTGCGAAATGGGCTGGTAAATAGATCTGCGAAAAAATCAATATCTCGGCGCTTATATAGGTCGGTGGGAATGTAGGCCCGAATGGAAATACAGAAGGTTGCATGTTTCACCGTTGGCCGATATTTCATACGCTGGAATTTTAAAAATGGTGCTGGCGGATTCCGCACGAAAATGAACCCCACACAAGTGTTTCCAAGATAACTTCAGAGTATTGAGGAGGTGGTGGCACGTTGTTATTGACAATTTGTTCAATATCGGTAATTCAATTGATATCAAGATATATGAGCCTCTGAAGAAGCTAGCCACTCGCGCCAGCGAAACGTCAGGAAGAAATTACAAAAAACGACAGCCTTCAAACCCTAACGAAAGTAGTGATACTGAATTCGTAGAGTCTAGAGACATGCCAATGATATAGTTGAGAGTGGTGACGAGCTGCTTCGAGTAGAAAAATAAGTTATAACATTAATTTTTGCTAAATTTTTAAAATTGTAGGAAGAATAAAACCCAATATAATTATATTTTGGTTGTCCAAGATCGCCCGTTTATTGACAATTTAAAGAAATCGGGAGAAATGGAATATAAAATATGCTAAATGAGATGAAATCAAGCAATACCATTTCTAGTAAGTATTGAACTTGTTGCAATTGAACTTTTTACAGGAGCAGAGTTTGTACTAACAATTTTCATGTAGGGAAACCCGAACTACATTTCCATGAATTGTGTTTTTATAAGAAGCAAATAGCTCGAGTCGTTTGGTTTTAGGCCCACACAAAAGTTATCATTTTTGACAATCGAAGTGGAAAATGAAAGCAGCCCATTATACCTCAAGACATACTTATCAGCTAACAATGCTTTTCTGATCATACACTTTAGTAATCATCCAATTCTGCTACAAATTCTGAAGTTTTTTCGTTATTCAATTTTTGAAATCCTGAACATTTCCAAAATCTGAAATTTGATTTCCGAAATATCAACAAAGGTAAATGAGTTTAATGAATATCGGTTCTTTCTTTCTTTGGGCAATGTTTGAGTTATAGAACAACTTACCGACTAATTCGAAGTGGTTCTGATTCAGAAGAAATTGTTTCATCAAAGCAGAAAGCAGATAGAAGTCTGACCTTTTACGTTTGTATAGCTTTCGATTTGAATTCCTAATTTTCACATTATAACTCAAAGAAACTTCATGAATAAAACTTGCTTTTATAAAGATTCATATTTAGTATTGGCAAAATAAGGTTAAAAGTGGGGTAATACTCTTTCACAAGGAAAAATCTTTATCATCCTAGAGTTCTTTGAAATCATTTAGAAACACTAGAAGTCTCGCTTGTTATTTCAAATTTTTGATTCCAGTACATTGAACTGTACATTAAAATTTTATCAAGATCATTTTCTTCGTATTCAACCCCAGCAGTAATGGAACTTCTACAATTATTCATTTCGTAAATTACCAATATATTTTATATTTATTTGTTATGATTACTTATTCAATTGTCCTCTATGATAATCACCATATCTGCATGTCTATTATCAGTATTGTTCACGATATCAGTATTGGTGTGTCTTTCAATGGGCAATAATATGTCTTTCAATTGACAGCTCACCTTATTCGCTAAAAGAACACATGGTATTTTAGATCCATCTGGTAACTGCACTTTGCTGTCAAGATCCGATTTCCAGTTAGCTACAGAATCGAAAGTAGCTTTTCGAGTGACATCGAATACTATGAAGGCCCCTACTGCTTCTTTGTAATACACTCTGGTCATGTTACCATAGCGTTCTTGACCTGAAAAATATCGAGAACATGACCGTCTAATATCGAATACAACTACTATCAATTGTATAACATTGCAAAATCATCGGTAATTGGGGTAGATTTCCACCATTTCAACTGATCTCAATACCATCAAGTTAATGCTTTGGTATGACAAACGATCCAACGATCCTGCATTATTATATTTTAGTCATTTCCACCATTTTTTTGGCGAAATTACACCCTGTCAACAATGAGATATTCGGCCCACGATTCAGCATTTGATTTGCCCACGTTTCGGCATTTGGTTTATACTTTCTGTTGCACAGACTCAACCACATCATCATCTAAGGGCTATCAAACCAGAATTATTCTTCGAGAAACTCAGGTCAACTAAACTATCAACTAGATTGACATGCTTTGCCACGGTTGTGAATTTCATTCTTACTTCAAGTGTCAATTTGTTCTCAAAAAATATGTACTGCCATCAACGCGAGAAGTGACTGAAATCAAATCATGTCGATGCGATCTCTCATCTTCCATCTCACCCAATGATTCATTATTTCCATCAAACGAAGCCATCAACTGGCTTAGATTTTGTTTTTCGAGAAATCACGAAATGTCAACTCTCTGAATATTCAAATGGTCCCAATCATTCTAGAATCATTCAACAACATTATCAACATCACCTCTGATGTATATAGAACATCAACCTTTGGCAATGTACGATCAGAAACTATCCAGCAATATAACTAGCAGATTTGAGGAGGTTTCTGTGATTTTACTCAGGAGAAGTGAGTACTTCACTAACATCAATACTTTGGGAGTTATTTGACCTCCTATTGAAGCTGGTACAGTATTTTTTGCATTTGTGGACGGAACACGAACTAACCTTCAAGATGAGATCAAAAATAACTACATACAGTTTTTATCCAGAGAAATTTATATTCAATTTAACAGTTTCTTTGATGATTTGTTTTTGCTCCCTGGAAATATAGCATTGAACATAACCAAATGCATTGAAACTGAATATAACCGAATGCTTCACTATCTCAGACTTCAAAGAATGATATAAAATCTGTGTGTTCACTAAAAACTGGATCATGTACGTATTCATCACAAAAACAATTTTCAGTTCCAAACGAACTGATAATTGGGCGAAATAATTCCAATAGCATACATATTATCAATTATATTTCATCAAGAACTTCAAACATTGGTTGTATTTATATAAGGAATGAATTCGAGCAAACTGAAATAATAAACGGTTGAAGTCAAAACCGCATATGAATATCATTTAAATTATTCTAATCACAGTACTGCAAGCGCGTTTCCAACAATTTTGTGAATATGTCTATTTAACTTTACCTGCGATGTCCCAAAGCTGCAGCCTTACTAGATTCTGTTCATCCCAGTTGAGTATTTTCAAAGAAAAGTCAACACCGATTGTAGCTCGGTAATGTTGAGAGAAGAACCGATGTACATAACGTTTAATTATGGAGGTTTTTCCAGTGCCTAGATCTCCTATCACCAGGACTTTGTATAAATGATCTTTGGGCTTGTTAGGCGACTGATTTGCATTTGACTGAAACAAAGAATACGTATTAATGATGACCCTGTAACGTGAAGCAATCAGAAATTCACACTAACAAGACTGAAGAACTAAAATGACTTTTCAATACATTAAACAGTGGAATGTCACATGTTTCGTTTCTGGAGAGTTGCTGGTGGCATGTCTGTGAAGATTTTTGTGAGGAGATGTTTCGTTTATAGAATTTTTCACAGTTAATGGTATTGGCTTATCAACTGCAATAAACTACCCGATTTAATCCCATTGTGTAGAAAATCATCTGGTAAAAGATGCAAATGTGCTACAGGGTCGAGCTTAAGAAATTTGAATTTTGCATAATGTAGGAGATATACAAGTAATTCATTTAAATGTTACAATTCTATTCTATATTCAGTTCAGTGTCGCTATCGCTATCCTCATCTAAATTAATTATAATTGGCGCAATTGATTTTACAGAAAGGTACGAGTTTTCAACATTTATAACATGACTAACAGAACTTTTCCAACTCTCAGTAGGAATGTCATTCATACAGTGCCTAATTAATTCTACCACACTACCACTTAAAGTCGGAGAAGTATTTTTTCCGCGCACGCTCGATTTAAGTTGGTGCCACATAAGCTCTATGGGATTGAACACGCAGTAGTAGGGAGGTAGTCGTAACACTGTATGTCCCAATTCTTCTGCAATTGTATCACAAACATACGTTTTTTTTTTTAAGAAAATGACTGCAGCACTTGTAAAAGTTCTTTTTTTTTTGTATAATTTTCCTCGAAATATATGTCATTTGCAGCCATGAAGTTTTGAATCTCCAATTTCGTATTCTTTGAGCCAGGAATTCTTTGCAATTGTCGACTATGATAGCTTGCGTTGTCCATTACTATTACGCTGTTTGGCGGAATGTTGGGTAACAGACAATTTTTAAACCAATCTTCAAAAAGCTCTGCTGTCGTATCTTCGTGATAATCAACACAAGAGTCTTTGATATTTTTGGCAGAAAGCCACATAGCGTTTGGGATCCAACCATTTTCTGATCCTGCGTGTGATATTGTGATTCTCTTCCCTTTATTTGATGGTGCTTTTGTTTTACATTTATCATAGGAATCAGACCATCCTTTGGAAGGGGTGTCATGCGTGTCAAACCACGTCTCGTCAATGTAGAGTATTGCCGATTTTCAGACCAGTATTTTCTTATTGACGTTATATATTCAGAACGCCAGTTTATTAAACGTGTGGATTCCATTATTACTTGTCTCTTGTTAATTTTGCGATATTTAAAGCACATTGCAGACAGAGCTCGCCAAAGACTAGTGAGGCCACAGTTGATGTGAGTTTCGTCATTGATGAGCCGCTGTTTCAGACTTTTGATTGTAGGGACACGCTGCTCATCGTACATAGTGTAGATTTTTCGCCTTATCAAATCTTTTTCCCAGTCGTCTACACTTTTTGTGACACCGGAATCTTAACGCTTTTTTCTTGATTCCATGGAATTTTCAACAATTCGTCTAACTGAAGTAAGAGGCACCTTCGTCAAATTACTGGTTACTTTAGCTGCAGCACCCGCGTTATATCCTTGCTGAAGTAAGGAACTATATACATTTTTTATAATGATTTTCGCGTAACAAGATAAGTGATTCTTCTTTAACTAACCACTGGAAGAAGCACTATTACTTTTTATCCACGGACGCCACATACTGCCTATTCTGTACGTTGGGGTATAAAATCTTTGCTATTAATGTCTGTAATAACAAATGAATGTTATTAGAATATTGCACGCCGTAACACAAGTGAACACTTTCAATGGAATACAAAGACTTAAATGAACAAGAAGTGTAAGCTGTAATCCTCTACAATCCCTCTCTGAGAAACAAAATTACCTGAATCCGGTCCTTTTACATTTATGATGTGCATCTCGGATTTTACAACTTAAGGGTCCAATTGGTTTCATTATAATCCTTCAGTCAATACCATTTATTGTGAAAACTACTATACAATAATAATAATACAATGGTATTTATGGCTTTATGAGAATCCGACGTTGTTGAAATTGAGGGATTTGTTCGATGGGATAGTGATGGTTTCCAGGAATTGGGAAGCCTCCGTGAGTTGTCTCGTTTGTTGAGGCATCGAGGACGTTTTTCAATTTCAAATTTCAAGTTCGCGAAGTAAAAACTTTGTTCAGGCCATACATCATAACAGAAAACTATTATTTTTCTCGAATAAAGGAGGAGAGTGTATACTCTGGTGAGGTTTTTATGATGATGTTTTATGGCAAAACTCCGAATTCCAGTGTTCGATATTGAAACCCAATAATAAATACCGTTTTGGGAACGACGAATCCGGTTCGAACCCAAATAATTTCCTGCAATCAAATTTCACGCAATATTTGCTGACGTAATTTATTGCTGGAATCAGTAATGAACAAACCGAAAAGTTTCCATAATTAAATTTATTATAAACAGAGCAAATGGTACATAATACGATTATTAAAACATTCAAAACAAATGATCGCTATGTTTTGTATTTTGTTATAACTTATAACAAATGATCAAATATAATATTTGGTCGGATCCAATTCATTTCATTCATACGAAAAGACCATCTTTCCAAAATGATGTGTCGAAATTATCTGAGATCGATTAAAAACGTGGTACAGTTGTTCAAATCTATTCGAAATGCATATCGCTTTGATGACCATCCCTGAGAATAAAATTTCCAACAGCTGAATACAAGAAAACGTTTCATCAATATCCACGAATTATGGCAGACATTTGTTTTGCAGGTTTTAGTTATTGCAACATATTGATATCATTTTTCATCACTATTTTTTATATTATATAAGAAATATTGGTAATTATCCGTTAAGCGGGCTCCATCGTGAAATTAAAAATTTTTTGGTGGAACTTACGTATTTCGGCCTCCTGAACAAAAAATTCCAATAAAGTTTTTGGGGCTCGCAACTAGTTCCGGAGATGTGGCCCCCCAAAGACAGGAAAACAGGGTTTTCAGGGTTGACATTTATGTTTGTTTATTCAGCCAATTCCGCTCGAAATTCATCCTTCTTTCTATCAGCACAATATACACATTCTATACCACCTTCTTCATCACTTTCCAACAGAATTATAATCATTTTTCCATTTTTCACTACAAAACTCTAAGAGGTAAATCGTCATAGAAATTCGAGGTTATCAAAACAGTAGAATTTCTATGACGATTTACCTTTTAGAGTTTGCAGTGAAAAATGAAAAAATGCTTATAATTCTGTTGAAAAGTGATGAAGAAGGATATATAGAATGAGTATATTGTGCTGAGAGAAAGAAGGAGGAATTCCGAGCGGAATTGGCTGAGAAACAACCATAGGCGTAAAACCCCGATTTCCTGTCTTTGGGGGGCCGTATCTCCGAAACTAGTTGCGAGCCCCAAAAACTTTATTAGAATTTTTTGTTCAGTAGGCCAAAATACGTGAGTTCCACCAAAAAATTTTTAATTTCACGATGGATAATCACCAAAATATTTGATATTATACAATAATTGTTCAGATGAGTACATGTATTCGAAGTTCCCGCTCACAGGTGAAATTTCAGAAATATCAAGGTTAGAACAATGACGTATTCAAATTCGTTCAGTCCTGATACTACCGAAGGTAAATTGAAACGAACCGAAAAAACATACCATATCAGACAATTGAAAACAGTATGACATTGGTCAATCTCGGCGAGCTATAAAAACCCGCTTTGAAGAGCATCATGCTCACATGTTCAAGTAGTGACATAGTTTCGATCCAATTTAGCCCGCCCTTCAGTATAATTATAAAAAAAAAGATGATAGTGAGATCCTCCTAAGAAATGATTCTACAGATAACTGCTCAATCTTTGGTCTATGCGGAGTGTAACTCAAATCACTGATAATAATTGTTTTGTGAGTTCGTTATCAACTTCTCCTCCTGAAGATGATAACTTTCCTAACGAAACGGATCTCGATTATTCGAATAATCAGTTTGATATTAAAGGAAAATTGGATCACTCTTTGACGTTTCCATAGCTTAAACCAAACATTTTCAGACTAACTCGCCGCCGCTTTATTTTCTCGATTCTTGTTTAATCTTCTACGAAAAATCTGGACGAGGAATCGACGCATCACTGTTTATGTCTAAATAAAAATTCCCGTGCCGTTACTACACCGGATTCCCGGAGGAAAATGTTTTTTTAAAGCGGCAGTTGTTCGCGATTCTGGCGATAACTAATTTTCCACCAGCGACCGTTTCAATCACATCAGCTCCATTTATTTCTTCGAATCTCCGTTTCCTGCGTTCCGTTTTTCGAATCACGCGTCACGCGAAAAAGCAGATATTTCCATTCAATGTACGAGGATGTACCGAAAAATCCTCAGGCTGCTGGAGAAAAAAACAAAATTTGAAAGTGAAAGTTTTTTATCATTCAACATACTCATACTCAGATTAATTCTCTACAGCTAATCTGCAACGCCTTTAGATTTTGGAAAAATGTATATTTTGCTCTGCAAATCAGACCTCCACTACTTCACCTTTTCGTTGAAAAAAAATTACGAATTTTTAGTCTTCCTTCCAGTTGAGGAAAGAAATGATAGTCGACCGGAGCTAGATTAAAAAAATATATCACAGTTTCCTGTACAATTCCCACTAACAATGGGTTTACAAAACCGAGACACTTGTTTCGTTATACAATAGCTTCCTCAGGCAGGATAAAAATGCTTCTTGCAGCAGGGTGGTGTTTGGGTAATTCGAACAAATATTCCAACCTTTCCAGCGGTTTTTGAACGCCGCTATGGGAGAACCAGATTGTCCATTGTTCCATCGATTTCTGTTTTGTTTTTGTTTTTTTTTCTTTTGGGACATAGAGACTTCGGTTGGCCCCAGCCGAATAGATCAACTTGTAGTAGTACATCTATGACTGATATTCGCAAGTTGAGAATGTGCTGAATGTGATAAGTTCGACAGTGTGAACTGCTTTCGAATAAGTGAATCAGAATAATTTTGATACTTTGGGAGGAATCCCGAAAGCGAACCATTTTTTATGTTTTATAAAAGAACCAAAGAAATGTGTGGACAAATAATTGGTAATAGATGAGACTGACAATGATTTCTGATCATTGATCATCGGCAGGGTCAATCTACTTTCTATATAGAAACACGGCTGAACTTTAATCAACCTACGCTGTTTTTTGCTCCGCACAGTTCCTGATCTGTGCCAGCCGAGAGTCTCACGCACAAATTTATATTTTTTTTTGTCGGCGCAGGTTCGTCGTCAGATTCTACATCGGAATTTTCCGCCATCAACAATGAATCTTTCGGTAGTGATAACGCTGTTGAGAATATACTGGAAAATGATCCGACTGACGGAAACTCTTATGGAAGTGATATCAAGGATGACCTTGCACTGAGGTGGGATAACAAGGACCACATAGAGAAAGACAATTAGAAACTACTCGATAAATTGCTACTTCCAGGCCCTTGCACTACCTTGAATTCACCTGAACTGATTCCGGAAGTCTGGTATCCGAGGTGTGAAAAGAAGTTTTTCCAATGGTCCTTCAAATCACAATTGGCAGAGGTTTATTAGCCCTCAGTACAGCTATTAGCAGTATGATGCGTGATCGCTGTGCTGAGGCATTCAAGACGAATCAGTCTGACTTGGCCGATAGTGGTAAAGTATGATGCAACGTTAATCCCCCGATTTCAAACCACAGGAGATATCTGATTGCACCCCATTTCAAACAAACAGTCATCGCACAATGTCCAGATGTCCTGTTCAGAGAAGATTTCGAGGAGTGCAGCCCGGTAAAATACCTGGAATCCCTTCTGCCAAAGACTTGTAGGCTTAACATTCTTCTTCAACAAACCTCGAGGGCCCTGCCCTACGAAGTCCATGGAAATCTTCCAGAAATCAACGGATTATTCGTTATATAAAACGCATCAAATTAGTAAGACACCTCAGATCTCAAGCCGTTTGCTGAAAATAGTCTGCAGTTGGGTAGTGTTAATACTGATCCATTCAAAGACCACAGCACAAGACATGCTGCCACTTCTGCGGCCTTCCAAATGAGTATGAGTACGGACACCATACGAACTGTAGGCTGGTCCGAAAAATCAAATACTTTTTCTAATAGATCTATAATAACAAACGGTTCATTTGGGAATAAGATCCACAATCATATTAAACAAGTGTAAGTTTTCTGGTTAATTGAGTTTTGAAACATTGTATTAACATTAAAATATTGTGTGTATCCAAAGCTGAGTTTATAGCGGGATTTATATGAATAATACACGGTTTGTCTAGACTGCTTGAATAGTTTGAAACCAGTCTAAATGAAATTTTGATCGCCATTTCATGATTCTTCAAACATCTACAAGGTGATCCATTTGGATAGGAGCAACCGAAGTATACTTGAGGATTGAACGACTGACCTGAAAGAAGTTTTATCTAAATTACCATCTCGAATAATACAATATTTTTTTTGTCATCCCGACACAAAAGGCGATATTATCGCAAAGTGTATTGACGGATATTCGAGTGGGGTATTGTGGTTTGACAGACAGGGTGATTCATTCTTTCAACTTACGCATATCAGTCATAGAGGTACTACTACAAGGTGATCTATTGAGATGTGAACAAACTCGTGTAATTTGGATTGAACTTCCTTCAGGTGAGTCGCTCAATCCTCAATTATCTATAGTAACAGAAGTTTGGATATTTTTCAAATCGTGCAGATTTATAACGAATTCGTTCACATGAAATATAGAATCATATCATGAACTGCATCGATTTTTACGGAAATGAAGGCAAAAACTGGTCTTCCAGACCGATCTTCATCTTGGATGGAAAATTTACCTCTTTTGAAGCTTGATATTCAATTTTCCACAGTCGCATACGAAGATCAATGATCGCCAAGGGTATGAAGCATATTTTCGTAAATCTACTTACCTCTCAACCCATTTGAATACAAATACTTGATGATGACTCAATACACCATTTTTTTTTTCAAAATTTTTTGACGTAAAACTTCATACCAACATTTAATACACGCAAAATTTTGTTTATCCACGGAGTCGTCCACGGCCACCTAGATATCAATACATCCTCGTAGTGTACATGATCTGTTCCCGGATGCTGTAAACACTGAAAATCATTCGAAATTTAACAACTTCATTTATATGCACCTCATTCGAAACCAATACATCATCATAAAAACCTCACAGAATGTGGCGTTTTTATAGTCGAGTCTAATTTCGCTTTATCAATTCGGAATTCATGGGGAAGGCTAATAGAGATACCGAATCAGATGAACTGGCCACATGAATTTTCGGAATATTGATCCGAAATCGCCAACGCTCTACCACGATAAAATGTAATCCATTTTCGTGTAACGAAGCAAAGCGGAGACTTACCAAATTTTTCGTTAAAGTGTCTTTGCTATTTCATCAAGGATCTTTCTAACGAAATACTAGCAGATAGTCTTCAGCTCACTTGATGAGACTGCAAACTTGACAGTAATCAAAGTTTGCTACAATCTTTTCTGGCGATTGGTCTCTCGTGGTTTTTCCATTGAAGAGTAATGCTGATGGTAATTATGAACACCTTGAGAAATTATTTCGCTGAAACAGTCACTGTACCGACATCAAAATACTGACTGATAACAGAACGACTTTCTTTGGGAAGAGACGTTCTTGCATTCTGCCAACAATGAATTCCATCAGATCATATAAACCCCACTCGAGAACTTTCTCAAATATATGTCATACTTTTCATCCTCTGAACTCTTGTGGCACTAGAAATACGAGGATTCTGTTCGCATTCTCATGAAACCTGGGTTAGAATAAGTTCAAAGCAGTTGGACTGTTGTACTATTACAAGTTTCACGCGAAGTTAGCAGTCCAATCCTACAAGTGTTTTTTATCAGAATATGTGCTGTTTCAACAATGATTATGACTAGAAGAGTACCACTGGTAAATTCAATTCCACCAATACCGAGGCAGAAAATTTGGTGGTATTTTCCAAGTGTAATTCGACCAACATACGAGGGGTCAACCTCAAACAATATCCGTAGAGTTCCAATGTTTGTAACAAAATTAAATATCAACATCTTCGCGATTATCTACCAATTCAATGAGATATTCCGACTATCTCTAGAGAGATTCAAGCGATTGTTGGGACTTAGTTGACAGAGATAACGACATAAAAAAATAAATGCCAGTACTCTTCATACCAGTTTCTCTTCCAGAGTCCCCATACCAGCTCGAGAAACAAACATTCAAAGAAAACATTCACGTCAATAAAATTAACGACGACTTGGTAAAAATAATAGAATGGGGTAACATGAACTTGGTGGAATTTAATGCTACGAAAACCCAGGCATGTCTCTCCTCAAGAAAAGCCGATCTATCATCATGTAGTATTCAGATGTCAGGAGTAACTATTCCTACAAAATCAAGTATCTCGATGCTAGGAATTACGATCAGTGATAATCTCTCATGGGAGAACCATGTGAGAACAGCTGAGCTTTGGAACTCCTTGCCAAAAGAGATTTTCTTGAGTCTTACAAACTTCAGAAATTCAAAGTGTTAATTCGTATCTCTTGTCCCTTGATTCACGCGATTCTTTGAACATCACAGGGCTCCCCTTTCGTGTTAATCTGCATATAAATAAAAACGATGAGTTTGGAACCTTCGGCGTGAAAGTTGAAACTTTTCCTAGAGATCAATTACCCTAACACCAAACTGATATTTTCGCAATCGACGGGCGTTTCGCTAACAAGGTTAGCATCTTCAGGAGAAGAAAATTGGAACTAGTATCAAATTGTAAATGATTTGACTTTACTTATAAAGCAGAAATATAAAATACATTTACATTTTTCACCAGCATAGTTTTTCGTATTACCACCATATTCGTTAAGACAAAAGGTATATCATAAGTTTGACATTCATCGTTAAATTCCCCCATATTTTTCCTACGAGAAAGGAAACTTAATCCGCTTTACATTCATAGCTCTGTATGTGTACGAACTTCTCCACTTAATAATAAATATTATCACGTGTTACTAGTTATTTCTACAGTGGTAACTTGTATATTTCTCCGTCGCTAAAAAGCTTTTTGAAACAGGAAGTACTTGTTCTTGTCACTAGTCATAATGGAACTTGTAACTTGAGGACTTGTGATTTAATCGAAACAACCTACTTGTCGAATAGTTATAACTTGAAACAGAAATTACTAGTCCTTGTCACTTGTTGCCATTGAACTTGCAACTAGTCGCTATTACATTGGTAATTTTCTCGAAACAGGCCCAGGAATCGTTAATAATAATAATATCATTTATTGCCCAACAGGAAACACCTACTTACAGGACATAATTAAATACATCAGTACTGATTAGTAGTAGATACAATAACAAATTAACAAATCATGTTCAATCTTAACGTGATATATGTATAGAACATCCTAATAATGTTATATAACTTTGAATTTAAAACAAAATAAAGAAACTGTTAGTACAACTATTCACGGTGATACTCTGTATAAAACTGTTGATAACAACCGTCTCTCTTACAACACAAAATAGAAAATAAAAAAAATAACTAAAAATGATTTGATATCACTTTAACATTTCCATTGCAAATTTTTTTATATGATTCGCCGAGCAAGTATTAATATCGCAAAAGTGGCATATTGAGTTGTAGTTTTCACACATATATATAATTGGAGAATGCAATATTAGGTTTGTTCGTGCTGCAGAGCAGTAAAATGTAAGATTCAGCCGTGACTGAGCTCTTGGTACTCTAAAGTTCAGTTCTGACAGGAGCAAACTGCAGTCTACTTGGCTATGCAGTAGTTTATGCAGGAAGGTTATTGAAGCACATCTTCTCCTTTTCTCTAAAGAAATCAATTGAAATTGATTAAGAAGGTTATTGTGGTCAGAACCTCTAGCTGGATAAATTCCAATGTTTTTGAAGTACAAGAATTTCAAGAATTTTCTTTGAACTTTTTCAATTGAGTACTCATGACAGTAATAGTAGGGACTCCAAATGATTGAGCAGTATTCAAGCTTTGATCTAACATATGAGTAGTATAATATCTTCAAGGCGTTTATGTTTGTAAAGTTTCGACAATTTCTTATGATAAATCCTAACATTTTATTAGCTTCGGAAACTTTTTTGTTTATGTGTTTGGCAAATGCCATTTAATACCAAATCCAATCCAAAAATTCCCAATTATTTCTATGGTTTGCCACAAATGCAAAACAAACAAATCTTCAATTTATATTTGGCACCAAACCAATTTGTCAATCACGTTTTCCAAATACCTTCGATGTTGATAGAAATACCGAATGAGATCAACTGGACATGAATTTTTGAAATATTGACCCGAAATCGCTGCCGATCTGAATCGAGAGGGAGATTTCGCGATAAAATGTAAGCCACTTTCATGTCGAGCAGAACATATTTATCACGTCTAACGTTATTGAAATGCCGCTGGAATGTCTTGTTTTGTCGCAGTTCGATAGACCGAGCAAAATGTATTCATGATTCTTCTCTACATAGCTATACTGGTGAACAGAAATGTGGCAGGGTATAGAATCAGCCGTACTAAACAAACTTTGATGGAAACTTGGCTGAACAGTTATTCAAAGAATGAATTCGAGAGTATTGTTATCTTGAATAATACATCAACAATAACCTCTGGGTGAAAAAGAAAAACATGCCATCAATAGTAATTCTTATATCGCAAGGTTTTCGGGCTTGAGGGCCGTGTATTGGAATTTTTAATTCCGGAGCTTTCGGCTACATCTGCGGCAGCCATCTTCAGCGGCGTAGTCGTAGGTCAACTCTCCTGTGCGAGTCTACTATGACTGGTGTTACATCTGGAGATGGCGACTTGTTCTTATGAGGTTGGATCGTGTTCTGTCGGACGTCGGATTCTCTGGATATGTCGGACCGTGGCGTTAATTTATTCAGAACCGGATGCCAAATTTTGTTTAGACTTAATCCTTCTTCCTTCCTATTGAAATTATCTTTGTGTTTATATATTTCAATTGCTTCCCGGTATAAGCGAGTGGAGTAATGTTTGGTCGTTGAGAGAATTGAAGTCAACGACCAAACATTACTCCACTCGCTTATACCGGGAAGCAATTGAAATATATAAACACAAAGATAATTTCAATAGGAAGGAAGAAGGATTAAGTCTAAACAAAATTTGGCATCCGGTTCTGAATAAATTAACGCCACGGTCCGACATATCCAGAGAATCCGACGTCCGACAGAACACGATCCAACCTCATAAGAACAAGTCGCCATCTCCAGATGTAACACCAGTCATAGTAGACTCGCACAGGAGAGTTGACCTACGACTACGCCGCTGAAGATGGCTGCCGCAGATGTAGCCGAAAGCTCCGGAATTAAAAATTCCAATACACGGCCCTCAAGCCCGAAAACCTTGCGATATTACAACACCGGCCGTGAAAGCCTACATTCTTTCAATAGTAATTCTTGTTGGTTTTGATATATTATAGATGGTTTTCTCAATGGAAAAATGTTTGCTGACATATTGGCAGCAGATAAGTATTCTGTCTTTTGAGTAAGTGATTTTTGGCCTTTTTTCTACAAGTCAGTGCAAAACGAATTGAGTCAGTCATGAGATAGAAACTCAAAGGGATAAAATAAAGAGGTTGATCACCTCCGAACTATGTTTTGCCTCTTGGAGAGTGGCTACATCATTATCCTGCGAACCAATAGATTATGGTGAATAAGGACCATCAAGTGTCCCCCCAAGTTATTTCTGTAGGTACATCTTGAATCAGTCGTCTCAAGCATATTCGTTAAAAAAATTGAGAATTGGAAATAAAGAATCGCGCGAGGATGCTATAAAAGCTCTTAATCACTCGATAAAATAATTGGAATGAAATTGTTTTGAAATTTACGGTTTGAAGGAATAGGCCAAATGAAATATTTATTGGGTGTATTTTGTGCTGACTAAATACATGTCGGTTCACATTTCAATAATTTTCAACATTTTCGAAGCAAATATAACCTTGAGCATATTAATGTGTGATATACGGTAATGTATTTTATTCAACTCGAAACTACGTTCCAATACATCTATATTGATTACTAGCTGTTGCCCGAGACTTCGTACTCATAGCAGTCGAACCGAACCGTTTAGTCAGCGCACGCCGGTAAAGCATCATAATTTGCCCGCTTCTCTACACCTTTTTTTCATATGCAGATGCACACGAAAAGGAAGCCCTGTAATGTTCAAAGAACATCGCGTGAATCAAAGGACAGGAGATACGAATTAAGATTTACTTTGAATTTTTGAAGTTTGTAAGCCTCAGGAAAACCTCTCTCGGCAGGGAGTTCCAAAGCTCAGCTGTTCTACTAAAAAAATATCCCTGAGCAAGAGAGGTTCGACAGGTATCCAAAATCACAACAAAGAGTGGGAATTCTGTACTCGTCGACTCATCCGTGTAGATATTGCCGAGAGTGGAACGATCGATAACAATTAAATCACACAAGTCTCCGACCCTTCTACGATGTTCCAATGAAGTGAGCGAGTCTTTGAGCGAAGAATCACCAACAAGAGGGATTGCCTTTCTCTGAATAGAATCGAAAAACCTCAATTAATGTTTTGGTGCCGAACTCCACACATGAGAAACATATTCCAAGACAGGTCGTATCTGAGCCTTCTAGAAAGTTTTCACTTTTAAAAACAAGTGCATTTTTTCAAACAGTGTTTTCTTGTATCTATACATTTCTGAAATTTCCCACACCGATTTTTTTATCTTTATTCATTCGATATAATTCTATTTTTTTCGAATTGTTTTATACCTTTTTTATCAGAAACGTAATATTAATTTTCACTTTTTTATTTTTCACATAACATTTATTATTTTATTGCGCTTCTAATTTCAATCTTATCTTGATTCATTAGAGCTTCTACCATTTAATTTTTTTTGCTCCCATAAGTTTTCCAAAAATTCCACTGGAGTTGAATTCATAGCCCCACAATATTTGGTTCACGTACAAAACAATTGATCTTTAACATTATACTATTTTTTGCACGGAAATTATTGATTGATCTGATCATTCGGTTCTTCGAAAGGATAGACTGAATTCGATGGAACATTTCCATTTTTGATTATTTGATGGTTAGAGCAGCATGCAAAATTGTACTTTTTCAACACTGTTTTTAACGATATTTCAACAGTGAACACTGTCATCTTCCAGGGTCCTGATTTTCGAATCAAGTGAACCCTCATACCCAGAGAGAGTAGAAAGTATTTTTATTTCAAGTGGCCTTTGTTTATGAGATAGAAAAAAACCATCCAAATTTGCCCTTGATGGATAAGTTCACTCGATTTGAAAATCAGGCCCCTGGTGAAATCGTGAACATCCGTAGCGATAGCAGACAAGCACTGCTGGCCTTGAGGGGACCACGAGTAACATCAAGGCTACTACTAGAGTGTCACCATGCTCTAACTGAAGCCTATCGGAATAACAGTTTTACTATGAACTGGACCAAACGACATGCTACATCAAGAGGTAATTGCTCCGCCGACTCTCTTGCCAGAAAGGCTGCCGGTCTCAATCCTTTGGGACCTGATTCTTTCATCACCATGACGACGTCCGCAACTAAGAAGCTGGATGGAACTATCAACTGTAATCTCTGTCGAGAGCTATTGAGCTACCCCGATGAAGCAACAGCCTTGAAATAGTTGATTCTGTTTTTTTTTTCGGGTTTTTTTGTCATGGTCCACAGTTTTTCACTCCTGACGTTTTGCCTATAGCTGTGGTAGGCATTACCAAAGTCTATGAGGTAACGGAGGCAATGTTCTCGTTCTCACAGTACCTCGTTTACATCTTTTTCCGCATTAAATATGCTCTCGTGTCGGACGTTTTGTGACGGAGATGGGCGTGGCTTGTTTTCTATTGACTGGTTTTGGTCGTGTATTTCTTCAATGCAGGTGCTTTATGTTTGTGTATCTCTATTGCCTCTCTGTGTAATCTGAAATATAGTAGCTCAGAGTCCTGTCGAGCACTTGTGTTTCGTCAAAAGCAATTACATGATTGCCTTCTCCGAGTGCATGTTCTGCCACTGCCGACTTATCTGTCTGTCCTAGGCGACAATTTCTGTTATGTTCGGAGAGCCGTGTATGGATACTTCGTTTGGTGGTTCCAATGAAGACCGATCCATAGCTACACGGCTCTCAATATTGAGGCCAACACGAACCGTCGGAGACAGGTTAAGGTCAGCTAAAGATCCAAGAGAGGAAATACAATGGGTCTAACGAGGCCTGAGTGCAGTGAGACACGCTCACCCTCCAATTCTTTCAGTTCCAGACTGTCATCTTCCGAGAAGTGTGTTGATGAGAATGATTGATAATGGTGTGAAGACCAAAATATACACAATTATCAGTGCCAGTGAAGAACAAACTAACATAAAAAACGTCAAACGATTTAACATTTGTCTGAAATTATATAAATGAGTTTCCCATTCTGCGAAATTGAAAAATGAGAGAGAAAAAGTATTTTTTTTTTATAACAAAACAGCACAAAGTGTAACCCACCTATCACTCATTGAAGGGATAGGTGCAATCAAAGTCGATCATTTTATCTATCTGCACATCGCTTCAGGATGTTTGATCACCAACTGAACCCTATTGATAGTGATTCGACCGGATATTTCAACAATTTAATTGCAGTGATGGATTCGGCGTTCGAATAAGCGCTTGATAATTCAATTCGTCAATGTTGGAATTTTATTCACACGTTTCATGCATTGCGCCCTTTCAAAATTAAAAGGATTTCACAGGCAATTTCAGTGAAGAGGGATCTCGTGTACTGTGTGTCATTCAAAAAATATGGCCACTCATTTTTATTTTCAGTTTATAATGAAATTGCGACTGCGACATGATGTTTGACCATTTTGCATAGCCCAGGCGAAATCTTTCAACGCACATCTTCAACCTATTTCTCAAAAATCGTCCCAATAGGGAATTTGCGTGATATTTTTGTTATGTCGTGAATTGATTCTTTACATCTTTTATAAATATACATATGCTTGGAAATATTCGATCTATTTTTCGAAGTGAAATTCAAAACATTGAATGAATTTGAGCCGTTCAAATATCAAATGAAATGTCCCGTGCTTGTTTACTCCAAGCGTTTCAATTTCAAATTGCTATACAGATCATGGAAGAAACTGAAAACCCTGTTACTTGATCATTATATGGGGCAGAAGTACAAAAATAGTATTAGAGATACACCCGATAGAGTGTTTAAACGTATTCCAAGCGATGCAAAAGTTCGGAAACAATGGTGTGAAATGATGTGTAGGGATAATGTATCTCGGAAAAATTGTTTATAGTGTTGCGAAGATCGTTTTAACGTAAGTATGCTAAATTCATATACTGCTCAGTTTGAATTAGACGGAAGTTTTGCATTAGCTATATAGAGGTAGAAAAATCGGTTTTGAATAACCTAACCTTGTTTACGAACATATTGGGATATCGATTTTTGATATACGTCTGTGCTGTTGGCTTTTATGAATACCAATATATGTTATGGACTCAAATACACCATAAAACATAATGACTACCTAGCAGCTTTCACTCCTTTGATATCTGCGTAGGTCAAATCGAGATTTGATGCAAATATGCTGTCATCATATATCTATTTTTGGCGAAATGTCCGATTATGCTTTGACAAATTCAGGTCCCGTCATAGTCCTAAGTTCGACACAAATCATATTTAAATGACTAATTAAAAAACACCTTACAAGTATACTGAAACGACAATGAAGGTTTGAGAAACAATATTTGAGACGAATTCAAATTTCATGCATATTCCCTATTGTGAAAGAAAACTCAAACACATATTCAGCATTACTGAATCTTCGTCACCTTCTTTTAACAAAATTTGGACCAGACTCGAGAGTTTCAAAATCCTATAGAAGCAAAGGACCTAGGAGAATGTTCTCTATCGTTCTCAAGACATGTGCCTCTGAATTGACACAAGCGATTCTATGTTCAAATTTTAGAGTACCTTCTTTCATTTGGAAAAAATTGAGTATGGTTAGTACAGCATCCTCTCTATAAACGGTGGTGTACTGCAGGAATATGTTCTATAACACAGCTTGTTTTCATTTCATAAATCCAATTTCTTGTTCAGGATGCATGTGCAGACGATAGTACTCTTCGTATGACTGTGCTGAGAATTGAATCTGTTCGCGAAAATGGAATGAGAAAGCCATGAAATTGAGTCCGGTAAATATTCAGGAATGAAGATTCGAAATCTCTGAGCGCATGCTATGAGTAGCAAAATATTCTATGTTTTTCAGCGAGATCTTTCAACAGCAATATTGTACTATCGTACTATTTTTTTTTCACAGAGTCATTGAAATGAATATATGAATACGGATTCCAAGTTAAGATATTGGTAATTGAAAGACATCATCGATGACAGTAATCATTCATGGTACTCGCCATTTTGTGAAATCATGACGTTTTTCGAATTATTAGTCCAAGTGGCCTTTTCAAATTATCCATGAATCATCTCCCAACTCAGAATAAGAACTCAAAGAAAAAATTAGAAATGGATTAATTTTCCATCTGGTCGATATTCACCAAATTTCCCAGGCTATAAATTAGACGAAAAAATAATGAAACCACTCGTTTCTTTCGATTATCAAAATATGTCAGAGAGTTAAATGCGACCTAGTTTCTGGAAAAATGTATGAGTTGTTATCCGAGGTATAGGATGATAGAACGTTTCGACATTTTAGTGTGTACATAAATGAACACAAATCTATCATTTTCGTATGGTGACCTATTTAACAAAAGTTTTCGAACAGATCGATATGATTTTCAACCTGCGTATATTTGGCTATATTGGTATAGATGGATTCTTGCTAGATTTGTTCATTTCTCATCTGTCTATTCATTGTTTAAAAAATTAATATAAAATTGTTCGTTTCCGTTGACCAGCTGACGAACGTCAACCCTCAGAAGTCGAGCAATAGATCTTCCGCTTGAAAGCAAATGTGCTAACCTCTACCGAGAACCATGAATAGGGAAATGCATACAATTTGAATCCATCTCAATTTTTTTTCGAATCTTCATCATCATCACATTATGATTAAATAATATTTTTTATTTAATCGCTTGCAATATTATATCAAAATCAAAGAATTAGGGGGGGAAATTCAAACTCATAAATGGTCCCAACGAAATGTGACATAAGACAGCACATTGGATTTATCGGCATCGATATTCACACTGTGTTAGTGGTGCTTATGAGAAAAATATTTCAAACCTGTATTCATGTTGTGATTTATATAGTGAATCTTGATTTGTAGTGAATCTAGGACGATGACTGAAACTGATGTTGTTCAAGTATAATCGGACAATTCACCAACAATAGATATATTTATAATGACAGCAAATTTTGCATCAAATCTTGATCTTACATTCGCAGAGATCAAAGGAGTGGAAGCTGCGAGGCATTCATCATGTGATATAATGTGTTTTAGTCCATAACATAGATTGGTATACATCAATGCCCACAGCACAGACGTATATTAAAAACAGATATCCCAATATGTTCGTAAAGTAGGTTAGGTTGGTTCAAAACCGAACTTTCTGCCGCTAAATAGGTAATGGAAAACTTACCTGTGAATAATTCACACTGAGCTGTATATAAATATATCATACTCACGTTGAAATAATCTTCAAAAATAATATAAACACAATTTTGGAGAAACATTATCCCTTATCTTACACCATTTTGTTCGTACCACTGCTTCGCTTGGAATATGAATGAACATTTTTAACGATCTGTATAGCAACTGAAACTGAAAAACTAATATTGTATGAGGATGACATTCGAATGCTACAAAATCATAAGCGACAATACTTCGTTGTAGACAACTCCTTCAGAATACCACATTATCAAAATATAACTTCATCAAATTTCGTAGGATGTACCAGTGCCGCACATAGAAAATTTATTCAGGAGTCTGAGAATACAAAATGATAATTTCGATGAAGTTCAACGACTTCAGTAGTGGATAACTCAAGAAAAGTTACAACTATCTGAAAGTCATGATCTTGTAGTGGATGAATGCTTCTTCGTAGTTTTTTGGGTTGTTAACCTACCACTATCTCATTTCTCAACTACCCCGAAAAGATAGATTTCCCGAAAACTTATATAGAAGAGGACAACGAGTTTCGAAAACGGATACAGAATTTTTTCGAAGTATTTTCATACATCTCAGTTCTTGTATTTTCGTGAAAGGCAAATTCACTTTATACGAAAAGTTGCTCACTGGACGTGTTTCATTTTGAAGAAACTGTTTTGGATTAACGCAACAACTTTTCGGGGTAGACTGGAAATCTGCCATTCATGATATAGATTTCAATATTAATTCTTAATTTTTTCAGATTGTTGTAGATTGAAAACTCAAAAAACAAAAAAAAATCAAGATAACTCATTGATATCGAATGATTACCGTGCAGGATGCAGCCCCCTTTGTGCGTCAATGTTGTATGAGGCGCTTTTTTTATTTACGCGGATCGGTCTTCTTTTAATCTGATATGTAGATAAAATGGGGTTCAGTTATCCGATTCCAGTGCGAAATATTGATGAACACACGTTGTTTCTTCTCCTACTCTTTCATTAGATTTGTTTCTCTTTTGAAAGTTTACACTCACGTAAGGTTATCGTTTACTCAGTATCAGCCCTTTTTGTTCCTTAATGTACAAGAGCCAATCTACAGCTCCATAGAACGCTTATTGAACGAGGATTGATATTAGGTCGGAGTGGAGATATAACGAGATGGGATTATGTGTTAGAGTAGCATTTTGATGAACTGGTTTTATGTGAACTTGACGGTGTTACGCCGTGCTTTATGTGTCCTTCATTAATGCTGTATTTTAGGATGAATTTGTTGATGACATTGTAGCAATATTATTTTGTCCGTTTTTATTCAGTATTATCGTTACTTATTACGATTCATTGGCTATATCTAGTTGACCAACAATCTGAACTACTTAGCCTGAAAGACTAAGCCAATAATACAACTTCATGAACAACATTTGCAGCCATTATTTTTTATTAATCTGGGACAGGTAAAGAGAAAAACTGAAACTTTCAATAACTTTTACAAATGAAAGCGATACCCGCAGAGCTATTACCACAAATTCATAAACTATTATTCAGAAATATTATTATTTTCCTCAGATACGATTTCACTCCATAATTTGTATTCGAATATTCGTTTCGAAATCTTCATGGCAAAAGTAAGATATTTATCAGAGGATGGCGTAGGCTATGACCGACTGTTGAGTATAAACAAAGTTAAAAATTAGGTCCTAGCATAGGTTATCGTTTGAAACAAAAATCAATAAGTCTTATTATTATTTTCCTTGGATCCGATTTCACTCCATAATTTGTATTCAAATATTCATTTCGAAATCTTCATGGCAAAAGTGAGATATTTATCAAAGGATGGCGTAGGCTATGACCGACTGTTGAGTAAAAACAAAGTTAAGAATTAGGTCCTAGCATAGGTTATCGTTTGAAACAAAAATCAATAAGTCTTATTACTATTTTCCTTGGATCCGATTTCACTCCATAATTTGTATTCAAATATTCATTTCGAAATCTTCATGGCAAAAGTAAGATATTTATCAGAGGATGGCGTAGGCTATGACCGACTGTTGAGTATAAACAAAGTTAAAAATTAGGTCCTAGCATAGGTTATCGTTTGAAACAAAAATCAATAAGTCTTATTATTATTTTCCTTGGATCCGATTTCACTCCATAATTTGTATTCAAATATTCATTTCGAAATCTTCATGGCAAAAGTGAGATATTTATCAAAGGATGGCGTAGGCTATGACCGACTGTTGAGTATAAACAAAGTTAAAAATTAGGTCCTAGCATAGGTTATCGTTTGAAACAAAAATCAATAAATCTTATTATTATTTTCCTTGGATCCTATTTCACTCCATAATTTGTATTCAAATATTCATTTCGAAATCTTCATGGCAAAAGTGAGATATTTATCAGAAGATGGCGTAGGCTATGACCGACTGTTGAGTATAAACAAAGTTAAAAATTAGGTCCTAGCATAGGTTATCGTTTGAAACAAAAATCAATGAGTCTTAGGGTCAGTTGCATATACTCCAGTGAACTATGGTTCAAGTGAACCGAGTTCAGTTGTCAAGCATTAACGTTTAATTCTTAGCAACTGAACTCGATTCACTTGAACCACAGTTCACTGAAGTATGCACAACTGGCCCTACGTCTTCTGCTGGTATATCTCACTCAATGACATATACGTTACTTCGCACAGACAAGGATAGTGGATCTATCTAACACTTACTTCAAAGGAAGGGCATATTTTTTCCTGTGATCGTATAACCAGATATCTTATTTGTAAGTTATTCGCAAGTTGAAATTATACTGTGGTTTCACATGTTCTCACATATCAGTTTTCTCTCTGAGCCTTGGATTATAGACTCAAATTACCAAAAATAGTCAGTTTATTGCTTGTATTGATAAACAACTATTATTTATCGATACAATCGCTCATAATATCTATTCAACCTGGACATGATTCATCAATGAGAAAAATGAAGCAAAAAACGGAAACGCTGGAGATTATTCCATCGATATCTCAAATAGAGTTGCAAAAGTGAGAAATCACTGTGATATGGGTTGAATAATTTGAAGGTTCAGCATAAAAAAGTATGTTTTTTCAGTATGTTTTCAGCTCTTTTTTCAATTTGATTAAATGAACTCGTAGATCGAATAATAAAACACCCTTTATATCAAAGTAAACGAATTTTCTCTAGTCTTCGTTGAATATTTTTTTCTTGCATTTCAACAAAATCTAGTTACCTCATAAAGTTGTACTGTAATCATACTTTTTCACAATCAAGTTACAAACTAATGTGATCGGATTGAATGTTTGAGTTGTTTCAACTCTCACTTATTTATTTATTCATTTATCATCATTTATCGAACGGATGGTCCCAATTACAATTTGTTTGAAAAAAATTGTAAGTGTGAGTGTTCAGTGTTGCAACTCTAGTTCAATCCACAATCAAACACGAGTTGATCCAAACTTTGCTGTGACATTATCTTCCAATCCCAGGCCTGAAATGTTTTTGGTAAACTTATGTTTGTGTTTACTATTATGGAAACTTGATAACTGAAAACGGCTTCCTGTAGTGGAGTTTGTCATGAGATGGTTTATCTGTTCAACACGTCGGTAATGACAACAGAATGAATTATATGGAGAGGCAAAGCTACGAGATACCTGTTTCGATCTGCCAAAAGTATCTTCATTGGCACATATAGCTGGTTTGAGATTTCAGCTCAGTGTCTCCCTTCCGAAAACACTATAATAACAAATATTGATAATACAAAAATAACTGGAGGCACAAGCTCAACATTCATTTTATATAGATGATTTTGATGTTTGAATATATTTTTTAATTTCAAAACTGTTACGTATCGAGGCAAATATAGCAATTTTTCCTAGAAACAGATATTAATAGAGTCAAAAGCTTTTTCTTTTGTTTTTTTTTTAGGGAAGAGAAACCAAAAAATGGATTTTAGGACTCCATTAGTATTTCTCAAACTGGACTTTCATTAAGTTGCGCCCAGTTATTTTCATTGCTTCGAAAATGTATTGGTTACAACACCAATAACAAACTGATTTATCGACAAAATGTGATTTATAATGATTCTGAAGTATTTTTCGAAATATTCGTGAGTGATAAAACTTTTTGAACACCATGAGTGGTATTCAGTGAGAAAAATTCGCACTCGAAATATAAACTGAAATTGAAGATTGGTGAGCAGTTCTGAAAAATGAATACGTCAATGGCCTCCCGGAATCTTCTAGTATCTGAATATTCTGAAGTATTCTAAAACTTGCAGCCAGTTTCAAATTCCCGAAAAGTTGTAATCGGAATCGAAAGCAAAATATTTTGAAATTTCTTTAAACATTTCAGAACAGATTAAAATAAAAACCAGATAATCTAGTCAATACAAAAGTTATTAGGGTAATTTAGAGCAATCGTGTTTACTATTTTTAGATACATTTGAATCGAGTTGGATGATCACGAGATGGATCTTTTGAATATTTTGATATATTCGTATACATGTTCGAGAGCAAATAAATGGAAATCATCAGAACTGAATATGTTGGTTTTTATTAATAAGTTGTAAAATAAAAAATATTCTAATAACTCATTCGAAAACTTTTTTTGTTCAAAGAGAGTTTGGAAATTGTATATATTTTTATATCATTTTTCAAGCACCTCAGCTTTCGTGTGAAGACGGGGTTTTTGCCTTTAAGAGGTATCGATAATTCCACTTATCTCGACAGGTTTGAATGTTCCTCACTATTTTGTAGGAGACAAATCATGTATGTAACATTCCTATTCAAGTTATGGCATAACTTTATTGATTGTCCGTTCCTTTTGGCACAAATTAATTTACTTGTTCCAAGATATGGGTCGCGTAGAAATGTAACTTTTTACAATAACATGGCAAGAAATAATATTTTGTTTCAAAATCCAATTTTCAATATGTTTAATATTTTCAGGAATAGGAATTGGGATCTTTGTGATCTGAATTATTGTTCACTGAATGAACTACGCAGGACTATCGAAGAATCGTTTCCCTGAGGAGTTTAACTCACTTGGGATGGTATGTCTTGGTCGTTTTTATACTCTTGTTATTCAGACTGATTAGTTGTGAGATATATTTTTTTTGTATTCAAAAATTCAAAATCTAATTATATTGCTAGCATTGTTTTTATTTTCCAGTAAGTGGGTTTTTGTTCCTGTATGGAATAAAGGCTTATTATTATATTGTATGTTATTTATGCATGAAATTTCATTTTTCTTGGGTTAACTGCAGTAAATTATGACTTATAATCAATCATTGGAAAATTCCACAGTTTCTTCCAAATTTTCAATGATAATGTTAGGAGAAGTTTTCGGGCTGAATTTTGCCAATTTCAGTCAATCAATAAAGAAGATTATTATGATTATGCAGGACTGAAATTTTCCGGCCTCTCAATAATAACCGAATAAATCATATTCATTTATTCAAAGAGTGAAAATCTCCGTGCTGTGATGAAATCTAATAAATGTAAATAAATTACCGTTTCAGCAGTCTGATCCATTATAAGTTCCCCGTAAGCAGGCATATCGTTCAAATTCTCCAAAGACTTCGTGCGTTCTGGAAAACCTTTTTGTTCCGAACTTAAATCGAACTGATTACGTTCACAAGTAACAGCACTTTTTGTCGAAGATTTCGTGTTATCTTGCGCTAGATTTTCGGCACTTTTCCAGGTCTCCTGTAAATTTGTTTCGGATGCAGATTTGCTCAGAATGAAATTATCGTCCCCTTCTGGGGTTTGCCTCTCATCAGAAGAGGTGCTGGGTAGAGGTAAATTAGCAATATCCTTTATTTCCTCTTGAGAGGGGTGGGATTTGGACTTGAGCTTCAGCTTTTTTATGAGAAAGCTCGGCCTTTTCGATTTCAACTTCGGTGATTTCGGCGAAACCACGAGTTTCTTGTCACGCTTTTCGTTCTCTTCCCCTGCGCCCTTCTGTGTGTCGGCCGCGTCGTCACTTTTCATTTTACTTTGATGGGCAATCTTGAGACATAACGACTATATCTAGGAAAATGTCACGCGATGACTGAAATGTTGGGTTTCAGGTAAGCTAATGAGCTGCTAAGAGGGGAGGGGGAAATTGATATCTCGTTCCACGGCGGTGGTGGTTTTTTATTTACCTTTTACCTAAGGGTTCGTCACCGTACGGCGATCTATCTCACTGTTTGCTAGCACCAGGTCAATTCGATTTGATAATGGGATTAGTGATACGAGAAATCGGTCAATAGTTCGTAGTAGCACGGTTGAATTTCTCGGTAAAAGGAATTACGCCTGATGAGGATTATTGATTGGGATCCTTGTTGACAATTGAACTAAGAACACCTGCAATTAATGCCGTGCTGATATTTTCAGAAATATTTGGAAATCGAAAATATCAAATCGAGTTGAGTGACACGAGAAATTAGAAGTGAGGGGTCTTCCTGAGGGGTGAAAAATTATGAAATTGCTTAGAACTCATCCTAAACATTGCTTCATTATTTGATAATGAGAAGAATGACGAGGGAGTTGGTGCTGTAGTTCTGTGCCCAGCTCATGATCGAGAGATCGTGGGTTCGATCCCTAAACGCGGAAGATATTTTTCTCTTGAGAATTTCTCTCTGTCGTTTTGGGGAATGACTTAGCCACGTTTCATGGTTGACAGGTCTGCGAATAACCATGCTGCTCCTCAGATATGGCGTAGGGAGTTAGTGACAACGCATACTACTTGCCGAAGTACTTTAATCGAAGTCGATGGCATTTGATATGAAAAATACCATAGAAGACAACTACTACTGCTGCTAAAAAAAAATAATGGTCGAGGAAAAAAATGTTCCGATGATTGCATTGTAGATAAAGGTAGGTCGTGGGCCGTAGTGAAAAACTGTCAAAGTTCTGAGATGTTATATAAAACTTTGTCTTTCAAGAGGAATATATTCTCACAAGAAATAAAATTGCAGAAAATCAATTGAGAACGGAGGCAGATTTGGTTTCAGAAACGTTAACAAAAATAAGTTTTTTTTATAAAAATTGTTTCTTTAATTTTTTGATATTCTTAGTTACACGCGGAATTGCTGACTGATAGAAAGTTAAGACTCTTTCTAGAAATCAATTTTTTTTTTGTTGTTCTAAAATTATTCGTTGACGAACGTCTACCCTCAGAAGTCGAAACTTGTGCGGGCAAAGGATTAACGAGCCCTCACCTTTCAACGTGCGATTACCCAGCACGGTGGCCTGGCGGGTATTTGAACTCCGGTTTTCTGCTTGATAGGCGAACGTGCTAACCTCTACACTACCGAGACCACGACACGAAACCGTAACATCAAACTGATTATTTTTACTTTGTTCAATAGTAGAAAGTCGTTCTCATTTCTGATTCAGTATTAACTAGAATTCTGATCTTCTGTACTTGCATAGATTCCAACTTTAATTTTGTTTTCTTTGAGATGGTGATGGGTAATCAACTCAGAAAACCTAAGAGGAGATAATACATCCACGGTAAAAGAAATGTCTTTGAAGCAATATTCTTGGGGAGATTCCTGATTATTTATAATTTCATATCTGTATGGGAGGTGGGTGGCAATTTGTGGCAATGGAACGATTTTTCGAGAAAACTATTGAAGTTATTTCGATCAATGTAATTATTTTTGCCACATACTAGTACTGTTCATCATCAGCTCAAAAATTGGAATAGATCGAGGTACCTTCTATGTATATTGATACTCCAACTTGAAAATTTCGAAAAAAACTAATTTGGTACCACCGTTAACCTCTCATCAAACCACCCTTAAAGTACGTAGTACGTAGTATTGGCGATTGACTTTTCTTTTTTTCCTAAGATTTCAATGAACATGTTTTCGTACTTTTTCTAACTCTCAGAAGCCTTCGTGAGATTTCGGATCTGTGCAAGGTAGAATTTGACCCCCTACTCCTACTATGGAGCAGCATATGGTTATCTGTGGTCTCGTCACCTATGAAAGCTAACGCCATTAAGAAGTTCAGGATAAGAGATTTCAGTTCAAATCACATTTACAGCCACTTTCAACTTGTACGTTACAGAACAAGAATGAAGTGAGTAAATGAGTGAACAAAACTCAAAATTTCGAAAAAGAACTTGGTCCGAATGGAATTGATTTAACCCTTACACTCCCGAGAGTTTGTGAAAAGAAATAATTGAACTGTATCTAGCTGATGTGGCTCAATGTGACATCAAAAACCTTCTGATTTTTTTTTCAGAATTTTGCAGGATCTATCCATGTAAATTTCAGATCCCTCACAATTGTGTTTCCTGGGAGTGAAATACAAACTCAACTCTGACTGAAAAAAGAAATGAACATGGAAAAATCCTTATTTATTCGCATTTGTTATGAACAATCAGAAAACAATTCTGCTTATTGTTAAGACAGAAGTATATATTGCACTTTTGACATCGCATCCTTGAACGGCTATCACAACTCTCTAGTCTGCATGCAAAATGGCTCGGAGGAATAATATCTTCATCATCGTATTCTTGATCCCCATCCGAGGATTCTTCCTCCTGTTCCACATCCATTCCTTTTGCCCGTTTAGTTTGTTTATGCCCAGTTGTTTCCCACACTTCATTTCCATCTGAATCGATTTCTAGACCAGATCCTGTCTAAATTGTTGTTTGTTCTAAAATTATTCGTTCCGTTAATCAGCTGACGAACGTCAACCCTCAGAAGTCGAAACTGGTGCGAGCAATAGATCAACGAGGCCTTACATTTTGACGTGCGATTACCGAGCGCGGTGGCCCGGCAAGGATTTGAACCCTGGCCTTCCGCCTGATACGCAGATATGCTAACCACTACACTCTCGAGACCACAATCTCTAATTTGGAAATATCGATTTTTCGAGTTTCATCTGAAAAAAAAATGTTCAGTGTTCTTTTCAAATACAAAGTTCTAATTGAAATTAATACACTTGTAGAATTACACTCCTGGGGTACACAATTGTGATGGCATACAAATATGTCAAAAGATCTAATTCCAAAACAACAAATTGACCCAGACACTGATAGCAACACATTGAAACATGCTTTCATCTTTCAGTTCATTGAGATAGTCATTCAAAACATCAAATGTAGTTCATTTCATTGATATACTTACTGCCAGGTAACATTTTTCTGCTGGAAATGTCTGCAATACCCACGTAAAAACTATGTTGACATCAACTGAAAGGGAAAATCGCGCCAATGCGGCTTAGGCGTTGTAACTGGAACACGTACAATCATAGTGGCTGGTTTTCAACCGAGTTGAAAGTTATTTTGAACCTTTCAACACATATGAATAATGCCCGTCCAATTGTGAGCGTACGGAGCGTAAGGGATAACGACACAAGGACCAAATGCCTGATGACCTAATATTTGGGTGATGTTTTGTTCGGGGACTGGATTCTTCACAAAATGTTAAAACATAAACACAATACAAAAACAAGAAAATCGGGTGGGTTTCTTGAATTTTGAATAATGAAAACCGCTATTTCCTGAATATTCCCAGACCCACCATCATTACTTTTCCGTAGCAGGAAAATGTAAGGTGATTCTGTTGAGATATGTAGATCATTGAAAATTTTGACTTATTACTCAAATATTTCCGTTGATTTTCGATTTAGAAAGGATCCATACCCGCATAAATGGAAAAAGGTCTGAGTTTGGATCATTGAAATGACTCTGAAAAATAATCCGTCTCAGTATTGGCAAATGATCATTTTTTTATTAGCGTCACTAGTATTAACGATGATTTGGCCAAAATAATAGAATGGGGTTATATCGACTTGGTGGAATTTAATGCTGGAAAACCCCAGACATGTCGCTTCTCAAAGAAAGCCGATCTATAATCATCCAATATGCATATGTCAGGAGTAACTATTACAACAAGGTCAAGTCTGTCAATTCTTGGAATTACGATAAGTAATAATCTCTCATGAGAAAACCATGTGAGATCGATCGCTAAAGTTTTTTTTTTTCTTTATTTAACGTCGGCCTATTTCCGCTACCAAGGCCAATTCCCCCAACCGGAAATTTTGCCGAACCCTCTGGTATTCCAACCAGAGGTAGGGATCTTTAACGAGCCCAACATCCATGGACTCAGGACCGACGGCTTTACGTCCCCTCCGAAGGACGGCAAACCCTCAATATATCCCGTGCTCATTGATATATTGCCTGCGAGCTATGATATGCTATTTTGCTGCAGCTGTACGGGCGTTCGACACGGTATTTCCCTGCATGGTACCCATCCAAATACTAAACGCGCTCGGCGTTGCTTAACTTCAGACATCGAATGACTGTCAGTCATCCTGAAGAGCTTGGCCATGCCCATATCGCTGAAGTTTCTTTCCAGAAGCCTGGATTTTTATTTCGTGCGAAGAATTACTTCATTTGTCGTCAGCTTCATAGAATGTAGTTCTCATGTATGGAGTTCCATTCATTGGAACTTCTTGCTTCATTTCAGAGAAAGGCAATCCGTCTTCTTGACCCGACCAGTGCAAGATTCCCACCCCTTCGTTTTGAGCTTGGAGACCTGTCGAACCTCTCTTGCTCAGGGATCTTTTTTCAATTGATCAGCTGAATTTTGGCACTCCCTGCAGAAAAAGGTTTCTTCTGAGACTTACAAACTTCAAAAATTTAAAGTTAATGTTAAGTCGTATCTCCTGTCCCTTGATTTAGGCGATGTTTTTCGAACATTACAGGGCTTTCTTCTCGTGTGAATCTATATATATATATATATATATATATATATATATAATATATATATATATATATATATATATATATATATATATATATATATGAAAAAATATCCCCCACCGTCCCTACGCTTCTGTAGGAGACAGGAAACCGACAGTATAATATTACGAGAAATATTTGTAAACTACTTCTCTTTCTCACGTAATGGATAGATGAATAATTAACGTTCGCTTTGCATACGCGGCTTTTATCCGGCCTCCTCGCCAGTAACATTCGAAGTTTTATATTTCATCCCGACATAGGATAGCTGCGCGTTAGAGGGAAGCCGCACAAATAACGTCGACGTTCTTATTCGAATCTAGGGGGATTCCTGAAACCCTACGATTCTCGGGCAATCTACAGTTCGGATGGTAATTTCGTTTCATCTGATTTCCATCCGGAAATGCGGATACTTGATTGAGTTCGAATGAGAAAACAGGCGGATGAAAATGCCGATGAGTCGGGAAGTTCGACGTGGAACGAGTATATCTCAATCCAAAGTTACGGCTGTTCTGATTCTCTCAACAACAAAATATAAAGGGGAGATTTGAACGAACTCACTACTGTCTTGAATTAAATCACAATTCGGTTCTGTCATAAGGATGCATTACTTTATGTTCAATACTGACAAATACTGAATCAACTAGCATAACAGGAAACAGAAAGTATTGTATTTATCGAATTCCATGTTCGTGCGGTCAAAGATATATCGGTGAAACGTTCAGACCTCGGGAAGTGCGAAAGAGTGAACACAAGATGTACATCAAAAACAGGCAGATTGGTGGTTCTGAATCATCAGAACACATTCTCACTGACGATGGAGATCACACAGTAGAATGAAATGACACTAATGATGGCAAGGGAGAGCAATGACAGGACACGAAAGTTGAAGGAATCTGCTTTTGGCATGCTGTCTGACAATACTTAATATAACTCGCATCTGAAACTCAAAATCATATGTTGAATATCAAATCTTTGACATCTTTTCGAAAACGAACCTAGACTTGGAACGAGTATATCTCAATCCAAAATTACGTTTGTTCTGATTCTCTCAACAACAACAATTAATAAAGGGGAGATTTGGCTGAATTCACTAATTTCGTGAATTAAAATTCGGTGCGGTCATTAGGACTCATTATTTTACGTTCAATATTGACACATACTGAATCAACTATCATAACAGGAAACAGAAAGAATTGTATTTATCAAATTCCTTGTTCGTGCGGTCAAAGATATATCGGAGAAACGTCCAGACCTCGGGAAGTGCGAAAGAGTGAACACAAGATGTATATCAAAAACAGACAGATTGGTGGTTCTGAATCATCAGGACACTTTTCCAATGCCGATGGAGATCACATAGTAGAATGGAATGACACTCTAATGATGGCAAGGGAGAGCAATGACAGGAAACGAAAGTTGAAGGAATCTGCTTTTGGCATGCTGTCTGACAATACTTAATATAAATCGCATATGAAAGACAAAATCATATGTTGAATATCAAATCTTTGACAGCTTTTCGAAAACGAACCTAGACTTGGAACGAGTATATCTCAATCCGAAGTTACGTTTGTTCTGATTCTCTCAACAACAAAATATAAAGGGGAGATTTGGATGAATTCACTACTTTCGTGAATTAAAATTTGGTGCGGTCATTAGGATTCATTATTTTACGTTCAATAGTGACACATACTGAATCAACTATCATAACAGGAAACAGAAAGAATTGTATTTATCAAATTCCTTGTTCGTGCGGTCAAAGATATATCGGAGAAACGTCCAGACCTCGGGAAGTGCGAAAGAGTGAACACAAGATGTATATCAAAAACAGACAGATTGGTGGTTCTGAATCATCAGGACACTTTTCCACTGCCGATGGAGATCACACACTAGAATGGAATGACACTCTAATGATGGCAAGGGAGAGCAATGACAGGACACGAAAGTTGAAGGAATCTGCTTCTAATGCTGTCTGACAATACTTAATATAAATCGCATCTGAAAGACAAAATCATATGTTGAATATCAAATCTTTGACATCTTTTCGAGAACGAACCTAGACGTGGAACGAGTATATCTCAATACAAAGTTACGTTTGTTCTGATTCTCTCAACAACAAAATATAAAGGGGGATGAATTCACTACTGTCCTGAATTAAATCACAATTCGTTGCTGTCATAAGGATTCATTTGTTTACGTCCGTGGTGATGGATTCATAAAGAACGACGATCGTTTCAATACAGCTGAATTTCGAAATGTAAGAGCACAGCGTAAGTACACTCTGGATTTTATGTTGTAGTTACTTCGAATATTTCTCCAAAATTAGGTCACTGTCCGATATTTTCCATATTATTCCAAAAACAATTTTCATAATTTAGAGGTTATGTTACCGTTGGGTTACAACCATATCATGATTTGGAAACTCATATCCTTATTTGTCATATCTGAAATGGATATCTTCTACAGGGATACTCGTGAGGCATACGGGGATATAGCCATTGGGTATGTGTAGTTGTAAAGAAATGGCCCTTTACGGGACGTATCACTACGTCGAATTCTCATTACGACGAATTCCCATTACGTCGAATTCCCACTTCTCTGGAAAACATCCCCACCACTTACGTCACCAAAACACGATCGTTATCAAAGCTTGATTCCATTCGGAGTATTGGGAATTCGTCATATTCACCTAAATTAGTTTGAAAAAAAATCCGAATGATAACCGAACGACGATTCGTAATTTGTCGTAGTGTACTCCTGTACTTCTGATATCGAAAGTGCATGGTGTGGCACTACGTCGAATTCCCATTACGCCGAATGGGATCAAGCTCCGATAACGATCGTGTATTGGTGACGTAGGTGGTGGGGATGCTTTTCGGCCTAGTGGGAATTCGGCGTGATGGGAATTCGACGTAGTGATACAGTGCAAATTATGCTCAGAGCACAGAGTTCGGTCCAAAAAGTATTCTATCCAATTTATTGTTGGTGAGACAAAAAAAAACAATTTTGGATGTTGTCTGCAATGATTGTGCTGCTTCATCGGGTACTCGATACTGTGAAAATCATCAGCAGCTATTTTATATTTATCATTGGTTTGTAGGTGGTTGTCAATACTTTCATTTGTGATATGCACCGCAGAAACACTGTTTACCATAGAGTGACGACGCGTCCAGTGACTCCGATATAAGTAACTGGTAGTTCACGAGGGAGAATTCTGAATTCGAATTTGGGGATGAAATACATTTTTTTTTATTTATTTCGCAGTTGACCTGTTAACATCAATCGGTTTTCTTGCCAGAGTGAGGACCTTTATAGTTTGAAGTGAATTTTGTGTTAAGGAATAGTCTACAATGGCATTTTTTTAACATATTTATAACTTTCCACCTTTTCATGTAAAAGTAAAAAACATCAAGATTTGTAGTAAATTTGCATTTTTTTTTTCTGAAAATAAAACAACTTGTATTTTCCTTCGAATATTCCCTTGAGATCATCTCAGAGAATTCATCAAAACAATTCTGTTTGAACCCATATCACCTTCGAACTACCCTGTCATTGCATGGATCAATGAACACTTGTTTGAAAACAATGTATCGCATTTAACGATTAGTCTTCACAATAAAATGTAATTCCACGGTAGAGTATGAACGGCGCATTCGTATTGTTTTCATGCGAATTGTAAATATTGAAATTTCCCGTACCGGAACAAAAATAAAAGAGTAAGCAATTGAATTCAAATAATGGAAAAATTATATTTGCTTCAATATGCATGCAAGTTGGATTGTGTGTGTTTTTTTTTTAGAGTACTCGTATAGTTATGATGGAAGCCTGTAAAACGTGAATTTGCCTGGCACAAAATCACAAGGTATATATATATATATATATATATATATATATATATATATATATATATATATATATATATATATATATATATATATATATATATATAAAACTTCCGGTTGATCCGCGTCTGGAATGATTATTTGTCTACGTTTCGGCTCCCATTTCGGAGCCATTTTCAAGACTGAGTGACCTTGCGTCTAGGTCTGAGTTGTCTTACTAGCTGGCTATCATCACGGGAGATCGAGGATTGAAGGTTAGTTACAGTTAGAGCATGGTATACAGAACATACATCGGCCAGACCAACCGACGAGTGTCCTGTAGAGCATATGAACACGAACTAGCAGTCCGTAATTCTGACACAAACTCAGCATTATTCCAACATCATTTAGAAACAGGCCACAAAATAGATTTCAAAAATACCAAAACCGTCGCCATAGCCAAAACCCTCCAAACCAGAGTTACCCGTGAAGCCATTGAAATCGAAAAACGTCCTAACTGTCTCAATAAACGCGACGATTCTCAAAGACTCCCCAATACCTGGAAACCACTCTTGGTCCGACATACTTCTATTTACTCCGACTTGGGAACTAATCCATTCGAACCTCCCACCGACCGTCCGATCCCTGATCCTGCCATAATTACTAATGAACCCTTAAATCCCACCAACCTTCAATCCTCGATCTCCAGTGATGATAGCCAGCTAGTAAGACAACTCAGACCTAGACGCAAGGTCACTCAGTCTTGAAAATGGCTCCGAAATGGGAGCCGAAACGTAGACAAGAAAATCATTCCAGACGCGGATCAACCGGAAGTTTCAGCCAGCACATTTTTAACCGCGGAAGCCTAGCCGAACATATATATATATATATATATATAGGGTGTAACTGAATACGTGTAAAACATTCAAAGTTGTGATTCCTCATCGAAAAAAAGATAGAATCTTTCATATAAAGAAATATTGGAGCATCCCTTGTTAAGATACAGTCCCTGAAAAGGAGTACATAAAATTTTCATAACAATTTTTCCACGAGCACTGAAAAAGTTACAATATTGAAATTAACCTGACGTTTTGTAACCAAAAAGACACTTAGCCAGTATTTACTCCGACTTGGGAACTAATCCATTCGAACCTCCCACCGACCGTCCGATCCCTGATCCTGCCATAATTACTAATGAACCCTTAAATCCCACCAACCTTCAATCCTCGATCTCCAGTGATGATAGCCAGCTAGTAAGACAACTCAGACCTAGACGCAAGGTCACTCAGTCTTGAAAATGGCTCCGAAATGGGAGCCGAAACGTAGACAAGAAAATCATTCCAGACGCGGATCAACCGGAAGTTTCAGCCAGCACATTTTTAACCGCGGAAGCCTAGCCGAACATATATATATATATATATATATAGGGTGTAACTGAATACGTGTAAAACATTCAAAGTTGTGATTCCTCATCGAAAAAAAGATAGAATCTTTCATATAAAGAAATATTGGAGCATCCCTTGTTAAGATACAGTCCCTGAAAGGGAGTACATAAAATTTTCATGACAATTTTTCCACGAGCACTGAAAAAGTTACAATATTGAAATTAACCTGACGTTTTGTAACCAAAAAGACACTTAGCCAGTAATCTATTTGTTTTACCCTATGGTTGTAAGGGGTGGAAATCGCAACCCCTAATTTCATTTTCTTATTATTTGTTTACCATTCAAAAATTTATATCCGATAGCCTGTTTTATTCTTAACAAAAATTGCCTCTCGGGTTTTCTGGGTAGATTAGATATCTGCCCTTCTACACTTCTATAGATTCCACTATTGATTCCTATTAATTCAGATTGTGGTAGGTTAACAACCCAAAAAACTACGAAAAAAATTGTCTTATGGCATATGAATGACGTTTCAATAAATTATATATCAATATACAAGCAATTGCAATGAAATCAGTTGAAATGATGAAGGGGGGGAAATGGACAATGGTCTACATAACCGTCAAAAATTTGTATATCATCATGTATCCATATTTGAAACGTTTATGGTTGAGAGCGGTGTACCATGAGGTATTTCATTTGCATTACTGATATGTGTAACTCGCTCAGATCTAACAAACTTATGTTTTCATCATCATGTTCACAGTTTGGATTTTTATGGAATTGGTGTGATAGAAAGTTGCAAAATGTGAAAAAATAAAATTCAGTGGAAACTAAAAAACGTCTAAACTATTCTCGTACCAACGGTGATAATATCAGAAATCCATTTTTACTCTCACCCCACCAACAATTAGAAAAAAAAACAACTTATATTATCCGTACAACGAACTTAGATTAGATGTTAAAAACTGTATATCACTTCATGATACGATTTTATCCCAGCCTTAATTGAATTTTTTGTTCCTAATAAAAGACTCCTCATTTTCATAGGTCCAATCAGGAAGTTCAGAGAATGTTTTTAAAGTATCTACGAAGATCCATTTGTTTTGATTCATTACAAGAACTCGACTTCATAATCATGCAAAATCGGAGGAATCGTTTTTCTTCTTCTGTGATACTATTATATGATTCAGTTGACTGCAGTATTCTTATGAGACGCTATTCATTAGCGAAAGAGCTCAACTCAACCTAAAGGCAAATGCTCCAATCAACTTAATGTGCAGAAACTTCAACAAGTCACGCTGAAAATCATGTCAAGGAAATAGGTTCACGTGTTGAAACCTTTTATAGAGAATAATTATTCTAACATCAAACTGATATTATTTGCACTCGACGCGTGTTTCGCTAGATAGGTTGGCATCTACAGGAGAAAAAAAAATGATTCTAAATCTTAAGGCTAAGGTGAGCTGTTTATATACTTCACAATTTGAGGTAGTGCAAAAACTACCTGCAAAGTTTTTTGGTCTGATATGGTCATCGTCTATTAACTACTGATTAATTTCTTAACAATGAACTAAAAAGCGGACTAAAAGGGATAGGCCCCCTTGTCACCATTCATATGTTTTTTCATTTTGCTATTTCTAGACATTTGAATGCATCTAGTAGTCTTGTATCATGCACATCTTTCATCAGTCTCAGATTGCTTATACCAATTCTGTGATCATTGTCCAGAGCATGTTGGGCGACACTGGATCAATACCTACTTGAATATATATATATATATATATATATATATATATATATATATATATATATATAAAAATCAGTCGAGCTTTCGGAAATGTTCATTTCCTTGATTAAGACAAAAACCTGAGGATGTGAAAAAAAGGAGAGTCAGAAACGATGTATCACACTTAAAGAGCGTTTCTTCATTGAACGTCCATTTTATAATGAAATAGAAATATTTCTAAAACTGTTAATGTACATTATGTAGGTATAGAGATTATATTGATATTTGAAAAAACGTTACACTTTATACGTTATAACCGCCATTAAACACATGTTCACCTGTTGCTTTTTTTTTTAAATATCAATGTGATCTATATACATAATGTACATTAACAGTTTTAGAAATATTTCTATTATTATTATATCAATTATAAAATTGACGTCCAATGAAGAATTGCTCTTCATATGTGATAAATCGTTGATGACTCTCCTTTTTTTGAGATTCTCCAAGATATTGTCTTGATAAAGGAAGTACAAAAGCTCGACTACGGAAAGCTATATACGAAATTTCAAGTATGTATTGATCATTTATCCGGATAGCTTCTGTACTGGGGACTATGAGATGAAAATCAATGTGATTCGAAGCCTTTTTTTCAATAGTTACGACAAAAATTTATATGTGACAAATATCAGAAGTGAATTGGCCAACAGATGAAATATCAATATTATATAAAAGAGAGAAATCTCATTTTCCTATCAAGAGGAAAGTCTGATATCTCACTCTATTCCGGGAGCTAAGACCGGTGATTTGAACGAAACTCCAGGCACTGTTTATTCTTTCCAAAATGGTATCCGAAAATTGTGTGACTTGTGCCTAATTTTCTGATTGTGATATTAAGTACTCCGGTCCCAGCACATTAATTTATTTTTCAAATTAACCATCGGGCTCTACATAGACGAATAGATTATGGATCATATTGTCCAGATCGGTAGAAAAAGTCAATACTAACTGGGAAACGAAGAAACCAACTGGCTGATTAAAAATATCACTGAAATAATTGTGAAATCTCATTATTTGAAACAAATTCATTTACAAATGTTAAGAGATGATAGAATTCAATTCTTGCATCATGTACCAAAATTTGTAGTTAACTTGTCCAACGTAGTTAATTGTGTCTAGAGCTTTTGACAAACCAATATCGTATCACGAGATTCGACAAGTTTTATACAGGTTATTTTTCCAAAAAAAGGAGTCGAAAGCCCATGATTTGAGATTCATCACAAAATAGACCATAAGTGGATTGAAGTTATAGTAGTTCTAGTAGAATCTTTCATATAAAGAAATATTGGAGCATCCCTTGTTAAGATACAGTCCCTGAAAGGGAGTACATAAAATTTTCATAACAATTTTTCCACGAGCACTGAAAAAGTTACAATATTGAAATTAACCTGACGTTTTGTAACCAAAAAGACACTTAGCCAGTAATCTATTTGTTTTACCCTATGGTTGTAAGGGGTGGAAATCGCAACCCCTAATTTCATTTTCTTATTATTTGTTTACCATTCAAAAATTTATATCCGATAGCCTGTTTTATTCTTAACAAAAATTGCCTCTCGGGTTTTCTGGGTAGATTAGATATCTGCCCTTCTACACTTCTATAGATTCCACTATTGATTCCTATTAATTCAGATTGTGGTAGGTTAACAACCCAAAAAACTACGAAAAAAATTGTCTTATGGCATATGAATGACGTTTCAATAAATTATATATCAATATACAAGCAATTGCAATGAAATCAGTTGAAATGATGAAGGGGGGGAAATGGACAATGGTCTACATAACCGTCAAAAATTTGTATATCATCATGTATCCATATTTGAAACGTTTATGGTTGAGAGCGGTGTACCATGAGGTATTTCATTTGCATTACTGATATGTGTAACTCGCTCAGATCTAACAAACTTATGTTTTCATCATCATGTTCACAGTTTGGATTTTTATGGAATTGGTGTGATAGAAAGTTGCAAAATGTGAAAAAATAAAATTCAGTGGAAACTAAAAAACGTCTAAACTATTCTCGTACCAACGGTGATAATATCAGAAATCCATTTTTACTCTCACCCCACCAACAATTAGAAAAAAAAACAACTTATATTATCCGTACAACGAACTTAGATTAGATGTTAAAAACTGTATATCACTTCATGATACGATTTTATCCCAGCCTTAATTGAATTTTTTGTTCCTAATAAAAGACTCCTCATTTTCATAGGTCCAATCAGGAAGTTCAGAGAATGTTTTCAAAGTATCTACGAAGATCCATTTGTTTTGATTCATTACAAGAACTCGACTTCATAATCATGCAAAATCGGAGGAATCGTTTTTCTTCTTCTGTGATACTATTATATGATTCAGTTGACTGCAGTATTCTTATGAGACGCTATTCATTAGCGAAAGAGCTCAACTCAACCTAAAGGCAAATGCTCCAATCAACTTAATGTGCAGAAACTTCAACAAGTCACGCTGACGATATTTCGACATTCCTAAGCTGAAACAACTTATGCATTTGTATCTTGAATGGACTCATAACTAATTGTTAGATTTTTCTGTGACAAGTTAAACACTCATTATTTACTACTCAGCTCTTTTATTATTTCTAGCATATAAATAGTTGTGTAAATAGTTTATTATTGTTGGGCAATAAAGTATATTGTAGCAGCTGAAATAAAGACGAGTGACAAAGTGAAACCATAGATGAATTATCATGAACAAACATCGACCATTAGAAAATATATTTTTTCTTTCCAATATTCGATGAGAATGAACTAGTATTCGCACTTTGGAAATAGATCTTTACGATCTCTTTTACGAGCATATTGCGCTATTATTTTCCCACATCATTGTTTTGGTCATGGCAGACAGAAATTATAATTATTACACCTCTGCAAAAAACATAACAGAGATCAATTACCCTAACACCTAATTGGTAACAATTTGGTGTGATCGAGTGGTAAGGGTATCCACGAATTGAAAAACATGTAATCCGAAATGAAATTTTCGGATTTTTTTAAAATGAACAGGATAAGTACGTCACTCGCCGCCCAATAGGCGCAAATATTTCGAAAAGAGAGGATAGTTTTGTGATACCTTTTTTTAAATTGTCTTTAAATTAGGTATATATACACTTGTATATTTTCGAGACCTTGAATAATCGTTCTTAGGCTATTACCTGTTTTGTTTTATATTTAATAATTCTCAAATAATTAGTAATGAAGCGTGATTTCAATGGAAATTAAATTCAAAATTAACTTCAATTTAATTCCAATCAATTTCCATGATAATTACGCCCATATTCGATGAAAAGTAAAACCAGTTTGATATTTCCTTTCAGAAGTCTAGACTCGAGCAGAAGGAAATAGATGAATTTGACTTCTGGTAGTAGTAATAGAATTATACCCTCCCCCCCCCGTTCTGGTAGTAGTAATAGAATTATATATTATTATAAAGATGTGGATTATTATTATATTTTCATTAGTCTGCTGAATATTTCTAGTGACCTATTTGAACGTTCCATTTTGTTTACCTCTGCTCAAAGTGGGTAAGTGACATGTTATGTTAAACAAAATATGCTCTGCTTTTGTCGAAAAATTTTCACTATAATTTGGTGTAGGTTGCCATGGTAACGCGAAACAAAATAAGCATGTCATTGGTCTAAAACTCTTGGTGTAACAACTTATGCATTTGTATCTCTATGGACTCATAACTAATTGTTAGATTTTTCTGTGACAAGTTAAACACTCATTATTTACTACTCAGCTCTTTTATTATTTCTAACATATAAATAGTTGTGTGAATAGTTTATTATTGTTGGGCAATAAAGTGTATTGTAGCAGCTGAAATAAAGACGAGTGACAAAGTGAAACCATAGATGAATTATCATGAACAAACATCGACCATTAGGAAATATATTTTTTCTCTCCAATATTCGATGAGAATGAACTAGTATTCGCACTTTGGAAATAGATCTTTACGATCTCTTTTACGAGCATATTGCGCTTTGCTATTCTTTTCCCACATCATTGTTTTGGTCATGGCAGACAGAAATTATAATTATTACACCTCTGCAAAAAACATAACAGAGATCAATTACCCTAACACCTAAGTGGTAACAATTTGGTGTGATCGAGTGGTAAGGGTATCCACGAATTGAAAAACATGTAATCCGAAATGAAATTTTCGGATTTTTTCAAAATGAACAGGATAAGTACGTCACTCGCCGCCCAATGGGCGCAAATATTTCGAAAAGAGAGGATAGTTTTGTGATACCTTTTTTTAAATTGTCTTTAAATTAGGTATATATACACTTGTATATTTTCGAGACCTTGAATAATCGTTCTTAGGCTATTACCTGTTTTGTTTTATATTTAATAATTCTCAAATAATTAGTAATGAAGCGTGATTTCAATGGAAATTAAATTCAAAATTAACTTCAATTTAATTCAATAATTTCAATCAATTTCCATGATAATTACGCCCATATTCGATGAAAAGTAAAACCAGTTTGATATTTCCTTTCAGAAGTCTAGACTCGAGCAGAAGGAAATAGATGAATTTGACTACTGGTAGTAGTAATAGAATTATACCCCCCCCCCCGTTCTGGTAGTAGTAATAGAATTATATATTATTATAAAGATGTGGATTATTATTATATTTTCATTAGTCTGCTGAATATTTCTAGTGACCTATTTGAACGTTCCATTTTGTTTACCTCTGCTCAAAGTGGGTAAGTGACATGTTATGTTAAACAAAATATGCTCTGCTTTTGTCGAAAAATTTTCACTATAATTTGGTGTAGGTTGCCATGGTAACGCGAAACAAAATAAGCATGTCATTGGTCGAAAACTCTTGGTGTGAATTTATCATTACAATATACTTGATATGATGTCATTTGGGAAAAAATTTACCCGATCTTGATATCGCAACAACATAAAAAATAAATAAAATCATATTCAATTTCAATCGAGGCGAAATCAACAGAGTTTTTGCTGTTTTGTCATCACTTTCAAATGTGTAGAGGTAATATTTGCAATCACGATTCGAGAGTGAAGTATTGAAAATGCCCTATTATTTTCAAGTTTCAAGTTTTTATTCTCAAATGATCTTGAGGGATGAAAACTTCACAACACGAAATCAAAAATATACCAAATATTACTTCTGGACTAGAATTGTTCAAAACTATAAGTTGGTTGTGGGACATAACAGCAGATGAATGCGTTATTTCTACGTTAGTGAACCATTTTTACGCGTTGAATGAGGGTGATTTTTTTTAGGTATCTTTTCTTATATAGACTTACAATTCATTATGAAAAGAAACTAAAATTTATACTCTGGAATTCATGTTTTTCAATGCGTAGATACCGTTGAAAGTTTTCATTTTCACAGCAAAATTGCTAGTCCCACCTCTTCAATTATTATAGTGAGAATCGAAAAATTCAAAATATCTATATATGCTTGAATTTTCGAAAAGTATTGCGCCTACGCTCTTAAAATAATATTATGAAATATGGGCCAGATCCTCTAGGCAATTCGAAAGAGAAACTCATTTCATTTTTCCTTCGATGATAAGAGAAATATGTCACTGAAATTGCAAAACATTCAAATTGTTTATCTAAAATAATTCAAACAAATCCAAATTCCTTATTAGCTCATTCACGATATTAGATATATCTCGTAAACAGTTTACATTTACTATCTCTACTGTTCAATATTCATAAGTAAGCTTATTTAAAAAAAATATGTCCCCCTCAAATAGATAATAGCTTCGTTTAAATCTTTCCTAATTTAAAAGGTCAAAGAACTAGAAATAACTGGAATGGAGTGCAATGTTGTTTCGTACAGAGGAAACAAGCAGAAAATTGTCAGTTTTCAAAATTAGTAAAAGTCACGAATTTCCACTCATCATTTTGATAAAGTATTTCCGCCCTCTTTTGTTTGGAAATTACTCTCCTCTCAAAGATAACAACCTTCTCTCAGACCAGAAAATCATGTCAAGGAAATAGGTTCACGTGTTGAAACCTTTTATAGAGAATAATTATTCTAACATCAAACTGATATTATTTGCACTCGACGCGTGTTTCGCTAGATAGGTTGGCATCTACAGGAGAAAAAAAAATGATTCTAAATCTTAAGGCTAAGGTGAGCTGTTTATATACTTCACAATTTGAGGTAGTGCAAAAACTACCTGCAAAGTTTTTTGGTCTGATATGGTCATCGTCTATTAACTACTGATTAATTTCTTAACAATGAACTAAAAAGCGGACTAAAAGGGATAGGCCCCCTTGTCACCATTCATATGTTTTTTCATTTTGCTATTTCTAGACATTTGAATGCATCTAGTAGTCTTGTATCATGCACATCTTTCATCAGTCTCAGATTGCTTATACCAATTCTGTGATCATTGTCCAGAGCATGTTGGGCGACACTGGATCAATACCTACTTGAATATATATATATATATATATATATATATATATATATATATATATATATATATATATATATATATATATATATATATATATATATATATATATATATATATATATATAAAAATCAGTCGAGCTTTCGGAAATGTTCATTTCCTTGATTAAGACAAAAACCTGAGGATGTGAAAAAAAGGAGAGTCAGAAACGATGTATCACACTTAAAGAGCGTTTCTTCATTGAACGTCCATTTTATAATGAAATAGAAATATTTCTAAAACTGTTAATGTACATTATGTAGGTATAGAGATTATATTGATATTTGAAAAAACGTTACACTTTATACGTTATAACCGCCATTAAACACATGTTCACCTGTTGCTTTTTTTTTAAATATCAATGTGATCTATATACATAATGTACATTAACAGTTTTAGAAATATTTCTATTATTATTATATCAATTATAAAATTGACGTTCAATGAAGAATTGCTCTTCATATGTGATAAATCGTTGATGACTCTCCTTTTTTTGAGATTCTCCAAGATATTGTCTTGATAAAGGAAGTACAAAAGCTCGACTACGGAAAGCTATATACGAAATTTCAAGTATGTATTGATCATTTATCCGGATAGCTTCTGTACTGGGGACTATGAGATGAAAATCAATGTGATTCGAAGCCTTTTTTTCAATAGTTACGACAAAAATTTATATGTGACAAATATCAGAAGTGAATTGGCCAACAGATGAAATATCAATATTATATAAAAGAGAGAAATCTCATTTTCCTATCAAGAGGAAAGTCTGATATCTCACTCTATTCCGGGAGCTAAGACCGGTGATTTGAACGAAACTCCAGGCACTGTTTATTCTTTCCAAAATGGTATCCGAAAATTGTGTGACTTGTGCCTAATTTTCTGATTGTGATATTAAGTACTCCGGTCCCAGCACATTAATTTATTTTTCAAATTAACCATCGGGCTCTACATAGACGAATAGATTATGGATCATATTGTCCAGATCGGTAGAAAAAGTCAATACTAACTGGGAAACGAAGAAACCAACTGGCTGATTAAAAATATCACTGAAATAATTGTGAAATCTCATTATTTGAAACAAATTTATTTACAAATGTTAAGAGATGATAGAATTCAATTCTTGCATCATGTACCAAAATTTGTAGTTAACTTGTCCAACGTAGTTAATTGTGTCTAGAGCTTTTGACAAACCAATATCGTATCACGAGATTCGACAAGTTTTATACAGGTTATTTTTCCAAAAAAAGGAGTCGAAAGCCCATGATTTGAGATTCATCACAAAATAGACCATAAGTGGATTGAAGTTATAGTAGTTTTCACAATAAATGGTATTGACTGAAGGATTATAATAAAAGCAATTAGACCCTTAAGTTGTAAAATCCGAGATGCACATCATAAATGTAAAAGGACCGGATTCAGGTAATTTTGTTTCTCAGAGAGGAATTGTAGAGGATTACAGCTTACACTTCTTGTTCATTTTAGTCTTTGTATTTCATTGGAAATGTTCACTTGTATTACGGCGTGCAATGATTTTATAACATTTATTTGTTATTACAGACAATAATAGCAAAGATTTTATACCCCAACGTACAGAATAGGCAGTATGTGGCGTCCGTGGATGAAAAGTAATAGTGCTTCTTCCAGTGGTTCGTTAAAGAAGAATCACTTATCTTGTGACGCGAAAATCATTATAAAAAATGTGTATAGTTCCTTACTTCAGCAAGGATATAACGCGGGTGCTGCAGCAAAAGTAACCAGTAATTTGACGAAGGTGCCTCTTACTTCAGTTAGACGAATTGTTGAAAATTCCATGGAATCAAGAGAAAAGCGTGAAGATTTCGGTGTCACAAAAAATCTGAAACAGCAGCTCATCAATGACGAAACTCACATCAACTGTGGCCTCACTACTCTTTGGCGAGCTCTGTCTGCAATGGGCTTCAAATATCGCAAAATTGACAAGAGACAAGTAATAATGGAATCCACACGTTCAATAAACTGGCGTTCTGAATATATAACGTCAATAAGAAAATACCGGTCTGAAAATCGGCCAATACTGTACCTCGACGAGACGTGATTTGACACGCATGACACCCCTTCCAAAGGATGGTCTGATTCCTCTGATAAGTGTAAAACAAGAGCACCATCAAATAAAGGGAAGAGAATCACAATATTACGCGCAGGATCAGAAAATGGTTGGATCCCACACGCTATGTGGCTTTCTGCCAAAAATATTAAGGACTCTTGTGTTGATTATCACGAAGATACGACAGCAGAGCTTTTTGAAGATTGGTTTAAAAATTGTCTGTTACCCAACATTTCGCCAAACAGCGTTATAATAATGGACAACGCAAGATATCATAGTCGACAATTGCAAAAAATTCCTGGCTCAAAGAATACGAAATTGGAGATTCAAAACTTCATGGCTGCAAATGACATATATTTTGAGGAAAATTATACAAAAAAAGAACTTTTACAAGTGCTGCAGTCATTTTGTTTAAAAAAAACGTAGGTTTGTGATACAATTGCAGAAGAATTGGGACATACGACTGTGTTACGACGATGGTGTTACGACTACCTCCCTACTACTGCGTGTTCAATCCCATAGAGCTTATTGTGGCACCAACTTAAATCGAGCGTGCGCGGAAAAAATACTTCTCAGACGTTAAGTGGTAGTGTGGTAGAATTAATTAGGAACTGTATGAATCACATTCCTACCGAGAGTTGGAAAAGTTCTGTTAGTCATGTTATAAATGTTGAAAACTCGTACCTTTCTGTAAAATCAATTGCGCCAATTATAATTAATTTAGATGAGAATAGCGATAGCGACACTGAACTAAATATAGAATGGGATTGTAACATTTAAATAAATTACTTGTATATCTCCTACATTATGCAAAATTCAAATTTCTTAAGTTCGACCCTGTAGCACATTTGCATCTTTTACCAGATGATTTTTACACAATAGGATTAAATCGGGTAGTTAATTGCAGTTAATAAGCCAATACCATTTACTGTGAAAAATACTATACTTATGGGAAAATGTGAATTATTGCAAGGGTACCATGTGTTCTCCGGTAGTTCTTTCAAGAAGGTGAAATACAGGGCAATAACTTTCAGAACTAATTAGAATTATGCAATATGTTTCATTTGTATTTCACGATATGAAGTACACAGAAAAAATGTAAGACAACCAAGAGGTATTCAAAAAAAATCGAATTCATTACTTCAGCCTCTCAGTAAGGCACAGTTGAAGAGATATATCGAGACAAAAAAAATATTATGAAACAGGAACATTTCAGAGAATGATTTGCTTTCAGCCACATACCTCAGATTCAGTGAACCGCCCGACAAAAATATGGATGCCAATTCAGAGCTTATTTCGGATACAAGATCATTATGAAGAATAAGATTTGAGAAAATCTCAAAGACGATCAAGAATGGTTGATGATAAATTGTCGAAGAGAATATCAACAGTAAGATATATCATGAATGTAAGCCAACTCTTCATGGAGTATTACCAAATTCTGGTTCTTTACCCATCGATGATGAATACATTGTTGAGTTTCCGACTCAAAAAGTTTCGGCAAAAAACAAAGATACATACAGTATGAGGTGGCCTCTCCCCGTAAAACATTTGGGGCCACCTTCCAAACGGTCCATCAAATAATCAAACTTTCGATGTTTACCGCCTTGTTTCACAAAAATAAACCACTATCGATAAAATACCTGTCACCAAAGTTCACTTTCCACTCTCTCAAACAAGCTCAAAGATAAATGCGTATATATACCATGAATCTATTTCCCATTGCGATCTGTTGACATTTGACGAAGTTGTTGTTCTCCGAAGCAAAATGACTGGAATCTGCCGAAGAGGCAACGATATCGCAAGGGATATCATTGGTTAGCGCTAAATTCTGTTTTCCATTTGACAACAGATACCGTTGTCTCCTTTTAGTCCTTTCACTTCGACTTCTGCGATTTGTCCTGGGCGTGGCTGTATCTTCTATCATGTTTTCCAAACCCGCACAAATTTTCCTCACTGAAGTTCACTGTCAACTTTCGAGTAGAACGGATGAGATGCGTACTCTTGGGCCATAGTTCGCTGACCCCCTTTATCTCTAATGACACTCGAGAGTGTTTACTGAAATGGCCGAAGCACGAAAAATATTGATTTTTGAATAGATCCTATTTAAATAAACATCTGTTATATTACGATTTTTGTATGTATTTTCTAAGTAGCAATGATAAAACAAATTGTTAATGTGATATTCATGAGAAATTATCAGTGCATTCTTAATATTCCACGTTAATTGGTGTCAAATGTCTTCGAGAGATTTTTTCTTGGTCGAGATCAGTGACGGCTTGTACGTATCATTCGTGGTTTGACGTATTGCATGATGCAACTTGATATCAAAAACGTTTTTCATCTTTAGGTTAATCTCTAGGTTCACACGCAAACGAAATGCATATACCCAATAATCAACAAAATGGTTAGGGCTTTCGCGGCAGGAGTTTTCAGCATCACTTTTTCTGTTTCGGTTTGAAAGCTATCGTTTTTTGGAATTTCTTCCTGACTTTTCGCTGGCGCGAGTGGCTAGCTTCTTCAGAGGCTCATGCATCTTGAGTTGGTGAGTTGAGTTAGTTGAGTCAGAGTCATCGCAAACAAAATTAAATTGCAATTAAAATTAACAAAACACCCATAAATCTCAACATTTCTACGTATCCTCCGTTTTTCATGAAACATAACTGAGATATGATTGACATGTCAATAGATTCCATTTGAATAAGGCCAAACATGAGCAATTTACAAAGAATAGCAATGACAATGAAGACAGCAATTTGTTAGAAGCTTTATGTAAATAGTTATGTTCCGTCTAGTTTACCCAGTAGACAAAATTGATATGTTTACTTTTGAGATAAATTATGCCTTTTTCGCCTCGGTATGGAAGATACCATTTGTTTCTGTGTTATTGGAGGATGGGACACCGTCCATCACTCCCAATAAAGAGATAATGTAGTTGCTAACATATGCTGTTGGAAACACTTTATAACATGTTGAAAACTGCAGTGGTTTCATTCTGGATACAACCTCAGAATATCACCTTCCTAGATAGTCGTATATATGATATTCGAAAAAATAGGTTTCATAATGGGTTTTTCCGTTAACCAGCCGTCGCCTGAGATCAGCAGAATGGATCTCTATGCAACCAGACTGGCCAGAGCAAGACATACGTCGCCATTGGTCTTCTCCTTTCGCCAATGTAAGGCCAGAAAATCTAGCTGTTGTTCGAACTGGTACCGCCACTTTGGAGATATTCAACCTCTGGTATAACTCGATAGTCAGAGCCAACCAGTTCTTTAAAAGAATGAAATAGTAAATAGTTATAAGCGTTATGGAAAAACAATCGGTTCATTGAATTATTAGAACGCCCAGGAATAATTCATGATTGATTGACCCACTTGCTTAGGTTTTGAATTATCACAAAGGAACAAAAGCCTTAGCAATATATATTTCTTAGGAAACTGATCGTGTTTAGCACCAACGAGACATCTTCCCAACAGCGTGCTTTCATTTTGAGTTTTCTCTCTTGTAGATCGTTCCATATCGTTGGTTGTGAGATTTAATATGACACCATACCCATCAATGCTGGTGTTGCCTAGGAAACAATTCTGACTTCTATTCTATTTTTACTTTATATCAAATATCTGCTCAGAGCAAATCATTTTCCATTGCATAGTTCTACAGACAACAGTATTCAATGTGCCGACAGCTGCTGAGTTCCATTTAGAAACAAAGACTTGATCGTGTTGATGATACCTCAACGACAAATCAAGCCACTTCTGTTGTGGCATGACATTTGCTCTTCTGAAATATCATCAAACGTTCCATCTTCAGTAGTTTATTCGTAAGGTGCCCCCTCACAACTCATTCCAACTTATCCAATGCTTGTACCCCAATCATAATGATTTTTTATCACAAAACTGCCGTGATGCACGTTCCTCTAATTATTCTAACCACCAAATTATTTCGTGGATTTATATACGAGTTTGAAGTAATATCTTTGGTTTCAGGATGTATGATCTGAACGCATGAACAAAAAGGTTGGTTATTTTAATGGCATGGGCATCAGTAAACGGAACCGTGAATCATATTTTGATATACCCCCAGAAATAGAAAAACCTTTTCAAGTCACTACGGTCCCAACTATAGTCGTGCAGAAATACCTCAACCGCCTCAAGAGTAATGCAACCGGTTCTGATAATATCTCACTCCAAATGATCCACTTTATTGACATGCATATACTGAATCCCTTAACTTTTCTCATCAACGAAATTTTAACTAAGAGTGTTTTTCCAGAATGTTGGAAAAATAGCTCAATTATTCCTATAGCTAAGTGCAATTCCCCTTCGGATTTTCCTGACTTGAGGCCTATCACTATTCTACTGAGTCTCTCGAAAGTAATGGAAATGAACATTAAGGATCAGATTTGTAATTTCATAAATGAACACCTAACCATCACCTCGGTGCAGTCCGGTTTCAGACCTCAACACAGCACAACCACAGCCTCCATCACCGATGACCTTTTCAAGGCCATTGATGAGAATAAATTAACATTTTTAGTTCTCCTGGACTATAGTAAAGCCTTTGATGCCCTCGACTTTGATATTCTGTGCCAGAAACTTATATTTTTTGGCTTTTCTGTGAAATCGATGTCTCTGATAAAAAACTACCTATCAAACCGAACACAAAGAGTTGTCTTGAATGATATGACCTCAGAGGCTCTACCCTTACTAAAGGAGTTCCTCAATGATCTATTCTTGGTCCTTTATTATTCAGCTTGTGTATTAGTGACCTTCATCAATCTGTAGAAAAATGTAACATCCATCACTATGCAGACGACACTCAACTGTATTTCTCATTCCAGTTCTCTAACATTGATTCTACTCAGCGTCACATCAATCACGATCTACAGGCTATTTTTGACTTTTCTTCAGCACATAAATTGCAGCTGAACTCTTAGAAGTCGGCAGTGATGATTTTTGGACCAAAAAAATTTCGAGATATTGACAAAAACACAGTCCAAATCCGCATTGATGGTGACATTTTACCTTTTGTAACCGAAATAAAAAACTTAGGTTAGGTTGACACTCCGCATATTCACCTTATGAGTTAGGTGTATGTATATTGTTTTACTGTGTCTACAATATGAGGGTGAATAAAGACGTTTTTTTTATTATTATTATTATTATTATTATATAATGATGGCCAATGGGTTCAGATGAGTTTCGCCACGTATCTTAGGTCAACGATGACAGAGGCTGGCGTTTGAACCTAACCTCGAAATTATTCTTAGAAAATTTCAGCAATTCATTATTTAGGTCAAAGTTCCTCTCATATTATCTTTTTTTAGTAATTTCAGTCAACTTCATCATATAGACATGGAAGTTCGAGACACAAATATCGATAGTGCTTGCTTTGATAACCTTGATACGAATATTACAAAGAAAAATACTCCAGAAGCCTTCAAAGTAGCAACTATAGTAACAACTGCTCCTAAGTGGATCAATGCGTGATTATTTCTGTGTGGAAATGGCATCCTTGTTGAGTTATAATTACGCTAATTGGAAGATTCATTTATCAACTATTACATATTTTTATGAAACAGCAATGTTTACTCAAGTAGAGTAATATCTCGGGTGGACCAAATAAATTTGTCCCAAGTGACCCCTATGACATCAGCCAGTGGCGTAACTCGTTTTTATTTCAGTTCAGTAAGCTTTTATTGTTGATGAACACCAAGTTTTTTTTGAAACTGATTTGTGTACAGCTTTACTTGATGGTTTGAAAAAAATCAATAGAACCAATACCTCTCAACAAGGAACTTCACTTCGAAATGACTTTCAACATTGGATACTGATTATATATCGACAATCCAGTCTCCCAAGTTTAATCATCCACAAAATATAAGGATAACTTTGATATCCTTTATGTTTTCAGTAAGGGCATTAATCCCCTCTTCGTTATTTGCGCTATTTCTCATATTTTAGGATTTGTGAATGGGATAATCATTTGGAATTGATTCTGAATTTTCTATTGCATGTTAGGTAAAGAGTTCATTCAAAAACAACCTCTACAACAGATACTCAGTATACTACACGGAAGATATTCAAAATTCTGGGAAATTATGGTTATTGACTACATCTACTGAGGACTCCTTGTATATCGGTAGCATCATAGCTCTCATGAACTCCTAATATTGTTTGTTATAAAATTTGAAGTGATATCTCGGTGTTTTGTAAGTTCTAACTCAAAATACGATTATGTAATCGATGATTCGTCTAATGCAAACAGTCTCTGTTTGTACGTTATTCGTTTTAAAATTATATTGTCAAGGATCTGAACAGATATCACTTTTCACATTTTTATATTTCATCAGCACAAAAATGTATCCATAGACGTAAACATGAATATAATAATAAAAGTGATATTTATTATCACAGTAGTTGTAATCGATTTGTATGATGAGGAAAAATCAATTGAAGGTTTCAAAGGATACCAACTTCGAAAGAACAGTTTGTAAAACGAATCTACTTTTAAAAACCCTCAAGTTCGTACATATACGAAATATAGGAATATCTGATATTTGTGATGAGCCCAGGAGAACATTTGAATTATTCAAAAAACCTACATTGCATAAATGTATATAATGTGAGGTCCATTTTTTTTCGAAGGCACACACAGAATTTGTAGTAACTACACTTACAATTGCGTGAGCCTTTCTCGATATGAAAACACATTATTAACCAGAGGTGAGTTACCCCGGAAAATAATACCGTACCCTCAAACCATATTAAAGACACGTTTGTTTTCATTCATGAGTAAACAGGAAAGAGCTGTTTGTCGCCCGTCTAAAACAAAACGTGTATTTCACAACATGTAGGTATTCAACGAATTACAGATATGTTGATAATAATAGATTCTGAAGTTTAGATACTCATTGAGGAAGAATAGAAATTCAAAACACTCCCTGACCGAAAATTTCACGATGAAACCATTATTTTTCAAATGTGGCGTTTCCGTGCTACTGAGAAGAAAATGTCGCTATTTGTATCATTGCGCATTATATAATTTGTAAAGTATTCAATGCTGAAGGAAGGAGATGGTGCTAGTCTTTTATGAACAGGAAATATCACAGTTTCCTGTATTATTCTCACTGACAATGGCTTTACAAAACCGCGACACGTGTATCACTATACAATAGCTTCTTCAAGCAGAATAACAATAATTGAGGAAGCTTTTGTACAGTGAAACACGTGTCGCGGTTTTGTAAACCTATTGTCAGTGATTCGTACAGGAAACTGTTCAATTCTATAGATTTCAATACTAATTCTCCACTTTTTCGAATTGTAGTAGGTTGAACCCAAATAACTACGAAGATATTTCCTGTGAGATTTTCACTATACCTAATAAGAAAAGTGATTCTACCTAGCTGAAAATTCATTTAGTAAAGATGTTTGGTTGCCATTTCGTCTTTACTTTCCATGTTTGAAACTTTTGTTATTTTTTTTTTCATTGTTCTGATTTTCACAGTGTATTTTGTTACTTTGCAGCTTCTTCTTTCGTATTTTTCTCAAGTTGTTACTCGATAGGTACAGGAAAGAGGAGAATATAAAAAAGGTTAGTACCAGGACATTTGAACATAATTTGCTGAGGAACAAACATAATACCTTCTCTACATTGCACTACGTACAGTTTTAACACCCAGTTCCAGTGATTTTACTGCATTGGCAATTATTTCAAGAATAATTTTTCGTAGAGAGAGAAAGAGACTGATTCCGTTGCAATATTTGTTATATTTTGCATTAAATAGCGAAAAAGACCATAAACTGACGGAAATATTCGTCAATATTTTTTCAATTATATTTACAAAACTCACAACGAATATATATATATATATATATATATATATATATATATATATATATATATATATATATATGCTGTCTGGAACTTCCGGATGAACCGCGTCTGGAATTGTTCTTCTGCCAACGTTTCGGCTCCCACTTTGGAGCCATTCTCAAGACTTCTTGACTTGGTGGCGAGGCCTAAGTCTCCTTAACCCCCAGCACTCATCTTGACAGAGTGAAGATTGTGGTTTGGTGGATATAGAGATGGTATTTATAGCTGTATGAGAATCCGACGTTGTTGAAACTGTCGGACTGTATACAGGCCTGGTTTGAGGAGGATCAATTAATGGATTTGTTCGAAGGGATAATAATGGTTTCCAGGAATTGGGGAGCCTTTGTGAGTCGTCTCGTTTGTTGAGGCATTGAGGGCGTTTTTCAATTTTTATTGCTTCGCGAATTTGAAATTGAAAACTTTATTATTATCCCTTCGAACAAATCCATTAATTAATCCTTCTCAAACCAGACCTGTATACAGTCCGACAGTTTCAACAACGTCGGATTCTCATACAGCTATAAATAGGTACCATCCCTATATCCACCAAACCACAATCTTCACTCTGTCAAGATGAGTGCTGGGGGTTAAGGAGACTTAGGCCTCGCCACCAAGTCAAGAGGTCTTGAGAATGGCTCCAAAGTGGGAGCTGAAACGTCGGCAGAAGAACAATTCCAGACGCGGTTCATCCGCTGACCAAATACAGAACTCCACTTCAGAACAAAAAGAGCTAATCGAGAATCACAAGAATAAAAAAAGTTTCAGTATGTTCCTCTGAAAAATTTGCCTTGCTTTGAGTTGACGAATATTGAGTGTTCAAACTGCGTTGATACACCAAACCGAATCGACAATGGAAAATATAAGTAAGATGATAAAACCGTACGCTCTGAAGTTTTTTTTTGATCAGATACATTCTGATTTCAATTTCTGATGCCATTTGATATTTTGAAATCTGAAATTGTAATTCTTTTATAATTATCAAGACTCTGAAGTCCCTCTTGAATTTGTTCCGTTTCGAAACGATATATTGATATGTTCTGAACATTTTAATTGGTCTAATAGCATCAATAAATATTTCATTTATATTTATACCAAATATCAAATCATACACTCAATCGAGATATGAGAACAATACGACAAAAGAAGATCGCAAATCTGTAATTAAATCGTCCTTCGGAAGTTCCACCCTATCTCATTTTCAATGTGTGAATTAATACTTTGTGTGTAATTATTTGCAATCTCCAAAGAGTGTTTATTACTGAATTCTCCTCGTATTACTTCCTAAAATTCATTTTTTCTTCACATTGATTCGAAAAAAGCTATTTATTTATTTCCTTCACTTCTCTAAGACGGTACTTGCTACTTTTTCTCCAATGAATAATATCTCATTAACCACTTGTAGCTCGTGGATTTATTGGAACACTGTGTATTTGAAGAACGTTCGTACGATATCATTCACAGATAATAATTGTTTTCGGTCGATTGTGTATTAACGAAGGCGAAATTCAAAGATGGCTTACCATTTCAAGCAATTATCCCAATAGATTCATCAGGTGTTTATCTCCAAAATAAAAGTGCACTTTCTATCGTCCAGCACCAAACTTTCGCGCAAGAGAACTACAGCCGTGATATCTCTTCAGGAAGAGTTTCACAAAACTTCTTAGATCTATCTCAACACACCATTCATTTCTTCCTGATAAGGACGAGACAGTTTGTATACTTAACTGTTTGATAACACATTTTATTTTTACTGGGTTTACAGAAACCTTTTAGAAACAAATCTACATCGCTCGCCAGTCATAGCCAACTTGTTTAAGTCGCTGTAACTAGCGCGTTCTGAATTTTGCACGATTACCTTCGCCGATAAAAAGTGAGCTGTTTTATCATTGATAAAATAGGCGAATACCGATACATTCACGAAAATCGATATACCGGGAGAGCCAGATATTATTCGCACTCGGATTGATAGTGGATGGTGGGGTGTTTATGATGGAGCGTGTACTACGGGGTGACTCAAAATATATAGTAGGTAGACTTTCACGAATGAATATTATAGTAGGTGCTCAACATGCGCGCCCATAGAATTTTTTGATGAGGTAGCGAGAAAAAATGCTGACTGAAATTTCTCAACGTTATAAATAATATCAACAGCGTTTATGGTGTTTTTTTGCCGAATTTCGAAAGTGAAGCAAAAACTTGGTATGATGTATGGTTTATTAAAGATCTACCTTCGCAGAACTTTGAGTACATCGATTTAATTACTGAAGCCGAGCAATTTTATCCTTCTGTAGCGTTGGCATTTGAAGTAGCGTGTACTCTACCAGCTACTACCTCTTCTATTGAGCGTTCATTTAGTACCCTACGACGAGTGAAAACATGGAACAGATCTACTATGAGAGATGATCGTTTGTCGGGATTATGTATGTTGAGCATACACCGCAAAAGAGTACTACAGAATAAGAAATTTCATCGATGATACCATCAACGACTTTGGGAAAATGCCCCGAGGTTACAGTTTCTTTTTAGTAAATAGTAAATAGATTTGAGTACATTCCATATATTTTATTCGTTGTTCAATGTGATTTTTCAAAATTAATGTTAATATATGTATTATTGAACGTTTCAATTTCCTGAATAACAAATATCCCTGATTACGTTAAACATTTTTTTTATATGAAAAACTTATATGAACTTATGAGGTAGCGACCGCTACCTCCGCTACCCTCTATGTGCCCGCATGGTGCTCAACTCGACAAAATTTGTTATAATTACGAATATTATTTGCTAGTCAATCAAATAATAAGTACCAAGACAGTATAAGAGTCCAAAAACAAACTGTTATAAATGGATCAGGTTAGGTTATGTAAAGTCTAAGGCATAGCCTTTCTAGCCGTTTATTCTGGTAGAAAGAGATATTAGGTTATGATATTCAATTCAAAGGGAAATTTTATAACGCCAGTGTATGACGTATGAGGCCGATGACGCAGTTTTCACACGCAACGGATGGGTTGGAGTCAGGCCAGCTTGAATTAGATTTTCAAAAAGTGAACATGTCTTTTCAATTTCTTTCCCTCAATTATGACAGAAGAAGTAATAAAATCTACCGCATATCACAGCACAGTGAACTTGAGTTTTTCCTTGAGAGCGATCCCCGACTTCACTACCGCCAGATGAAGCTAGTGTAATTGGAGGTCGAACCACAGAACTCTGCGAGGTATAACTATTCGGTGGGAATAAGAAACTCAACAAACCACAGTATGGATCATACTTCATTACTCATGGTTTTTTTACTTTTTGGAGAAAACTGATTGAAAAATTTGGTTGTTGAACCGTCAGAGCGTTCAAAAAATTGATTTAGATAACCACCTCTGTATCAAATCAAAAAAGAAATGATCCAAATGACAGCTGACATGACCTCCAACCTAAGTAGCCTCTTCTTCGAGCTTTCCGTAATAGTCTGATTTCAATTATACATACCAGATTAATGTCCTGAAATCCATTTGTATTTATGCATTATGTATCGATATTTCATACATTTCATTTCTATATCATTTCTATTTTTACTTGTGATTTGATATATGCCTTTTTATATATATATTCAGTCCATCAAAAATATATTGAGTATCATAACGAAAAAAAAAAATATTTATATATATATATATATATATATATATATATATATATATATATATATATATATATATTCACTTATAATACAATATCAATACAAATTTTCGAAAAGTCTTGAAGAAGGAGGCAAACTAGCTTTCGAAGAGTAGTTCAAGGAAAGTATATCCAATTTTCCATATATTCTTCAATTTGATCTCAAAAGTTATAAAAAATTCCACACGTAACTGTCAAAATAATCAGTCAATTTCGCTTCTTGATACATTGCAATTACGTATCGCGGCAAATTTAACCATTTGCCCTAAAAAAATGTTTCACAAGAATTGAAATCTTTTTTATTTTATCTTCCAGAGGAGAGAAAATCCCAGAAAATGCAAAACTACAGCTATACAGCTGGATCAATTCTCGAATCACTAAACACTGTTTTAAGAAAAATAGTTCTTATTATGTTCGTACCTAACTCAATTTTATACATAATATTTGTAATGACTGTATCGTTTGTAGTTATCGACATGTTTCTTCCCACATTTTCTGTTGGAATACATTATAAATATCGACTTCTATTCTATTCTTGATTCGTCTTGTTTTTGAGAACTATTCATCCAGTAAAATTTCCCTTTGTGGCTTCATAAATACATGATGATGGATATAGAAAAAAAATTATTGTCCTCAATTCCTTCCTATATCTGTACCTGTCTAGCTTTAGACAACATTGTTTTTTCTTAGCTGTCATAATATTCAGGTACTCAACATTATGGAAATATTCTATTCACATGAACCACTTGTATTTCTTGACACTGAGAAACGAATTTGCAGTCATTTCATTGAGTGAGCATGTTCCCAATTCAGCGTGTTTACTCTTTTGGCTCACTCAGTATTGGAAGTCGTGTATTGTACACGTAGTAGCAACACATTTTTTGTCTACCTAACTCGCTAGGTCTGACTTTCACTTGGACGACTCCAGTCGTGGGACAAATGAATATTATCAGTCAAATCGAGTGCTGAAATAACGACTCTAATATTGGATATACAGGGCAAATCTGGAAGTTGAGAAAAAGTACCGTTATTGATATTCTTTGGTTCTTCTCCGAATATTCATCGAGGTAAGATCCAACTCATTAAGCTAAACTTCTGCCCGTAGCTGGATCTAAAATGTGTGACTCCGAATTTTTGATAGACCTTTCGGCTCCCACTTTGGAGCCTATATCAAGACTTCTTCGCAACTTGATGCCGAGGTCTAAGTCTCCTCAAACCCCAACTCTCATCTTGACAAAGTGAAGACTGTGGTTTTGTGGATAGAGGAATGGTATTTATAACTATATGAGAGTCCGACGATATTGAACATGTGGCGGACCCAGTTAGGTGTGGTTTGAAAAGAATCAATTAATTAATCAAATGGTCTTTCGAACAATTCGTTCAGGGCAGTCTCAAATCTACCCATACAGTAGGTTTTGGCTGGCACCTGTCAGAACAACTACTCCCCCTGGCTAATACCACGGCGGGCATTGAATTATATCCAACCGGTGCCAGAGCAGGTTTCTTCACAGAAGAAAATCCTGCATTTGCTTTTGGCGATACAAATGAAGGAATTGATTTTCAATTATAGAGACGGACACACTTGTAGACCGGTTTCGGGCTATTTGGCCACTCGTCAGTACAAGGCAGTGCCATCATCATGCAATTCTCGTCCAATGACTCAAGATGGACGAGCCTTTGAAGCCTTAACCATTTTGTTATAATCGAATATCATTTATTTCTTTATTTAAATTTGTTTTTGACAAATATTTCACATTCCATTTTTTTTCAACATTTCCTTTGATCAATCAACCCTTAATTTCATTGACCAAAAAATCCATTCCAATCTCTTGTTTGGATTTGATTTCCCTACTTGATTTGTATATTTTATCCATTCGTTCTTAGCAACATAGTATTCAATATAGTTAATAATATGGAATATGGAAGTCCGAACCATTACCAATCAGCAAGGAACATTGTCAACCAGATTCAAACAAATAATCGGATATTATGAAACAGCAATCAGATACTATTTTTGATTCAAAACACTTCCAATACCAAACTTCTCTACAGAACAAGTTGTATTGTACTCGAATAAGACCATAAGAAAATATTGCCCTCTTGGGACACTATTTTCTTCATCGAGCAAAATATGAAAAAAATGCTGATTTTATTTTATTATGGAATCCGTTGTACGAAACTGGAATCTTTCCACCACATAGTCATATATTGCAGAGCTCTGCTAACAATTTGTCTCTCAGTCACATTTTTATGGGAGAATATAATCAACTAAAGCTGCTGCTCTGATTACCCTGCTCATTCATGAATGGATCCATGGCAGAATCCGCGACTCACAGGATTTTACATTCCAGCAGAACTTCCACTTTAGTAAACCTTTTAAGTTCTCCAAACAGTTGAGTGTTTACCGCTCGAAAATTATTGCACATTGTTTACAATTAGATTGGCTGCTCCAGTTGCGAATCATCCATCTCGCTCAGCTATTAGTTGGATCCACCCCTATTTCACGACGTGCCGTGGAAATTAATCATTTCATTAACGAAATTTTGCTCCAGATAAAAATGGCTGTTTTGAACCTGCAGGCTGGAATCCGCGAACCCCAAAATATCTAATAATTTTTAGGTCTAATCACACTTTAATTGAAATCGTTCAGGGGTGAAATTGCTGTGAGCGTTGCTAATCTATTTATGGGAATCCAATCTACTGGGTGGAAAAATTATCAGCTGGTGTCTTTGGATCATATCACTTATAAAGTGTAATAATGAGAAAATTGAAAGTTCCGTCGAAATAGATACCAATGAACGTTCAAGGGAAAGACGCAATAGGAAGTCTGCATTCAAGAACGTTCGGCTCAAAAGCGCGTATTCCAGCAGCTTTTCTATCGATCTTGTTCAACGATACATATGTCCCTCCTTCTCAACCATTCCTGGTCACAGAATAGTGTCGATCTTGAGGGGCATTCCCTGCTCATCATTACTTGAGGAACCTCTTAGAATTGTAGTTATGTTACACTCTACTCAGGGTCTCTTGTGAGGATGGAGTTCAAGCAGAGTTGAGCTACGTGGAGCTCAGGTGTAGCTAGGTATAGCTTTATTGTGGATTGTAGAGGATCGAACATACACCTCAGCCTCACCGTAGTGTGGTCTGTAAGATCTATTCGAAGCTCTTGTACTGAGACTTCTGATCAAGTTGATCATATTCCTTGGGGAACTTCATTCAAGTCGGAGGGTAACAATTCCATTTCGTCTAGAAGCCAGGAGTCCTTCACAGAAATGGGGCTCGGCAGTCGCAAATCAAATGATCTGTAGTAACGGCAATTCTCGTCCCAGGTCACTTAGGCATCATAAGCAATGAAAAAGCCGATGATCTCTCATCGACAGCTCTTACTGGACTCGAGCCAGTAGTTAAGGTACCCAAAACGATGGTACGGAATCACATAAGGAATTGGGAGAGAACAAAACATAGAGACTACTGAGAAAATCTACCTAGTAGCGCCCACGGGAAAAATTTCATAGAAGGGCCGTCGAGAAAAATGACTAAAGACCTGCTTCTGTGCAACAAGAATCAGATAAGGGTTATAACAGGGCTACTGACTGGACCCTGTCCATTCAAAGGACACCAGAATAAGATAGGGCTGTACAACGGCGACCTTAGCTGCAGACAATGTAATGAAGGAACAGAAACAGCTCGACACGTACTTTGCGAATGTGAGGCTCTGGATCATAAAAGGCAACAAATATATGGAAAACCAATTTTGGATCCAGAATATGACAAACACCCAGCAATAAACCTGCACAAACCTATGCGGGGGACAAAGTTATTGAAATGGGTGTCATGAAGTATAGGCTAGCAAAGCGAAAAAGCCCTAGAGAAGTGCTTTCTGGAGGCATTGCAGTGAATGACAGGTCAGACGGCTTTCACGAAGTAAAAAAAAAAACGAAATCCTCACTGTCAGCTGTGTCAATTTCCCATTGAGAACTATGTGCGCTTCAGCTAAAAAAACTTTCCATTCTCCCACTAACAGACACAAAACAACTATGTAGTAAGGTCGTAGGAGATTATCGTTTTGTCCAGGACATGAAGATGAGTTAGGTTAAATTTTCAATTTGCAATCGAACGGTGTCTTGTTTAATTTCTCAATAGATCAGAATTTTTTTCTTGAGCGTTGAGGATCGACACTGTCACGTTTCAGGGTGCTCCAGAGGAACGCATAGTAAGTTATCAAAAAAGCTCACACAGAACCCAGAAGACTTCTGAACAGTATTGGCGAGGGACAAGGACAGGCAAATTCAAAAATTATTGGTTGTGGTTCCTAAGAATCTATTTTGATTCTGTTCGTATAAATTTTTCAATTAATCAAGTTGTCTCCATGCCACAAGACAAATTGATCAAAAGGGCCCTGAAATCTCCTAATGCTACCGCTGAGCATCATAAAGAGGTAAATTTACCTAATTCAACGAACGAATCTTACATGGATCGATCGGCATATAAAGATAACGCCAGACGTTCTCAATGAAGAAGATTCCCGTCGTCAAGGCCAGAATATACGAGTCCGAAAGGATCTTCTCCTTTCGAGCATAGTATAAAAGGGGGGACAATTCATCGAAAAGGCAGTTTTTAGGAAATAGTTTTGAATGTTTCAGTCAGTTGAGAAGTCTAAGTGTTTTGTAAACTAGTTAGGTGCAGTAGTTGTATTTTATAATGGACTAAATAAAAATAGTTCAGTGTCGTTCGGATTATCATTTATATAAATGAACCCAGAAAAATCGTAACAAATTATAAAAAACCTAATCGAATGCCTCAGTATACATATTTAATACGTTGAAAAACAGCATCTGCTGACACCCCGCCCTTTCTTAATTGAATAAAGACCATTCATTATCATTATTATTATAAACCACCTGAATAATTCAGAAGATATCACGATATAACAGTAAGACATAAAACCCACTTGCCTACTTCCAAAACCACTTCCACCGATACCTGTTGAGGGTGATGATTCAAATTGTTGGAATACTGGGAAATTTCCCAAGAACCGATATAAAAACTTGCTCAATTCCGATAATGGTCTTTCAATTCCACCACCTTGTTCACCCCAATCCCTAGGCGGAATTAGGAAAAATTAATGGCATATTAGCAGGCGACTAAAAGTAATTTAGCAATATAAATTATGCAAATTGTTTTACTTCACAATCAGCCACAGATTTGGGACAACGTGATTTACGCAGTCTAGTATTACCTACCCTGATGGTGTTGGTCAGGGGTGTCTCATTCGAAACTGTCCACCCCTTTCCTTATAAAAAGTCGGTCATTTTCACGTAGAAGGTAGAAATCAGTGGCGTTTTCTCAGGTATGAGGAAAACTTTTGTTTCAATCACATAACACGGAACACTTTCAATCGATACGCATTTTGCCAACAATGTTGACATCGTCCATAATCTTGCATGTTCTGTACCGTAAATTATCCTATGGATCTTTAATTGAATACTCAGTGTTTATGCTCGAAGCATATATATATATATATATGTTCTTCGAATATTTCACAAATATTCGGAATATATGTTCTCTGTTGCATATTTATGGAATATTCTGGGAATATCCAGTGCTGTCTGGTCAATCGCATACATATTTGGTTTCTCAAAAGTTAGCAGCTTGAGAAAAGAAGTTTTTCGTAAAACTGATTCACTACAAATATTAAAGTTTCTACATATTTTCCTCAATTTGAGTGAGAAAGGAATTATCCATATTAGCCACTGAACGCCTTTAGTTCAAAGGATTATTATCGGATAATACATCCACTTTCAAGCAAATACTATCAGATCAACCATCTTGCATAACGGTAATACTGCCTCATTTCTATACTTCAGAACAATATAATTGAAATTGGAAATCTCAAACAACTTTCTTATTACGTAACAAGCACATAATGCCACGACGTGATTTTGGCTCCCACAACTTCTATTATATATTGAATACTTTAATTACAAAATCCGCCTTTCCATTGAAGATGACATCCTTTGAGGTGTAGTTGTAGATTATATCCTCCATAAGATAAATATTAATTATACAGTTGTCAAAAACATACATTAGAGCAGGATAAGATAAATTCAGCACAGCAAGGCTCTAGTTGCTCTACAAAGGATGGCGTATCTGCATTTTTCTGAATGAGGATCAGCTGTCGAGGAGAAATAGGAAGGGTGGGTCCTGTCAACAAGTACCTAACTGGCAGGTTTTCAACTAATTGTACACGCCGTATTTATGGCTCATTTTCGAAAAATTCCAACACTCATGTTTATTCCAGTGTGGACATCATTCACAGCTAATCAATTTCTGATTGATACATTACTTTTTTAACTTTTAGTCATGATTCTTTCTAAATAAAATCGTCAACGAAATTCATATTTTTGCATTCACACAAAACTATCAACATTATTTATTTTTGTAGTTTTCTGAGTATAATAACCTAACACAATCTGAAAATTGGAAAATATAATTTCGAATCCATTGGGGTTTGAAATTAAGATCGCAGCGCCACTTTGGCGAAAATGTCAACTAATTTGCACCTCATTGGCAACTATACTGAGTAAGGTGAGGATTATGACATCTGTGGCATTGTTTGAAAATTGAAAACCGTAAATACATTGAAATTCCCAAGTATGTTTAACTTTTCTGAGAAACAATTCATTACAGCGGAACGTGAACCAGGCAAAGCCTCCTTCGTATATGCAACTGAAATTGAAAAATTGTGTCTCAGAAGGAATACATATTCGACCCTGTTGTAACACCCTGTATTTTGGAATGAACCAGGTTTTCGAATTCCAAAAGATATCCTTTCCTTTCTGTTATACATCCATGTGCTGAAGGTCTTGGTGAGAAGATAGATTTTTCCACAAAATATTGTGAAACCTCCATGTTTTGAAGATAAGATTCCGTTTGTGAAAATAATTTGAAAAAAGAAGAAGTATAGGCTTGATGCCTCATCTCTAAACTGTACCTACAAGAAGATGAAATACTGGAATTAACAGTATCAAATGCAGATCTTTATCTGATCACCTTGCTAATCACTTCGCAAGCCAGGAATGAAGATAATCTAAGATTTCATTGGTTTAGTTAGTCCAGATAAATCACGATGAATTTTTTCATTCGTTCTTGAGTTTCGTCGCGTAGCTTTTTGTACTTCTTGCTCAATTCTTCCAGGTACTGGTTCGAGAGGGACATGTTCCTTTCCAAGAACCTTTAGGAAAAACTGTAATATTTAGAGGATTTTTTTTTGTTCTTTTCTATCTACAGTGATAAGTGTTATAGAGATAAATTACCGTAACCCCAAACTAATATACCTCGCCCTCGAAGCGCGCTTCGCTCACAAAGCATCTTCAGGAGAAAAAATCAACACCGACTCTGAATACTGGAGTTCGTTATTTATATATTTTCCAATCTGAGATATCGGTGAGGCACTAACTGCAATCCCCTGCAAGGAAGATTGAAGCCTACCCATCGAACCTATAAAGTAACTCGTCCTTTAACAATCCTAATTGATTTCTCAATAGTCTGTAGGTTGTTCTGGGTTTCCCACAATCGAAATAGCAAATTTCACCAATCCTATGATCGTCATCCAGAACGTGTTAAGCGTCAATGCATTTGTCCCCGCTCCCTTATCAGGTGTAAGCAAAATGTTCCTTGAGGTGAGTTTTTAGAGCTCGCTTCCTTTTACCGATGTACTTTCCGTTGCAGTCTCGATAACTGATTCCATATATCCCCGTATTTTTTTTCCTACTCATTTTTCCAATTACCTAAGAATTGTTTGATCCATGAGAAGTTTCAGATACAACTTCATATTTACTTTTTTAAAAATCTGTTCGATTCCTCTGTGGTACTGATGTTCATATGCAATGATTACAAACCTAATTAATGTAGGGGCTGGGATACATTCAACTTTTCTGGGTAGATTCTGTGAACGATGTTCTTCCCTAATTGCAGGATTCAAAATACTCAGTATCTCTGATTATGTTTGGTGACGTAACCATATGGAGTGAAAATGGGTATCAGTAGACTATAAAAAAATGAGATTGTCAAAAATTAGTATCAAGTAGGATTTTTCCAAATAAAAAGTGGCAATTTCAATTCTCTCTGCAGTGGTGGAAAAGATTATGATTTGGAACGAATGCTGCAAAATAGCAGATAACAAATGAAACAAACATCACTACTCAAACAATTGTTATTAGTGTAAAATCAGAAAAAAACGGCGAGTTGGCGCAAGTGTTGTGCGATCAAAACCTGGGTTCGATCCCCCAATGGGGCACACATTCATCCAATAGAGTGAAACTGGATAATCCACTGTTATCAAGCATTTTCATGGATGCTTTCATTAGGGCACCGAAGGTGTTGTATGGTTGCAGCCCTCCACCATTTTGCTGAACTCAGTGCCCCTTCCAGACCCAATTCCTGGGTGCTCCCCTCTGGATGCTTTAGAGTGGAAAATCCACAGTTCCTCAGTAGCAGATATAAATTCATCTTTCAATCACAATTACTATGAGGAGATTGAGCAAAATAATGCAATGAATTTATATTGAACTTGATATGACTAGATAGAATGTCAAAGATAAATGAACTACACACGGTGATGGTCAATCTTTAAATTGCACCAGAAATTTCGCAACAATGACTGACTTTTTTGTCAGTTACATATACATAGTTTTATTTGAAAATTTGGGGATCGAATCTAAAATATATAAAAAAATCCAAACACTCTCCTTTGGCGATGTTTCGGACGCTAGCCTGCTTCCTTTCTCAAGCCATTTTGAAAATTTGAGAAGACGAGAAATAGATTAGTCGAAATTAGCTGAACATGGTTGAATGGAATAACATTAATTCACTTATAACAGAACAGAACGGAACAAAACTTAAAAAGGGCTCCTTGCATTTTATCAAACGGAAAAGAAGAAATTGCTTCTTGTCCATGGAAGATATAATATTAATTTTGGATACCTCTTCTGAAAAAGGAAATTGAAATAACTGGGAAGATTCAGTTGCCAAAACTATTGATGAATAAGTCATACCAGTGTCACATTTTGACACTACTCAAAAAAAACTGGAATCTCATAAGAAATTTTCGAAAGGGCTCGAAATAATCTCATCGAAAAAATACGATACAAAATATAATTTTATGATATTGAACTTAATATACCAGTTTGCCCTAACAACAAAATAAATGAGGGTTAAAAACTCCAGTTACTGCTTTTTCGGGAGAGTTGTCTGTACTACTTTTCACGAGAGAGAATACTTACGTCGTACTGTGCCCCGCCGTCTCATAGGTGGTTGACACGCGGGTTTTGCAAGGGTAGTAAAAGCCCTGTTTCTGTTCGATATACGAGGTTTTGTTTTTGTTAGAGAAGTTGTTCTTATGCATTGTGGCGATAATGATAAATGATCATAAATTAAATGATAACACTACTGTTGTATGTCAGTCCTGAACAGTGAGCATATTCAGGAAAAGAAAGTTTATAAAATTCAAATACTCTAACAGCAGAGTGACATCACTCGAACTGAGCGCGCGATTCGCTTACAAAAATTCCATTTTCATGAGAAAAAAAAAGAACAAAAGCTATCAAGTATCACCAGGAGAAGAAAACTGAACGAATTCAATTATTTATTTTTTCAAAGATTATAAAGGTGGATTCTTGCAGCAATCGTAACTCGGAAGTCGGAATTCGTAAGTCGTAAGAAGTCGGAAGAAATTGAGTCAATGACTTTGAATGATTCAATGAGAGCGTTCATGCAGGTATCGTAAGTCGGAATTCCTAAGAAAAGTTGACCAACTTTCATTTCTTACGAGTAAAGGGCCTCAACTCTTTAAGCATTAACTTAAGGCTTCCGACTTTTTGAAATGCGCATGCGTTGTCTACTTTGGATTAGATTAGTATAACTACTGCTCTTCGGGCTTGAAGGCCGTCGTACTTTGGAATTTCTTCCTGACGTTTCGCTAGCGCGAGTGGCCAGCTTCTTCAGAGGCTTATTCATCTCCGATGACTAAACAGTTCGATTTCTCAAGGCGTATTTATATTGATGCAGGTAGTCTGGAGTGTTAATTACTTCTGTCGGGTTCGGGGAATAATCATCATTATTAGTTGCCGCACTACCTGCTGTGATTTCATTAGTTATTCTTGATTTCTTTAGAATCGGATTCCAAATTCTGTTTAGAGTCAACGTTGACTCTAAACAGAATTTGGAAGTATCTTGCTTATAATTGATTAGTTTAAATCTGACATATTGTTGCTGGGCTTCACTCTGCCATTTCAACGTGAAAAATAGAAAATTTTACAATAGTAGTAGTAATTGAAACAGTCTAGTTTAGACAATAATCATATTAGAAAAACCTTTAATTTCTTTGTTGTGTTGATCAATTGTGCATCATATTCACTGCCCCCACGTAATATTTGTTTCATTTTGCTGAAATCGATGAATGATTTTTCAATTCATTATGATTTTATTCTGTTACTAATACATGTATATTTTCATGTACATCGAGCTTCGGAGGAAGCTTACCGAGAGAATTCACACAAGTGAGAGATGATGGATTTGTAAGGGAAGGCCTTTGCAGATTGTTGACACTGACTGCTTTTCTTGTTTTCATAGTGGACCCTTATTACTTTTGTAGTATTTTTCGTGTTCGGAAAAATTCTGATGTATATACCCAAATAGCACAAGTACGTCCAGTGGACGTACTGCATATGTACGATGAGGATGCATTGTACGTATTTAGGACGTACTTTTGTCTCCGACAGACGTACATAAGACCTCCCTGCGACTTACCGTTTCCGCATAGTCGGTAATCCCAGGTACGTACTTTTCTAGTCCACACAGGACCTGAAATGTACAGAAAGGGGAACTGTTTGGGACATTCCGAGAACGTACATTTTCCATTCTGTATGCGCTATCCCAAGTAGAACAAACATATTTGACCAATATTGGTTCAATATTACGGGAATATCAACCTTATATTGTAGATGATATCAATAGTGGCCAAAAAAAAATGTAAACATTCGGCGATATTAGCTCAATATTCGAAAACAACGTAATGATATATCATATGATATCACTTAATGAATCTAAGTTTTCATATTCGGGATTATTCATTTCTTTTTTACCAAATAGTCAAGTTGGAAATTTTACTCATTCACGTGTACTAACCATCTAACCGAATACTTACCTGGAAAAAGACCTGGCTGCTGCGGGGCTTGAACTCTCGACCTTTTCTATGGAGATATTATTGTCGACCACTGTTACGCTCTACGGCACGGAGAGAATTGTTTTTAAGAAGGAGTTGGGTGCTATAGATGTGATGACTTCAAGTTAGTTTTCTTCGAGATAATATTAAAATTTCAGAAAGTTCAGTAACAATGAAAATATATTCGAAAAAATACCAAAGGATCACTGTCTCATGTGATGGCGGTTTTGGAATATCAAACTTGCTGTGCAAAAAATTCTGTATGTAATTTTATGGTATTTAAATTCACCACATGTCAATGTTTCAGTTTTTCCAAATTTTTTTAGGAATAATTCATTATGAATATTCCATTACCAATATTGATATATGTATGAATACACTAAGTGATCACTCTCAAAATCCCAATACCCCTTGAACCGAAAGGGACCCAATACGTACGTACTTGGGAGGTCCAAACAGTATGTACATACTAACAGAAATGTAGAAAATGGTCCAAACAGTATGTACAAAAAAGTACGTCAACGAGACGTCCAGATAGTATGTACATACGATTTCCAAAAATGTACGTCATTACTATTATGTCCCGCAAACGTTTCGAAATATACGTATCTGAAAGGGACTCAATATGTACGCACCTGGAAGGTCCAAATAGTACGAACATAATTCTTCCAAACATGTACGTAAATGATACGTCTGAGCAGTACGTACATGGGATTCACAAAAAAACACGTCATTGGTATGTCCCTAATTCATTCCGAAAAGTACGTACCTGAAGAGGAGTTGATGTAAACGTATCAGGGACACTTAATAAAGTACGTACATAGTACTTCCAAGCATGTACGTTTTTATTACATTCCGATTGGAACGGGACCAAGTATGTACCTACATGGGACGTCTAACCAGTACATACATGGTACATCCGGTAATGTACGTTCTTCGAATGTCTCCTATCCGTCCCGGGACGTATCGACGTAACTGGGACATAAATGGTTCGTCTTCAGGACGTCGTGTGCTATTTGGGTATGTAGTTGGAATATTTTTATTCGTCAAATAGGATGTTTCTTGTGAATATTTGTATTTTTATCTTTTTGTTTGATCTGCAATACATTTTTCGTTTGTCAAATATTAATTTTTTGATAATTGATCTTCAATAAATGGTGTAATTGAAATATTTTTGTCGAATTAGATGGTTTTTGTAAATATTTGTATTTATTATCTTTCAATTTTACATTTACATTACATTACATTTTTCTTTCACTAAAATGTTTTATTACTTAGACGTAATGTTTCCAAAATAAGAAATAGAAAATAGTGTAGTGAGAATATACAGTTCGGTTTATTGTAATATGTCACGTTACAATTATAAATGTTTTACAAGTGATGATTATATTTATTTCTCAAATTATAATTTGCAAAAATCACTTAATTTAACTCTAAAAGTGCTAGGTTTTGTGGAGTCTCTTGTTGAAAGTTGTTACCTAGAGATATAAAATACATAAAATAACCCTTTTTGAGTTCTCATCAACAAAAAGTAAAAAATGTTAACCATACAACATATAATATTGGGTCAGACCTATCAGATATACAATAAATGAGTGTACATAAGTACCTAACAACTTACTAATTTACGACAATATATTCAAGAGCTATAACTTCCACAATTTAAATAAAAAATTACTTCTTTCGAAATCATTCAGGCTCATAACCTGCAACTTTGAAACAATAACGCCTCGCCAAGCGCGGGTAATACTTGGATGGATGACCATGCAGGGAAACACCGTGTCGAAAGCCCGTACAGCTGCAGCGAAATAGCATATCATAGCTCGCAGGCAATATATCAATGAGCACAAGATATATTGAGGATATGCCGTCCTTCGCAAGTGACGTAAAGCCGGAAGTCCATGGATGTTGGGCTCGTAGAAGATCCCTACCTCTGGTTGGAATACCAGAGGAAAAATTTCCGGCTGGGGGAAGCGTGCTCACCGGCGTCGGTGATTGGCCTTGGTAGCGGAAATAGGCTGACGTTAAAGAATTGTAAAAAAACGTAACGCCTCAATATGGAATCCATCATTTTTCCTCTAAACAAATTTCATGAAGCATTTCATTGAAATAAATCATTTGAAGTTTGTTCAGCATATCTGTTACATAATCTTTGTCGAACTTGATGATCAAATTTATGAAATCTTTTGAAAAGCTTGAATAAACAATGAAGTCACATTCTTCCAAGTTCAAAATTGCCATTCCAAGCTGGACCTGAGCATAATAAGTGTGTTTTTTCTTTATTGTAACCCTATCATTGTCTATTATGATGAAATCACATTTATTGATGAATTCTATGGCAGGAACTGTTTTACCTGGAAAAAAAAAGAGTCAGATGATGTAAGAAAATCATTTTTAACGAACCTATGTATGGGCACTTGATTTCTAAAAGCTTTGAAGGACTTCCATCCTTCAGAACCACACCATCCGGAGAATATCCCAACCAAGGTTGATCCTCACAAATAATAAGTCCTGTTTGTTTCACGTTGTAACCGTTCCTTTGGATGTATGTGGCTCGTGCTTCGGCTTCTGTTGTCAAACCATACTGAGTGTATCTAGATAGAAAATATGAACACCATGGATGAAAGAATTTTTCCATATATTTGGTTACTATTCACTTACTTGTTCGTAAATCCCTTGGGCCAAAAATATTTGAGTGATTTGGAGTGCCAATCATTCCCTCGATAAGAAATTAAACCATAGCACCGAGAGCCAGTTATTCGAAATTTCCTTTCAAATTTCCAGAGTAACTTGTCATTTAGAGTTTCACTGGCTATTCCAACATAATCCTGTCTCTCGATGCTATGGTATACTTTCTTACAGCATTCTCGAGATGGCGAGATTTTTGCAAGGCTTTTTATAACTGGAGATTGTCTTGCCCTTCGGAATATCTCCTCCAATTCGACATCAAATTTATCTCTTCCAGTAGCCTCTGTCAGAAGATTGGGCAAAGATTCCCTTTTCCTTTTCCTGTTGGACAAATCATAAACAATTATAAATATAACCCAAAAAAGTCAATAGTACCTGTTCTTTGTCAAAGTACAACCTGGAGAAGCTTTACATAATCTTTGGAAGATGTCATTACTTTCCTCTTCAGAAATGGGGACCTTTTCCAATTGCACACAATTCCTGACAGATGGAATGTTTTTGATGCAGGAAGAGTCTTTCATTGGAATTGGTTTATAGTTATCTAAAGCACTGATTTTCTCCTTCCAATATGCCTCAAGGTCGGTACAAGAAAACTCCGGAAAATCCAGGATACTCTGCCTGAAAACCTAACACGAAGCACAGAAAAAAGAAAAAAACTATAAGACAGAAGTTTGGATATCTATCCAATTGCTAATGGCCGATGTGCCTTTTTTACCACTGTATTAAATACCACCTTGAACATAAAAACAGTAATGCAGCTACATGTTTGCATGCATTCGACTGCCCTGCTTTGCAGCTACAGGAAACCTCCTCCACTGAAACAATGCAGCTGGTATCCCATTCGAATGTTCCTTTTAATTCATGCAAGGAGTCGTTCAGCCCACTACTTCGCAGACAAAAAGCAATAAGTTCAACTTTTTGTTGACGTTTCTCCTTAACACCACATGCAACTATGTGACCAGCATTTAGGACAGCCTGGCCTTCAATTATGCAACGGGAATTTGGGGTAGCATTCAAATATGCAAAAAGTTTATCTATTCCCAGACAATAATCCATTTTGAAGATCCTGAAAAAAAAAACAGTGAAATATTCATCCATAATCATATCAATTGAGGACATTATAATCATCTGGTTCAAGCAAGAATACCTAATAATCAAGTCTAAACACAAAACTAATAACCAAGAGTTCAACAATAGCAAATCAATGAAAAAAGATAAGGGTTACACGAATTCAATAAAAAATTAAAAAAATATATATTTTGATTACTTCTTTACCTACCAGAAGTGATATGAAAGAGCAATCAATGTTGAATCACTGAAAAAAAGGGAAAAACCTGCAATAATAAAAGAGATTAAAATACAATTTTCAAAAAATACGTATTTCTTACGTCTATAATTATCGTACGGAAAAACACTTCTCTTATAACACATTCACACACTGATTAGTCTACACATTTGTTTTACACAGCACTTTGCAAAAATTCGAAAAACAAGGTACAATACAAAATACAACGTAAACAATAGTAAACATATGTTTTTGACAGATAACGATCAGCTGATTACGCTTTGTAGCCGACATTTATCAGCGCCCTCATCGGTAGAAATTCTTCCCATTAGCGTTAGCCTACTAGGTAGTCTATATACAATGTCACAACTAAACGACGCTTCGCGCCATCTATTATACTTTTTCTGCACCTGCTACATACAGAACAGTCATAATAAAGACCCCTTCACGAAACCTATTTCTTCGGACAATTATCCCTCTGACTCTGTGTTTCGCATTCACTCTTTGATGTATTGAATAATGGTAATAATGAGAACCATTTTTTATTGCTAAAATATATTTCCACTGTTGGAGGTGATTTCTCTCTCGACTTGCTCTCTCTCTCTCTCTCTATGTCTCTATCATTATATAGTCTATATACAAAGTTCTATCTTTGGTGACATCTCTTGCTTGAAGCTAGAGTAAGTATTAAATTAATTATCACTTCTTCGATAAATGGATGTTATCGCTGGAAATTATATATTTCCATTGTTATAACCCTATGGTTGAAACTAGTCGCTCTTAGGGCCAGTGTTATTGTCTGGGTTTGAACTTCCGGTGGAATTTGTATGCGTTTTCTATGAAATCCTTAGTTTAAAATTCACACCTTATTTGAAGTAATGAACCTATAAAACTAGCCCTTACTATGACGTCGCATTTGTGAAGTCAGTTTTTCGTTAACAATATATTGAGGGTATTTCAAAATCACAACATCAGTAAAGGGTTTCAAAGGGGATGAGAGTTGAGTCAACTGTCACTTTGAAATATGTCACACGCTTGAAATTAAAACGATCTGAATAGCTATCTAAACAGATAAAAAGACCTTTACTGCAAACAGTGACGTCATACTTTTGAAATAGTGCATCTTGAACATTTCAAAATTAATGACGAAGTAGACGAAATAATGTTTGATATCTGTTTATCGACGATATAAGGCTGGATTCAGGCAGATCCGAAATCCGATCGTACGACGATCAGATAGCTTTCTGATTGGTGTAAATTGATCTGAATTTAAATTTAGACCAATCAGAAAGCTATCTGATCGTCGTACGATCGAATTTCGGATCTGTCTGAATCCAGCCTAAGACTCAAGTCGCACTGATTCTAACTACACAAAACTTATTCGTTGGCAACATTGAATCTGATGTGTTTTTTTATTTTGAAATTCGACAGTCTGTCAAGTCAATTCTGTCTTCTGTCATCTCAGTCATCTGTCTGAGTCTGATCTGTCATCATTATTAAACTTTAAACTACACACACGGTACGGTACGACACAAACTTCTTGGTATTTGATTGATAATTGATATCAAAATAATCCAAAATGACCCTGGAAACAATCCCCAAAGACTTGAGAGGTCTTCGAGCCTGTCTGGTGTGCTCTTTGATAAAGGTAAGTTTATCTCAGGCAAAAATGTTCCTAGATAATAGTTCATGATTTTTCAGTCATTTGATCAGTTTGAAACTGAGGGATGCGACAACTGCGACGAATTTTTGAGAATGAAGAATAATCATGACAATGTATATGATTGTACCAGCTCGAATTTCGATGGGTAAGTCTGATTTAATAGTTTGACAGGACCCTTCAGCAGTTTGATTTTTCAGGATGATTGCTATGATGAGCCCTGAAGATAGTTGGGTAGCCAAGTGGCAGAGAGTCAGTAAGTATTACAATGATCAGGTGTCATTCAGGTTGATATAATATTCAATTTTAGATCGTTTCTGCAGAGGTGTGTATGCCATTTCGGTTTCTGGTCGCCTTCCGAACAGTATCATCAGAGAACTAAAGAGCCGTGGTCTAGTCTATAAGAGCAGAGACACCAGCCAGAGATAACTTTGTGTTTGGTTCTCAAGTGACTATGTTTTAGTTAGTCAGTATTCTGTGTTCTATCTCAAGTTTAAAAGTTCACTTTGAATAAATTCAAGTATATGTTGTTTGGGAGAGACAATTGTTATTTTGACATGAAACAAACTAAATTTGTTTCAGATATTCCTAGCATTAAAAATGTGTTATTCTAAGTCTTGAGTTGGGATCTTTTGTATCTATAATACTGAATAAAAATATTTTTTGCTATAAAAGCCTTTATTCAAACTTGAATTAGTTCGTTTAAGTCCAGTAATGTTGTATTCATAGAAAATGGGTACACGATACATAGTTTTCTGTTTTATTATTGTTATTGGTTATGTTGTGTTTAAAACTTTGCGTTGTAGAAATATTCTAATACATTAAAATCATTAATCACATTTTATATGTTTTTGTTTTGTCTATCGCCGTCGATAAGAAAAGACTGATTTACGCAAATATGGCAAAATCTAGTCATAAGACTTGTACCCATTTTCCGTGAATACAACTGTACATTGTATTGCAAGAAACTTATGTAAATGACGATCATTTATAAATCCACAAGACAAGAAATTGCTATGATCCAATGATGGTATATTCATTTTCCCTGTAGAAATGTTTTTTCGATATTTTTCAATATAGGACATAACATCAATGTTCATAAAAAAAAATCAAATTACTACCTGCGGACGAAAGCATTTGATGAATGAAATTTCAACCACAATAACCTATAAGATGAAGCCAAAACCTTTTAATGACAGTTTTGTATAAGAAAAGAACTGTATGCATGGATGGTGTTTTGTTTGAAACTAATATTGAGTGTTGTTTTACATGGGATGTATCATGCCTCAAACCTGTAACCTAACCTCTGTGTGAAATTATGTTTCCCACACTCCCTGCAATTGGACTAGCATCAATTTGTCTTCAAAATCAAATGTTCATTCATCATCATTGTGGAACAATACAGAACTGAATTTTATATATGGCATTTAACTCATCACACACCTATCAACAAGCTTGGCATTGTGGAACAATACAGAACTGAATTTTATATATGGCATTTAGCTCATCACACACCTATCAACAAGCTTGGTCTGAAAACAGAAATTACTTATCAGATTCTGAGGAGTAAAATTTCTACCTTCAGTGTACATGTTTGTGCTGTCTCCCTTACAGACTTTGCACAACTCTGAGACAATAATCGTTCCAAAGTGTACCAAGCAACAGTTGCATTGACGGTTTTTTCCCAAAATATTGAGACACAAATAAATGACGAATAGTTGAGGAGCTGTATTCCTGAGATGAATCTGTACACAACTTTGTGTTGTGCTGCAGTTCAAAACATCTTCATATCTGTCTACATCATTTTAGTCGAATGAAAATAAACCCAAATGACTCAAGAATTGGACCCCTGGTCAAATGATGTCTCATTTTGTATTATATATATATTTTGAAAAAATTATTGAATGATACATTATCTCAAAGCAAATTTTTATCATTGCTTTCGTTCATCTGATAATTCAATACAGTGAACATAATTTACTTGATGAAAATCTTGAAAGTTCGTGGCTGTTATTTGTAAGGTATTATATTTCTGAAATGTTTTGTATTCAAGTAATATTTTGAGCTAATCAGGAAGATTTTCGAACAACTTGACTCATCCAAAGATTATAAGATATGGATGAAATCAAGTATACTCTACTCTGAATCATTTAATCAGTGTGATTCACTTATTTAATAACCAGATCAAAATTACTTTAGTCAACTGAGCTGATCTTCATCTCGATTTTATGTCTACCAATAAAATCCTTGAACATTATTCTCGTAACAAGTGGTTTATCTCATCAATATTCGCTACATATTTACCTGATATTCAAATCTGAAGAAATGAAAACCACCCACATAAACTATTTCTCTACCAATATCGAAATGAAAGGGCATGAAAACATAACATTTTATTAACGAGTGTAATTTGGAATATACATATACGGAAATGGTGAGGCAACTTAAATAAAACTTCATAGGCTATAACTATAATACATTGTTAGTTGACACAATAAATAGCCCGTACAATAATCATTTTGACACTTAGTGGAGGCAAGCACCTCAGACCAAAGTCAAACGGCGCATTTCTTTCAGCAACTCGTTGCCCATTTGCGCAGGAGATTTTGTAACTATCACTCCAGCCTTTTCTAAAGCGTTGATTTTGTCTTGAGCACCACCTTTGCCCCCTGATATAATGGCACCAGCATGACCCATGCGACGGCCAGGTGGGGCAGATAAACCAGCAATGAATGATACCACAGGCTTGGCATTTGTTCCCTGCAACAAGATAAAATTTTCAATAATAATAATAAAGTTTATTCAAAATTCATAAGTGCATATACATCAATTTGTAAAAAGGTGAATAAACAGTTCAATTATACCCGCGAAGTTAAAAAATTGTTGCGAGAGATACGGATTATATTTATGTATAATATATTTGATAAATTTGTAGAATTCAACAAAATAATATTGAAAAATCAACTAATTTTCTTAAATGAAGTGAGAGATTTCATGAAATAAATTTCGACATGATTCTTGAATCCATTTTTTAATCTGTAGTTTGAAAGATACTAATGACTTGATCATTTTTATATGATTTGGAATCAAATCATAGTAGAATGGCAATAAATATTTAAAAATTTTCTGAGACACTGTTGTTTCAACTCTATTTTTCAATGTGATATTATTTGTATTCCTTGTATTATAAATATGATTATTGAAATTTATATTTGATTTGTTTATGGATATAAATCATGATGTTATATCCGAATAATTGTCTTATGTCCATTTTATGTGTTTATATGTACAGATTTTCACTTGGATACAAATAAGACTTATTATATATTATTTTCAAAAACCGTTTCTGAAGAACTTCAAGATTTCTAATGTAGGATTTCATGACCCCTCCCCAAGCCAGAATCCCATAATTCAATTGGGACTGTATTAATGAAAAATAAAGAATGTTAAGGGTTTTTACGCTCATAAATGTTTTGAGATACTTGAATTTTGATAATAAAGACAAAAGCTACAAACGAGTTGAGAAACTTCAACTTTTTTGTCTTCCAATTTTGAAAATTAATCATAAGTCCCAACAGTCAAATGATAAAGACAATGAAGTTTGAACCACTAGCATTCAATAAAGAACATAATACATTAAGATCCAGCAACCATTTCTTCTTTGTTCAATAAGTTCTTCATTGAAGCTCCCATTGAGTTGACCAAACAAATACATGATACTAATAATGTATTTGAAAGTAAAAAGGATTTCAATCCCAGAACATTGTATTTGTCTTCATTCACTGAGAACAAACTGCTTTCATTATTGAATAGACTAAAAAATAAAAAATCATCTGGACCAGATGAAATACCAATGTACATATTGAAAAGAATTCTTCCTATAATTATAGCACTGCATATTTGATCAATACCTCATTTTTATCAGGACTTTTTCCACAGCAGTTGAAAATTGGGAAAGTCATATCAATTTTAAAAAAGAAAAAACCAACACTAATGGAAAATTATCGCCCTATTACAATCCCTTGCGGACTTGCCAAAATATTCGAATATGCTTTTCTTGAACGTTTATGTTCTTTTTTGGACAAACGTTCCATTATTAGTCAAATGCAGCATGTTTTCATTGATTATTAAAATTATTGAACATTTTGATAAAGGAGAGTGTCCAGCAGTAATTCTTTGTGACTTAAGTAGAGCGTTTGACAGTGTTAATCATGAAAAACTTGTCACAAAATTAGAAATGTATGTGTTAGAGGCGTTTCGCAAAATTGGCTAGAATCATTTCTCGAAAATAGAAAGCAGTTTTTGTCACTACAGGTGAATGGGATGAATGGGGCTTTTAGTGTTGATTCTGATACTCTTGATATGGGTGTATCACAGGGCTCAATATTGGGGCCCATGCTGTTTATACTTTATGTAAATAGTATTGATTCAATAGCAACAGGAAGTCATTATACTGCCTATGCAGATGACTTCTCACTTGTTATATCTGCATCAGATACAAAAATATTAGAGAGCAAATGTACCAGGATAATGACACAGGTAGCAAATTACTTCAATAGTAATGACTTATTCTTTAATGCTGAAAAGACTGCAATTATTCGTATTCATAATAGGCCAAATAGAGTTGAAGACATAAGTTTCAAAGTAAATTATGTTACTCTGAGAAATACAAACAACAGTGTGAGGTTCCTGGGTATTCATATTGATGAGTTTCTCAACTGCAAAGCTCATTGTCAACAAGTAACTTCAAAACTCAACTCATTGAAGTTTCTGTTCATAAATCTACGATCAGTTTCAACTAAGAGTCAGCTGCTCAATATATATTACTCACAGGTTGAATCTAGACTTAGATATATGGTGTCTGTTTCTGGGGCGGAAGTACCTCAGTAGAAGAAGGTTTTATAGCGCAAAAGCGTATCCTGCGTTGCATAGCATATTGTACAAATAGAGAATCTTGCAGGGCAATTTTTAAGGAGTATGGTATCTTAACTCTAACATCAGTCTACATTCTAGAACTATGCATTTATGTGCACCAGAATGGACTAAATTTAAAAAAATATCAAAATATTCATCAGCATGACACTAGAATTAAAAATAATTTTCATTTGCCTCTAGCAAGGCTCAGAATAACTTCCTATGCACCGGAGTACTTAGGACCGAAGATATATAATCATCTTCCAAATTATTTGAAGGCCATAAAGGGATTCGCTAAGTTCAAATATTTAAAAAAAAATTATTTAGTGGAGAAATGTTGTTATACATTAACGGAATTCTTTACTTGATTCATTTTCCTTTTTTTTTTTTATATTGATACTTCCTATACAATGTATATTGTCTGACTGGAAATAAAGTATTATTATTATCATTATCAGATCATGATAATTATTCCTATTACTTACAGAATTGTGCTTCATGAGATACTCGGCGGCCTGTTCTTCTGCTACACCACCGATCTCTCCAATCAAAATGATTCCTTTGGTTTCAGGGTCGTTTAAGAACACCTCCAGACAATCGATGAAATCGGTTCCATTGAACGGATCTCCCCCGATACCTACGCAGAGTGTTTGTCCCAAGCCGACCTGCGTAGTCTGATGAACTGCCTCGTAAGTTAGAGTTCCGGATCTCGACACAACTCCTACAATACCTTTTTGGTGGATATGTCCTGGCATGATACCGATTTTGCATTGTTCAGGGGCGATAATTCCTGGAAAACAGGAACAGCTAGTACCAAAGCATTCATGGATATTCATTTCTTATGACATATATATATTTTGTTTTATATTGTGCTGTTATATATTGTACTGTATGAAACTTTAGTGATGAACGAGGGTGAGGGATCAAGAGATGAAGTGGCTAACTATAGAAATGTGTGCCTACAATCACAATTTGCTAAAGTAATTGATAGTGCCTTCAACACTCGACTCAGTTGTTTTATGGAAGCATTTAATCTCATACCGGATTGTCAGCATGGATTTAGATGTCAAAAATCAACTGAAACGGCTCTCAAAGAATTATGTGCCAACATTTATGATAACTTGAATGATAAAAAATTTCCAATAGCCTTATACTTTGATTTGAGCAGAGCCTTCGACACAGTTGACCACGCCCTATTGCTAGAAAAGCTTTATCGTGAAGGTGTTCGGGGTGTTGCTAATAGATGGATTTCATCATACCTGTGTGATAGATCACAAATCGTGGTCATGGATTCAATAAAGTCAAAACTAGCAAATATTTCTATAGGTGTACCACAAGATTCCATTCTTGGTCCTTTGCTCTTCATCATTTTTACAAGTGATATAATGCACTCTTGTGCATCCCAAAACAAGATGATAATATATGCAGACGACACAAATCAGCTCATAGCGGAAAACATATTGGAAAGATCGGTAGCAATGTCAAATATCTGTGCGAATCAATTTTATGACTGGTGTCTATGTCATTTCAACAAAAAAATATGAGCAGTGACCACAGTGCCTGAATCAGGATGAATCACAAGTCTATAGAGCAAGTTGATCATATCAAATTCTTAGGAGTGTATGTAGACCACAAACTCACATGGGAGATCCATATAGACAATCTTGTATCCAAACTAAGCAGTATGTGTTTTGTTATTACACAGTTGCGTGGCACTGTATCTCCAGAAATTCTCAAACTTGTTTACTGTGGACTTGTTCAGTCATCACTTAGTTATGGTCTGATATTTTGGGGCAACTCTGCTCATATTCAAAGGGTGTTTTTAACCCAGAAAAAAATTGTAAGATGTCTTGTGGGTGCCCATCCACGTGAAAGTTGCAGACAAATATTCATCAAGCTTTCAATACTGACACTTCCATGTTTATACATATTCCTAATTATCCTTAACATAAAAAAAGGGAGCTATATACATATGAGAGGAAGTATGATACATGAGTACACCACTCGCAATGCTAATCATCTTCGTTTACCATATGCACGTCTGGGCATAGCTCAGAATTTATCCATATTTGATTTATGTGTATCATGTGTATGTTTATATTGTGCGATTTAAGCACTTTTCTGTATCTATTCTATCCTCGCCGGGCCACCGTGCTGGGTAATCGCACGTAAAAAGGTAAGGCCTCGTTGATCCATTGCTCGCACAAGTTTCGACTTTTGAGGGTTGACGTTCGTCAGCTGGTTAACGAAAACGAACAATTTTAGAACGAACAATTTTGCATCTCTACCTGACAAGTCTGATAAGTTTTATATTGTGCTGTTATATATTGTACTGTATGAAACTTTAGTGATGAATAAATGTATCTATCTATCAATAGAACCTCTTTCATCTAATGGTTTTTCCACCAGCCTATGTTGTCATGAAACCAGCAAATGCAATAATTATCTTGGGAAAATTCGAAACAATGAATATGAAAATATCCAGAGAGCTGCAAATCGTAATAGACAGCTAAGAGAAGTATTTGACGTCTTTTCACGAGCAAATATTAAGAGGAGAGCTCGGAATGATTTTTATGGAGAGAAGAAAGTGTTGAGAAACTAATTTTGGCTTTCTCTTCTCCAAGGGTCTATCTAAATCAGACACCCCCCTGCCTATATGACGCGGCGGGCGCTGAATCACATAGGAGGTTTTTTTTATCAATTTGTATACCAATAACTCGAGACTTGTATCAAAAACATATCATTTCTTCAATACTTCTACACAAATAGAGAATAGTTTGCAAAAACATTCATTTATTGGGATAGCATTTTATTCTCGAATCCAGATAAGGTTGTTTTGCTCAGAGAATAATATTTTTCAAGCTCATCAGTGGGCATATCGATAAATCATAGAACTTTCTCCCTAGATACATCAAGCATTACTGGAAAAGTCGAATTTGAGCAAATATTTGATGTTACTTCCTTAATAAAAGATTTGTTTTCGTTTTGCGTTGCTTTGGAGAATAAAAAGGCAAAAATTACTTTCACAGAATACTATTGTTTCCTGTAAGATTATCACCAACAATTGGTTTACAAAACCGCAGCACGTTCACAGGATAAAATTATTAGTGAAAATAGTAAAGGAAACTGCAGTGATATTCAATTCCCTCGTAAACATTTGTGAGGCAGATTACATACAATCAATTGGTGAATTGTTCAAAGAAACAATCGCAGTTATTTAAAAAAACATGGAGTTAGTTTTTTGTAGACACTACAGAATCATGTTCAACTCGGCATTTCATTCTGGTGACTAATAAATGTAATTTCAGGTTGTATAGGAGTCGATTTTGAACAGAAATTTAATTGAAGGTTCCTAAAAAAATGAAAATATTTTGTATGGTGTGATTGTTGACAATGCAAATATGAACAAAAAGCATGTTCATTCATATTGAGCCAGAATATAAAGTTATGTTTATCATTGCCAAAACTTAAGAAGCATTGCATATCCATCAAAGTTGATGAAAATGGAATTTCAAACATGACTTTAAAATGACTATTATGTTTTTTTGGCGAGTTACCGCTTTAGCAACGGTAACAGAAACTTTGTAACTGCATTGTATTTCCGAATTGACAGTAATAGGTATTAGTGACGTAAGATATGTCGTCATTAGTAAAACGTTAACAGAATTTATAACACAAATCCTATATCTGAGCTTAATCAACAAAACTTTTTTCTTCGCACAATGAAACTTGTATTTATCAGTATTACCTGGGCAATTTGGTCCAATCAATCTAGATTTAGACTGACGAAGGAGCCTATGTTTCACTCGAACCATGTCATGTTGGGGAATACCTTCTGTTATACAAACGATCAGTGGCATTTCTGCATCTATAGCTTCCAAGATGGCGGCTGCAGCTCCTGGAGGAGGGACATAGATGACTGTGGCATCAGCCCCAGTTGCGGAACGTGCCTGAGAAAAAACAGACACCATTGACATAGATAAAATACAGAAAATAATGTGTTGGCTCTGACTCCTGGGCGCACTCGTTACATTTTTGACAAAGGAAAATAATATTAATCGTCACTAATTATTAGAAGTATTTATGAACCATATAAAAAGTATACTGTACAAATGTCAATTCATATACTTCGAAAGAATTCTTGGGTATTAGTAAGTTAGTAAGAAGCCTGTCACCTATTGTCATTCCTCAGACTTAGGTAGAATTTCACCAAGACTGTCGATTTGGTAAACTATGTACCAGCTATCAATTCTTTCTTGAATATGTATATACTTGTGAGTCATGAAATTTGTAAACATTGTCGAAAATTTTGACACATTCAGAGTCATAGATACAGCTCTGTATTTTATCATTTAGTAAATTTCATACGCCACTGTTCAATATAAATAGTTAACGTTTGTGCAACAAACGCCCGAGCAAAGTTCACCAATTCAATAGGAATTTAATAGATCAATAAATAAAGAAATAATTGAGATCTAATATATAAATAGGTACATAAAGAACACACATACAAAATTGGAAGTCAGGATAAGACATCCCAGGAAATGATAAAAATTGTTCCTAATTCGAAAACACTATGTGCAGAGGTAAATGAACAAAAGAATCAGTTTAAAAAAATTCTATATTTTTGAGGTTTTTGTAAAGTATCAGGCATACAATTACAATATTTCATCTATAGAGAGATCATAGTACCAAAATGCAAATTATATACATCACCAACAGTTTCCCATGTTTCATCATCAGATATGACAGTAAAATATCAAAATATTCTGAAACTCTAGTAGAAGAAAGTAGAAAATGCAAAGATTTCATTAACTTTCGATGTTGATCACATTCATCTATGTCAGTGAGAACGTTTCAATTGTGTGGGGGTACGTCAACTGTCTTTCAATAGTTTCATACAAAGAATTCCGAAGAAATATTCAAAAATACCCACTAGAACGAATTGTCGAATATCAGCATATCCATGTTTCTAGATATTATTACCAGACTATAGTGCAATAAACTTATTCCAGGTTATTATTAGTCACACTGTTGAATTGTGACATATATTGTTCACCACCCTAAGTGCTAAGAATTAAAATATTCTGTGACATCCAGTGAAATATATGACAAATATGAATATCATAGTTCACTGAATTCCGGCCATCAGTTTCCAGAACTGAACACATATTAAACCAAATAGTTCATTAATTCACCCAATAATGAAATGACTGATAATGATATGAAGGGTACAGTACCCAACATATTTAATAGACTGTAAAAATGTTTTTTAAACTAGCTAAACCCAAATATTCAAATATATAATACAATGAATTATTCCAAATTACATACCTCTTTGACGTTATTGAAAACTGGTAAATCGAGGTGAGTTTTACCTCCTTTACCAGGAGAAACACCTCCAACCATCTTCGTTCCATACTCTATGGCTTGTTTGCTATGAAATGTTCCTTGTTTTCCAGTAAACCCTTGGCAGATCACTTTTGTTTGGGCAGTGAGTTTCAAATTCTTTCTTGTGGCTTCATAACTGTTGAATCTGATCGTTTGGCTTACTTTAAATCCATCAGCTGAAACATTGATGGTTAGATTAATTTTTCGTTCAAATCTTCAGTAAGTTCATATTCATATTTAACGCAGAAGTCGGATTTAAATAGCCATTAAACAATCAAGGTCTGTGTTATATCTATTAAAAACGAAATATTTGACATTATATAAGTACTCACTGAACAAACGGCTCAATATTCTAGTGGGAGCAGCCATTTTAATTATTTATTATATTGGTATATATAGTTGTAATATCGTTCGTCTTTTTTATATTTTCATTTATCAACTAATTTATCAGATATTCGATGCACTGACTGCATAAATCTCCCACAGCTTACCGCACCATTGACACCGTTGGCTCACAAATAGATTGGGCAGGACTCAACAAAACAAGAAAATAGCTATTTTGACCTTTACACTCGAAATCTCATACGCTCAATCAGTTTACTTAATCTGATCTTGTTCTTGTTTCCGGAGAGTTCCTTCACCTAATAGTAATCTACTGTCATTATTCAGATATAATTTATCAATTCGAAATTTATTTTTATTCAATATGGTAATCAGAGTTCCAGTTCTTTAAAAGCTGCGTTCAAATTCCAAACACGAAACGAATTTGTGTCTCGGCCTCGGGTCGGGTCTGGAAAAAGCGAGATGCGCTTTAATAACTTTTACGTAGGCACTTTTTCGAATACAGAATGTTCAAGCTCTTCAAAATTTTAAATTTTGTAAAAAATTGTGCAGTGTGCCAATTTTCAAAAATTGAATATCGTATTGATTTTGAAGCCAGCCATTCAAGATTAAAAAATCTTTAACAATCATCTACTACATTAAGTGATGAATGTCTTTAAAGTTTCTTCCACCGTGGTTGTTTTCTCTGGGCAACGGTCTTTGGGCGCATCTCTCAACCTATACCCGGTCGAACCCACACCCTCTCGATCATGAGCCGGACACACAACCACCTGCGTCAACTCTCTCGCCAAATTCTTTAAAATTTTATGAATTGCAGTTGATTCTTACTCACGTGGTGGACGCACCCATTTTGTTTAGAAACGTCAGTCGTCTCTCAGGAAACGTCAGAAGTCAGAACGTCACTGTCACTAACGTCAGTCGTCTTTGTAACGTCAACAAAAAAATGTAATCACAGGTTATACAGGTTATTCTATGCCAGCAATTTCTTACAAAAACAATTTATAAAATTCGGAGAAAACATAATCTGACGTTTCTTATCATTTGATTAGTTTTTGAATCACCTATCAAATGAGGACGTGTATTCCCTAGCTGCGTATCGAATAATAGAGCCAATTTGAAATCAAGACTGGTGAGAAAACTCTATTTTGGTTTTATGAATTCAAATTACTGGCTAAATGCACTTCTAATGATGCATATGCACTAGAAGAAATTAATATTTCTCAGTTAACCTCTTGAATGTAGCACTTCATTGAGATGATGAAATATCTTTATTGTTTTCAGAAATGGGGGAAGAAGGAAAAAGAGCCTTGATTTTGGTGGGAGGGTATGGTACAAGACTGAGGCCCTTGACCCTGAGTCGACCGAAACCTCTTGTAGAATTTGGCAACAAACCAATCCTACTCCACCAAATTGAAGCATTGGTAGAAGCTGGTGTAACAGAAGTTATTCTTGCTGTATCTTATCGAGCTGAACAGATGGAACAGGAACTTACAGCTGAGGCTTCTAAACTTGGAATAACAATAGTGTTTTCCCATGAGACTGAACCTTTAGGAACAGCAGGTCCTATTGCTTTGGCTAGAGAACACCTCTCGAAAAGTACCAAGCCATTCTTTGTACTCAACTCTGATGTTATTTGTGATTTTCCTTTCAAAGATTTGGCACGTTTTCATGAGGCACATGGAAAAGAAGGTACTATTGTTGTGACAAAAGTTGAAGAACCTTCAAAGTATGGTGTGGTTGTGTATGGTAAGGACAACTGTATACAAAGTTTTGTGGAAAAACCACAAGAGTTCATTTCGAATAAAATCAATGCTGGCCTCTATGTTCTCAATCCCAGTGTAATAGATAGAATTGAGCTACGTCCCACTTCAATAGAAAAAGAAGTTTTCCCGGGCATGGCAGCTGATAAGCAGTTGTATGCTTTTGAACTACAAGGCTTCTGGATGGATGTGGGGCAGCCCAAAGATTTTCTCACTGGAATGTGTTTGTATTTGAAGCACCTGAGAGCCACTGATGGAAGCAAGTTATACAAGGGACCAGGAGCCGTTGGAAATGTTTTGGTGGATCCTACTGCCAAAATTGGAAATAACTGTCAGATTGGGCCAAATGTAACCATTGGACCTGGTGTTGTTGTTGAAGACGGTATGTATCTTTGAGAAAGGAACATGCCCAAATAATTTTTTCAAATTTTCTTAACTTCTTCAAACTCTCTTATGAAAGTTGGTTTGAAAAAGTTAATTCTAATCATTATAATACTGATGTCAGATAATTTCATCTTTGCCAAAAATCAAATTTTCGTTAGTATACATAAAAAACTGATGAAGTTGTGTTCAATTCAATTCAAAGGTTCAATATCTCATAATTCACATCATGTTATGAGATCAACCTGAAATTATTGCCTCATTTTTGTGCAATGCTTGATTCATGAGTGCAGAATGTGTGTAGCTTCAAAATATTTCATGATCTGATTGTTAGTCATCAATGCAAATATGGATTTATGATAAACTTTTTCACTTCATGTAACATTTGCAAATAATTTTGCAACGCCAGTTATCAAAAAAAGGTTCTTCTTCATGTAAAGGTGAAACATAAACAGTTTGGCTATATATATACTTTTCTAGAAAGATAGTTATGCTTCACTTTCTTGCTGCACTTTATCTAGGAAATTGACTTATTTCCTGTGTGCTACCTGTGATAATATACAAATCGTTTTTTAACTTCTGAATATGTATGAAGAAAATCAGTAACAATCACCAGTGCAATCAGTAATAAAAAATGCTTCCATGAATTGACCACAAAGATGGATTGAAGTAACCAAATTTATACAGCAGTTTCAGCTAATAAGTAATAAACTTTGGGTAATGATCTATGGAAATTGGCCAACTTTCTTATAGTAAGTGTATAAACATCCCCATTGAAAAGTTAAGGTTGAACTTCTTACAGCTGATTACTTGAAATCTATTATTCCTTATCACTCAAAACTACTATAAACGTTATCCCTCACTTAAAATATACATTTTTGTGCCTGAAAATAAACATGAGGGAAAAACTAGCAAAGGTCAAACTATTGAGGAACAAAAACAAAATGTCATCTGCAGTGTTCTATCTCTCAACCAGGGGCGTATCTGGAGTGATTTGTGAGATCGATTTCCCCGTAATGTTTGTTTTACCTGATGACTATTTTCAAGAAGACAAGAAAAACATTCAGAACATATCCAAACCAGAAATATATCACTTCTGAAATTAAATCATGGGTACGCCACTGCACACATTTACTCTTCATTTTTTCTCTTCCATAGTCAGAATTACCCTAAAATTTTGAACAAGCCCAAACATAAGTATTCAATTTCAACAAGAAATTTCTTGTATAGCACTTGCATGCCTCTTGGCGGAACTTGTCACGCAGTTCCATTCTCACCCGGTGAGTGTCTGTTTAGACTTTAGGCACGTCACACCACGTGCCGTGATTTCGCAGCTCCACAAAAGTAAATGTTTTTGAGAGCTTAAAATTGTAATTTTTTTGGTTCTTTTGATGTTGATGCCATTGCAAACAATTAAAAAACCATTTAATTCAAAGTACTATTTTATTCATTATTAGACGAAAAAGGAATAAGAGAAATTTTACAAAGTTACTGATTTTGCACATGTTGGTATTGTGAAAATAAAAGTGAAAGTCATTAGACTTGCATGGAAATTGCGCATTGTTACTTTCATTACAAGACAATTCCATTTTATAATGTTTATTGCTGCCTCACAGAACAATATAAGAGATCTATTAACAACCTTTGTATTTACTCACTATCAAAAATATATGACTTTACACAGAATGCTTTTCTCTTGGTAATATAATTTATCTCAGAAAAATAGTTGGGTATAATTCTGTTGCGTTAATTTTCAGGTGCCTGTATAAAGAGAAGCACAATTCTTCGAGATGCTACTATACGCTCAAACTCATGGCTGGACAGCTGCATAGTTGGATGGAAATGTTCGGTTGGGCGGTGGGTTCGAATGGAGGGCACTACTGTTCTTGGGGAAGATGTCATTGTAAAGGATGAGACTTACATAAATGGAGGGCAAGTGTTGCCCCATAAAAATATTGCTACGTCTGTTCCTGAGCCCCAAATCATAATGTAGATGTATAACTGTTTCAATATTACCGTCAGAATGTAACTTTCGTCACAGTTGCTGTCATTTTCACGTGAATTTGCTCAACGGAGACATAATTGATAAAGATAATTGGATTTGTTAAACGGAATCTGCTATATCAGTGTATAGCACATTATATCATACTCAAGAATTTGAGACATGACATGGGATTCTGGAAAGATAAAATCTCATGTGTGCTGTTATATGTTGTATATAAATACCATCTACTTCTTCAATGACACAAATTTATGATCAGAAACTATTTCGATTTTTGATACTTGCTATAAATTTTGAATGAACCTATGATAGTCACTCATTTCTTGGAGAAAAAAAGCTGGTATTGAGTATTCCTGAAAGTTAATATTCGTATTGAATAGTGGTAACACCAGCACCCAAGTAAGTGCAGGATCTTCCAGGGCATTGAATTTCTTGACAAACCTTTTCATTACACTTATTTTTAGTGAGGTATATGACGTACTGTAGAATAGATGTATTTTTTTATTTATCATTTATTCATTCCAAATACTTTGATTTATATTTCATTGTTCAAGTATATATCTTGTGTTATTAAATTTTTATAAATTTATCATCATGTTTTATATCGCGGGGAGTTTTGGCATTAGTTTCTTTGTATGTACCAAGCATCAGAGAATTGTACTAAATACAATACTTTGGAATTATCTGCACTCTCTGAATAATTGTTCTGAGATTTAGAAAAAATGGATCTATAATATCTGAATGATCACTTCATCAAAATAATACATATTAAGGAAAAAGGCAAAAAACTACACAGTATCCTGTTTTTTCTTGTCAATTTGAATGCTCTTTTTTGAAGTCCACTATATATATTCACATGAATTTAGGATATTTGTGTATTCAATATAGATTGGCTTATCAAATGCATAAGGATAATACCTAATTGTGATACCTATCACACGTTCGAAAACTACAATTTTACCTATTTTTATTGATAATATTAAAGCATAAGGGGTCTACAGATGACAATGGTATTTAATATTCTTGGGTAGCAGCAGCATTGTATTTAGATTTCCTAGTAGAACCTTATGAAATGTACCTATAATTGGAAGACGATGGAGGCGAAACGTGGATGGTAGCACAGTCGATGGTTTCAGACGTTTAAAACCATTGAGAATCGCTTGTTTTCGTTAAAACCGATTTTATGAGTTGTAACAGGAACGACATCGGTTACTTCGTCATTTTACTGTATCTTTCACTTGGATTATATTTATATATTTCCGTTAGTGGTTCCAGACATTTAGAATTGACGATGGGCAAGGCTGTAGTCGTGTTTACTATCATAATTGTTCACAATTTATAACCAGTCAATAGTTGCTATTTTTGTGGAGTGTGTGTTCACCATTGAAACATCCTAAAGCAGAGTACTGTTTGACACCAATCACTGGGTGCAGCTGAATTGAGGGTCTGCAGGTCAGCAAGCTGTTCCCAGAGTAATTTTTGAATTTAATGGCTCGTCTATCCGTATGCGGCAAAAATTCTTGCAGAGTGGGGTATACTGAAGTGAAACATAACCATATAAATATAAAAGCATGATTTAAAAAAAATCAACTTTCATCCCTCTTCTCTTAAAAATAAAAAAAGCTTTGATGGCCAATCAAACTTGCATGTTGTTATGTTGTTGTGTGCAGAGGTAAAACTCGCCCACATCGATCAATTTCCAATTGATAAATGAATGGAAAAAATTTTAGTTTATAGGTACTTATTCCAGCCTCAAACTTGTAGCTGGTGTCATTTTACTTAAGTCTATAGGTCATCTCGAATTTTCTGATAGATTCTGGAGACACGTTGCATGGTGTTCATGGGATATTTATAGCCCCTTTATGTCCGTTTTTGTAAAAGGTATCATACTAAATTGGATTGCATTGTTTTGCATAAATTCTATCCCAATGCCCAATCCGGACCTGCTTCAACACCACTACTATCTACTACCAATGAAAATGGTGGGATCATTGCCTAAAGAATAAAGAAGTAAAGGTCAGTCAACCTTATGGGCTTATTATTGGACAACGATGGGATCCATTAGTAGATGGCGCCAGTAGGAGGGTGAAAACTAATGAAATGATATTGATAACTGATGCATAATGCCAAAAGATGGCAATCAATTCAGAAAGAGAAGTGTACATTTTTGTCATCGTCTTCAATCATTCATATTTTGAAGATTATTTCATAGTCCAAACTTTCATTTCTTGTATAAATTTCTATTTTCAACTATATTTCGAAGCTTCATTAGCTTTATTTCATTCAAAGTGACACCCAAGAATCTGCTCCTTTTTTACCGTTCAGATGAGTGTCGAGTGACCAGAAATATCGACATTTTACCGTAGATGGCATAACAAAACCACTTCAAATGATTTTTACACAGGAATTGGCAGAGTAATAGGTATCCCATCATTCTTCAAACAATGATGAGAGTAACCTTACTGGTCAAAAAGATTTCCGCAGTGGTTTCATTTGCTTCCAATGGTAAACACATTATCCTTAGCTTACTAGATAGCGGCTTTCTTACGGCTTTCCGACAGACCGTTCGAAATGTTTAGTACTCGCAATTCCAATCCAACCGAGTGTCATTAGGGGTTAAAACCAAGGACAGTAAACTATTTTTACAGAGGATGGCCCGATTCGCCAATTTCATTATGCTGTCATTGACGTCATCGCGATTCCGTAAATATAACCAAAAACAGATTCACAATACTAATGTTTTGTTTTATTATTGATAGTCATTTCATTTGTTATGAATTCATGTCATTAACTAGTATGACATTAAAATACTCATTATACCTAGATTGGGACAATTATTTCAAGGAAATAAAAATAAAAGATGGCAAGCATATGGCATGGCATTGATGGAAATTGACAATAGTCGCTTCGTTAGAGTAGCTCAAACTTCATCATATTAGTTCCACTGCATCACGAAATCTAATAAACTACAGAAGGAATCGTGGTGACGTCAGTTGACAGGATAACATTGCAGTATAGGGAACTGGCCATCCTCTATAATAGTTTACTGTCCTTAGGTTAAAACAGCTGATATTAGCCACCTTCTGCCATCTTGAGAGCGGAAGCCCAAATATATTTCTGTTCACACAATGCAATACACAGAGGCGTAATCAAAGAACCTTTGTATACAAAGAAAGAACTGTCGACCATATGTGAAGTTAATATAGAATATTTTCCAAATATTCTGGTATTAATGGATCCAATTCCTTTCAGTATTTGGAGTCTACTTTTTTTGGTCTCAATGGTAGTTCTCGGGGTAGCTCTTTTTCAATATAAGTAAGTTAGACGTCAGAATCTGCATCAAATGTATTGGCTAACAACCCTGTCAACCATGATAACTCTTGGAAACGGAAGAAGAATACCTATTTGAACTTATTAGTTCACCTCGACTTCCCTGAGTTCACCTGCTCTGTGATCACTTACAAAACTATTCATACGCCCTCTTTTCGGACACATTGAACTATTCAGTTTGGATACCGACTTCCTATGTATCAATATACGTCATTTTGGCCATCCTTGAAAAAGTGCTGTGTTGAAGTAAGCGCGGCTTCCGTAAATTTATTTTTATTTGTGGCGTATATCCCCAAAATCCAAAATGTGTTTATAGCACTTAGTAATCGATACGTGAGTCAATTTAAAAACTATTTGGTGTCTGATGGTGCAATTATTCTGTGAAATTACATAACCTTATTGCCATTTTTCAGTTTTCTAATTGTTGTAATTTTATATGTCGACAGTGAAAGTACAAGATGCTGAACTTATCCTTCTCCAGTCTAAAAAATCTGATGAGCTGACTACAACAACAACAATGAAGAATCATCCGACAACAAAAAAAAACAACCTCTCTATCTTCAGTCATTTCAAATATGAACATCTTTTAGCAGGAATATCAGGGGGAGCAATTTCAACATTAATTTTGCACCCTTTAGACTTGATGAAAATTAGGTTCGCAGGTAAGTGTACAGTTGTCAACTGGAATTTAAGGCTGACAACATTCATAGGTCTTGTAATTCCATCACAGTCACATTATATATTCAAAACAATACTTTCCATAGTCAAATCTGTTTTTATTCTATTATAGGTACATTTTCTTTGCTAAAGAAAACACTTATTAGTGTTGACAACTTGATTGTCTTTGTTTTCTGTCAAAATTAATTATAGCATGTTTATCAATGATGAAATTAAGAGAGTATTTAGGATATACTTAACCTTTTCTTTTGTTTTCAAACAATAGTGGCACTGCGCTGAATCATAATTTCTCTTGAAAATTGAATAAAATTCACAAATCTGCTATTCATCATTGGGGAGAGCCCTCACAGAATAGTGCATCTTTGAAATAAAATGTTCACTTCAAATATAATAGGATAACGAAAGGCAAAATCCATAATCACAACATTCGCATGTGTCATTTTTGCCTGAAAGTCATGGAATTCTGTTCTCTATCAGTGAGATATTGGGAATGTGTTATTTTTTTTTTGGCTCTTCATTGAACTAAAATGTTGTTTTTGTTTTGGTATTGGTCATATGTAATATTTTATCAGCTATTTTTTTGAGAATGAATAGTGACGAAATACTGGTTTTGATTGTTTTGTTACTGAGAGAATTCATATTTATTCACTTTCACATAATGTTACAACATGTGTTTTTCACTTTATCTGAATATTCTGCAATAGATATTTTTTAGTATTCCTTATTATTAAACAATTATTTTTTTCACTGAATTCAATAAACATATCTTGCATAATCCTTTTGCACAGAATCTGTCTACCTGTATATAATAGTGAAATCAAATAGGTTATTTTCATGGAGATTTCTCTACCTATCAGTAAATGACCTATATTAATCTGTAGTATTTAAATTGACCTAGAGAGCAATTGAAGCTCATTGGACCTTGAATAACCTTTTCAGAATATAAATAAGGTCTCATTTGATTTGAAAATGGATAGTCAATTCAAAAGTACTTTCCAGTAATTCAAGCCATTTCCCTACTATCTTTCTGTATGGCATTTTGTACTGAATATTTTGAAAATCCTCTTTTCCTTGAAGTATCATTAACACTAATTCTTTCATAAGGCCTGCAGGAAGGGTTTTTATATCACCCTGACAACAGGTAGATATTTACCTAATTTTGTAAATGAACCATGTTTTGATTGTTAATCAGTTCTATGTGCCATTGCTCTTTTAATTGAAATTTCCATTGTTTACTTCTATACATTGAGTGAAAATAATGTATGCTCTGCTCTGATCAAATTTGAATTCAATGGTTTTTATAAGAATAGGTTGAATCGTTTCCATATGATAATAGTGAAAAATGATTTTTTATCTGAAATTGTAATATTGTTTCCCACTCTCAGTGGTTCCCCTCTATGAATCTGAAAAACTATGTTCAGTTTCATTCTGAAATGTTAACGCTATTTTGGTAAAAGATGAAGGTATTATAACGATTTTTTCAACTATGTTAATGGGTCAAAAAAACATGCACAGCTGTTATGTTATAATCATATGGTGAACTAATCAGCTAAGAGATAAGGACTTCGATTTTTGAACCTGACTCATACCAAACGTTCGTTTTTTTGTGCATTGTTTGCTTGCATTCACATGGTGATAAATTTAATGAAAAAAACAGAAAAAATGATAATAGCGAAAGTGAATGCATATTTAATTACCTTTACGCGGCATGTGGAGTGACGTGCCTGGCGGGTGGGGCGCGGGGTGCCGCACTAATGCGCGTCTGGCCACTCCGTGCGGAACTTTTCAAACCGCACCATCCTCAATATATGAGGAGTGCCAGTTCACACGCCAGGCGCGTCACTCCACACGCCGTGTATTGGCATGATAAACTTTCTATGAATATTAAACTCTGATTCGCGTTATTCTGCTTCGAACGTTTTCATTTTGAGGAATTCTAGATTCCTTCCACATTTTCAATTCAACCCCTACGAACAAATTGACAGGGCTTTGGTAAATATTACTTATCACCCGCTACATAACTCGTGGAGATTTTCAGAAATAATTAGATTTTTTCGTGATCGACATACTTTTTACAGTGAACTCTGTTATGGTCCAATGCACATTTGAGATTGTATATAATCTTTCCTATATTGGGATAGTAATTAATGCACATTACTTTTTCAAAGCTGATACTAATATTATTCACATTCCATTATTTTATTTTTCCATCCTTGACAAAAATCATTTATTAATATTGTATAATATCAACAACGGGTGATTTTCAACAACATTTCATAGTTTTTGAATTATGTTATTAAACATACGTTACAAATTCCATCAATGTCATTATTTAAATAAAGATATGGCTGTTGCCAAACATGATTTTACCAAGAGCACTAGATTTGTCACAAGCAATTCAGATGGATAACATCACGGAAGTTATATTTTCTCAAACCATTCTAACCTTGAATCTAAATATAATGTGGACTAGCGATTTCTTGTTTTTTGTTGCTATTGAATTGGGCAAGGAATGATGTCACATTGTTTGTTTTGTTACTGTCCCTATAATTTCAGTTTGTTTCATTATACAGGGTTCCTCAACAATTCTCATTTTTTATATTTCATTATTATGGTTATTCATAATAAATTTTTTTTTCGTTATAGTGAGTGATGGCAGAACTACAATACCTCAGTACAGTAGCTTGACCAGTGCATTTTATACAATAATTAGGCAAGAAGGGGTTAAAGGACTATATAGAGGTGTGGCACCAAATGTCTGGGGATCTGGAAGCGCTTGGGGATTTTATTTTCTGTTGTAAGTTTTTTAATAACCTATCTATAATTTTTCTTTCATCATTTTGATATACTTATAATACACGCAACTCCAAAAAGTTTCCCTATTTGGGTTAATAGTTTTCAACATTTCTGAAGGGAAAACGTCATGTTTATCTTGATGAAACACATCATTCATAGTTGATTTATTGATTCTGATGAAATTGTATATTTATGATAATCTCACTTTGGACCCATAAATCAATGACCCAAACAACAGAAAATGAAGGATTACTTATCAGATGAACTTTAATAATATATGTACAATATTAAATAATATGCAAATTCTCACTTTTTTTTTTAATTCACAAACACAAGATATATAGACAACGGACTTTTCATTCTATTCGTGGGGCAATTCTCAAACAAAACCAACTGGAAGGTGTGGATTAAATTCTGTATACTGTTTGAACGTCCTATTTTGTTGTGAATAAATAATTTTTCCTTCTGGGTTTCCAACCTACCACAATCTGAAAAAATAACAATTAATATTGAAATCTATACAAGTGAAGATGAGCAGATTTTTAATCTACCCTGCGTTAATTGAAAAACAGTTTCCTCTGGATAAAACAAATACAATTAGTCAGCAACTTCTTGTATAACTCAAATTTGACTATCAAAAAAATCACAAGAACTAATATGTATATGAAAATAATAAAGTTGCGGAATCCGCTTCCATTCTCAAAACTTATACACACATTTCTTTTCAAATGTGACAATATTTGTTGACAATTATTGTAATTGACATTTGTCAAAGATTTGATATTTGCCCTTCTACACTTGCATAGATTTCAATAAACCCAGAAAACTACGGAGCTAATTCAATTTATTATTGAAGAAAACTTCCATACGATGCTGTCGTTTCTGATTTCTATAAATTAATATTTTTTGTTTTGGAAAGCTGTTGTTCATGCAAAAAGTTTTCAGTTTTTCATTGGAATCAATTTGGGACAAAGAGGAAATTAGGGTTCAATATCGATGGACATTGCTTTTTATCCATCTCAGCATTCCCACAAACGCCATAATATATTTGTGTTTGAAAAACGTTGAAAACTTTTTGGAAAATGAATGAGTCGAACTCTTGAACTTTTTTCAACTTGTAAACTAGTTTTCGGTTATTCAAAAGCATTTTGTGCTGAGAGCTATTTGTGATTGCCAGACCTGAACGTGAAATCTTTTTTATTTACAAAACATTTTTTAAAGGAAAATCCAGTGTTTTTCATTGCCCAACTTGAAATACTTCTATATTATGTGCTTCCATCAACTTTCTAAATTTGGTCAAATGCTCCTTTTCAACAACTGAAGATGGATTCATGAGAAGTGGGACACACAAGTTTTTTCAATTTTTTTATCTGTCGTAACAAATCAGTGTCTTATGTGTAGGTTGTAATGTGTACCTATGTGTTTGTGCTTTTTCATGAATTATCTGGACTTGCTATATATATACAAAATTTGAACTGGAGTTCTATAAATATGAGAAGTGTTTTAGCTTTTCTTTTTTCCCTTTTATTTTTCTGTGAGTTTATCTCTTGAAAATATATACAGTGTTGTCGTTTCTTCTTCCCCCTCTCACCGAAGGATAGCAACCCTTTCAAAAATTCTATTATTAGAGGGGGCTGAATGATAGCTCATTTGAAAGGGGGCTCCATTTTTCGTTAAGTGGTGTGAAGAAATGGTGATTAAGTTCCAATGATTAATGAATTGCTTTATTTTTGCGGAATGGCAATGAGCAGCATGTCGATGTTATATTGACAGATAATGTTTCTGACAAAATGGTTGAGGCTTTCGCGGCCGACGTTTTCAGTATCACTACTTTTGATCGGGTTTGACAAAATTCCAAAAAACCGACCGCCTTCAAACCCGATCATAGTAGTTTCTGTTAGTTCTGTAACCTTCATTTTCATTGTATATTATTATTCTGAAAAACAAATTATTCAATTGAGCTTTGACTTGTTTTCTTCAAAATGGTTGCTACCTCTCAATAAGAGATGGAATTCGGGATAAACTATAAGTAGCAATGTGTATTGACCAAGGTCACTTAATATACTACTGACTATGTTACCACGAGTCCGCCATTTTAGTCACGTCACATTGTTGGCCATTAGGGCCAACATTCAAACAGAATATATATTTCTCTCACTTTTCCCTCCTCTCCATAACATATTACACTGGATATATATTTTTTTTGGTGTTCCCCCAACCTTGAAGACATAAAATATGACCTATGTATTGGCTTATAACGGGTTAAATGGGGATAACACTTGACGACCGCAATGTTAATTATTTTATTTTTTTTGTAGCTATAACTCTATAAAAAATTGGATTCAACAAGGGGATAGTCAGTACCCTCTAGGGCCAAGCTTGCACATGCTGGCTGCTGCCGAAGCGGGAATTCTAACCCTGGTGGTGACCAACCCCATTTGGGTGGTGAAGACAAGGCTGTGTCTGCAGTATGGAAACGAAGACACCTACCTCTCGAAAGGCGGACAGTTCTATAGGGGCATGTCTGATGCGTTGGTGAAAATTTACCAAAAAGAGGGCGTTCGTGGTCTTTACAGGGTCAGTTGAGATCGCTTCGTCACAGAAATGATAAGTAGGTGGGGGGAGTTGCATTTCCTTATATGCTATTTCTAGGGTTTCGTTCCTGGCATGTTTGGCGTCACACATGGGGCCTTGCAATTCATGACGTATGAAGAAATGAAGGGCTATTACAATGGGTATAGGAAGCTACCGCTGGACAACAAGCTGGTGAGTTTATGAATCCTTTATATAAGCATGCAGCTGATATACAATAGTCTTAAAGTAAATGTAAAGTTCTACTATGGAATGTAAGATTGTGAATTCAGGATTTCCACATATTTGGAAGAGTCACGGCAGAATCTTGTGGATGCTAGTCTTAATCTGCCCTACCTCATATTATTTTTAGATTCTTTAGAACATTTGATCTAGGGATGTATTGAACAACTTCAAAACAAAACTGGACTTTCCGTAGGGTTTTGCCGTGTTGCCCTACTTTTCTGGTTGAAAATTAATACTGATTTGATTATATTTTTCGATTTTTGTATTTTCAATAAATATTGTTCCTTTTTTCATCTTCTAATTGAGGTGCCTACATTTTTGAATGCATTGAATACTGAACCGATATATTACAAATGTTGAAAGGAGTATATTGAATTGTATGTGTATCGTCTTTTAACAAACATATTTCCAAGTAGCGTCATTTTTCTTACATTTTTCTCAATTCCATACAAATATGTTGAATCCTCTTGAACTATGTCTTCTTGCTTCAAATAGTATATTCTTCATTATTATTTCTGAATCAAAATACATTTATTTGAACAACTTTTGTGGTTTCAATTCCAGTTTTTCCATGTATGATTTAACTTTCATCATTAGATAGTTATTTTACCATTTTTTTTAAGAAATGCAAGCCCACATTGAAAATTTAATTTTATTTCTGGTTTTCATTTTTATTTTTTTTTATAATTGAAAACGAGTAATTTCAGCTAAAGAATCAGAAAAAACCAAGCTGCTTCAAATATTTCTTTCAAGACACTGAATGTTTTAAATTCTGGTATAGAAAATGAATTGATTTTTGTCGATGCATAGCAGTTAGAACGTCATGAACCATACCTACCAGATCAAACATTATTGGTTCGAAATGGCTGTTCAAATATTTTTTCGTTTTTTTTATCATTCCTTTCTTTCAAGAAACATTTTTACCTCATTCAATTGAAATATCGATTTTGAATTAGATTGAATGTATTGATTTCAGTTTCAAATAGTTCTGAAATGATTTTCTCACTGAATTTTTCACGAGCTTGAATTGATTGCGAATTTTTCCAGAATTTCATGCTAGGGAGATAAGTGAAAATCATATCCAATGTGAACATTTGCCATCTAAGTCTTTAATTATTGCGCAAACTTACTGTTCATGAAGCCTGTCAAATGACAGCATTTCAAATGTAGGTATATGTATACTTACGATACGACTACTGATTGAAACAATACCAGTCGATAATTTTATATGATCATTTTTTTCAATGTTAATGAAAAAAGCACCTTTCATCATATTTCCAGACATGCTCTGTTCATTTGAAAAGAGACACGGATAATAATCGATACCGAGAAAAATTGCAGAATAATTAGTTTTTATTTGTTTTTCTAGATCATTCATGCTTATGGATTAATCAATTGTTTTGCAAGAAATGGGCTAAAACCCACTTAGCAGTTACAATCATATTTTGTTGTGGCCAGTTTGTGATTCTACTTCGAAATGTAGATTACCATTTTTGTCAGAAATCTATAATCCTAATCATTTCTATGTGGAGGTTTTTGTTTGCATATTTGTTTTCGAAAACATTTCATATTCATTTTTTCTGTACTGTTCATCACTGAATTTAAAATTGAATTATTCATTTTAAATTGTGCCTATTAATTTATCAGTGACTCTCAATTGTGACACACACAGATTGTCTTTCTGTAAGTTGTATAAGTTTATTTATTTCTATTTTTACTTTGGAAATATAATTGAAATTGTTGTTCTCTTGGATCTTGGACAGAATACAATTTAAAGGGTCAAGAAACCGCTATGCTACAAAAATATTTCATAGTATATTATGGGATTTGGAAGTTAAAATTTTCATGATGGAATGAGGTTTCTGAATTATTAGAAGTGAATACTTTTCGACTGAATGCAGTATAGAGATATCACTCAGTATACAGGTGGTTTTGCGTTCAGTACTCAGTAAATGGCACTAAGTTAGTATTCTAGAACCTACTATTTTATTAACGTAGCGGGGTTTTATTGCTGATGATGTGGTTTTGAATTTTTATTTGGAAAATACTATTGCAGACTACAGGGGAATACATAGGTTTTGCTGCAATAAGTAAATTGATAGCGGCTGCAGCGACTTACCCGTACCAGGTAATCAGGGCTCGATTGCAAGACCAACATCACAGCTACGAAGGTACTTGGGATTGCGTGAAGAAAACATGGAAGTACGAACGAATGGGAGGTTTCTACAAAGGCCTTGCACCGTATTTGCTGCACGTTACTCCTAATATATGTCTAGTCATGTTAATTTATGAAAAATTTACCAATAATAACTAGGTACCTATTTACTTAATGTAATTAAGGAAATATTCTTGGAATTCAACAAACTTGATTTCTTGGACCATGCAATTTCTTTCAACCCGATGGTAAACAGATGTTTTATCATGTTAATAATTGATTCGGCTTATTTATTATCCTCAATGTATTTATCTAGTTTCTCTCTCAGTTGTATCAAATCTCTCTATTTTTATTTCTTCTCGCTTTTTGTATCTACATTCAGCTGAATTCAAAACCAGTAACTTCTTAACCAGTGTTCTGTTCGACACTTGTTTTTTGTGGAAGCTTGATTTCAGGTATTGATAAATTCTGCGGAATGAGTAATTTCTCCCTGATTACTTCCCAATTTCTAGTTTAGCTGAATCTTATGAATCTTGCAAACATATTTTGCTCCCAAAAATGTTCTCAAAAAGTTAATTCAATTTTTGGTATCCAACCTGTGAATTGCATCTTGATTTAGATCAATTCTGTATTGAATGGAGACTTTCAATTCAATTTTTTATATTCATGAATGTGGTTGAGCCTCATCTTGCCAAATTGGTAATAGTTCGAACCGTTTTTACTTGTTTGCTGGATTCCATTGCTAGATCAAATAAATCCAATTCTCTTTAGACAATCGTTTCAAATTTCTTATTATTTTTTGATATTACCACAAGATCGATATCTGAAATCTTGCTTCTTGAAAACAAATATGACCTTCCTTCCACATTAGTTCTAGGATCGATTTCATTCTGAGATATTGTCTTCTAGAGACCCTATTATGGATAATATATTGAATACATTATTTATTCGGTTATAAGGAGTACTCGTAATTGTAAATTTGAATTGAAATATTTCACTTAGATTTATGAGGTCTCTAGTCTCCTAGTATTGTTAATCCAAAATGACCAAGCGCTTTGTATCGAATTCAAGGCTTAATATGTTTGGAATGTTTAATAGTACAGGGTAGAAGAATCCAAAAATGTAATTCGCCTCTACTGTCACACATACAAGCCATGCGAACAACTGCATGAAGCCTGAACATTCGAGAAGTAATGTACGATGTTGATACAGATACAGATAGTTTATTCATGTCATTTAAATACAGGATTTTTACATACGTCAAAAGATCAATATAAAATTACAGGTATAAAATCTAAAATAGAATCAATAATATACAAAGTAAGTACTACATAAAATACTAAAGCTTACTCACACAACACTGAATTGAACTGGTCAATATTTCATCAAAATCCATATTCATATTATATGACTTTAGACTTCCATCGAATTTCATTTTAGCATCTCGAAAGTAAATATCACCAGGAATTGTCAACTTTCACCCAATTCACTTTAGGTCAAAATTTGAGAAATCTTGTTGGGGATTGTGCTAGATAAAATCTCGTTACAACCACACTCAACTGAAATAGAACTATCAAATTTTATTGATGAAACTCGGATTCGCAATATGATGAAAAAAAAAGATAAGAGTAAACGGTTTTTCACAATTCCAATCTAACCAGATTAACATCGGACAAGTAATAGCTATTTGAAAACGGTAGTTGTTAGAATTTCAATTGTCCATAAAATCAACTATTGAAACTTGTTGAAAAACGTATCATGTCAAAAAACTGGATGTGTTCTTGAAAAATATATTGAAAAAAAATAGGGCTGAGAAGGTGAGTCCATAAGGTTACATAAAATATTGAGGTGAATTGAAATCAGAGGTGGAACTACAAAATAATTTTTCTTATTTTTGACTTCTCTACCTGTTCTTTTTGACCTATGAGTTTTTCGGCAGATTTCTATTGAGTTGATTTTAGAGAAAGAAAGTGAAGGTTTGAACCACTATTATTAAACAAAAAACATTCTCAAGAACATAGAAACATGAAAACAATTGAGGAGGTATCCAGGTTATTACTGATCCCATCATCGATGTTTCATGTACTTATCACAGATTGACTTGTAGGCTCATTAACTTCTGTTATCAATTTTATTTGTCTGTAGATACTGACTAAAACCTGCTTCTGAATGTTATTCACTGATTGGGCTAATATATATTGGAAAACATTACTCACTGCTATATTAGTATTTAAGATTCATCAAACTCAGTACTCCGAAGATATTTGGGTGTTCGAAATGTGTCTTAGTGAACTAGACATACTTGTCACAGTAAACTACCGATTTTGGAAATCACCCTTAACTGATCTCATATGATTTTTATGTAGTTCAGAGTTTTCATCTGTTTACTTGTCTGGTTGATTTTTAAGTCTTTTTATGTGATCATTTTTTGCAGATATTCGAAATGATTGGTAAACAGTATGAACAAACTGAATCTCTAATAGAAACAGCGGTAACTGAACTTTGGATTTAGATGAATATGTATGTTGTAGAACCAATTTTTTTGGGAAAGTAGCTGATTTTTTTTAGGAGATAATAGTGTTCCTGTTTTCTTCCAGTATCTGCAAATAAATGAGTAGGTCGTGAAAAAAGAACATTACCTTATTTATTACCTCAAATGTTTTGACACTTTCAGTAGATGCCAAACTTTGTTCATTCCTGTCTACTGAGATGCCTAGAAATCCTGGTGATTCAACCGATTAGATTTTGTTTAGATTTTTGTGGCGAAAAAAAAAACAATCGACGCTTTTGAAGGTTTCCCCTATTTTTTCGGTAGAGGGCATTATGTTCCCATTTTTCAAATTTGATGACAAGTGTTAATTGTCATATTGTCATGTCACTTTGAAATTTTGATGTGTACGATGTTTTTATCGTGTTTATTTGTTGATTTCATTACTTTTAAATATCGAAACGTTGTTACTGGTATCTCATTGTCCACCCATTATCCTTTAGGTTGCGATCTCTTCTCACTAGCCAATCAAATGAAGGTGGAAAAACCCGACTGCACATTTTCACTTAGTGCAAATTTAGCTTCAGACAAGACTGACAAGAGTGTGTTGACGACATCTGTACATATTGTACGGAAACCTTCAAAAGCTCAATTATCCACCAAAAATCTAGCAATCCAGATTTTTCCACTTTTATCCCAGATTTCTACAGGTATAAGTAAACACTCCAGGGTTTTCAGGCATCTTACTGTCTACTCATAATTTTAACTTGAAAAATTTCTTGGGCATTGGTCATTATTTTGAGATCGAACAATATATTGTGTGTATTCTTGTAAAATGTCACAGAGAGTTTGAATGGCTAGTGCAAAAGGTTCAGAGCAATTATTATCAAGTCTGTAATTTCTGTGCATATATCATGTAACCTCAAAAAATTATATACTCTGGACTTTTGGTATGTAATGAACACTATTAGATGACCAATTTTTTTGAATACAACACTGAACACTGGCATGATTTCTATTCTGAGTGTTGTCAAAGTTCATATAATAAACTCAAAATATCATATAATGTATTTCCAAGATATTTTCTGACCTACTCGCTAGAGTGTCTTAATATTTTTACTGCTGTTTAGGATGCAATTTCCGAATCCACTTTTCTGGTTGGGATCTGATCTGTTATTCAACATATAATTAAATTAAACTCAAATATCAGTTTATCTCATATGTTAACATGGCTGCATTTGAATTGAAAGCAGAGCTTTGGGAAAATCTGATATGCCAGTGATTTGTGCACACACACAAAAAAAAATGATACTTGATTTTTCTGTTATTGAATGTGGGGTTCCGACGAACATGAACATATTCAATACCTGAAGTTATTGACAATTATATATCCGCTATAGCATAAATCTTCACGTTTCATTACAAAAAAATATGATCCAAGTTCTCAGGGCTGCTTCCATTTTGACAATGAAGTGATTGAGTGATTAGTTTGGCCTATTGATACTTTTCATATAGGTCAAAAATAAATCGATAATTTTTATTTCCAGTCAGGAAATGCACCAAACAGACCATCGTGAAAATATTATGGTACACTAGCTAATATATCAAATAAAAGATATCGCATCTTTGAATAATGGAAATTGGATAGTTTGACCAGCTTTCTTGAGGAGTGAATTGTTTTTATATGTTCATTTTTATTTTTGTTCCTCCCAGTCAGTGTGATATTTTCATTTAATTGTTATCTATGTTCAAAGTGTGCTCAATTCTGCAGTCTTCATTAACAATTGTTTTCATGCCGCTTGACGTTTATGTTTTCTTTTGCTTATTTAACATCCACTAAAGCTATTAGATGACTTATAGACACTAATGGTCGGTTCATACACCACACTTTTACTTTATCTTCTACTTTTACCTCAAGAATGGAATTGGACCGTTCATACACCAGTGTTAAAGTAAACAGGACGCATGCGCAGTGATCAAAAACAAACGAAGAAGTAATCGTGGTTACGTCATTGTTTTGATTTGCAATTTGCTATTTTGTTTAGATCTGAATTCATAGAACACCCACTTTATATCATTTCTGTAAAATATTCAGAAGAAGAACACGGCTACGTTTCCTTATAATGTTGGTGGCACTGCTTGCTGTGATGACTTCACATGCACGCATGCGCAGTCCCTAAAATTATCTCATTCTAAAGTAAAAGTTCTCATCCTTAAACTAAAAGTAAAAGTGCCGTGTATGAACGCCTCGATTGATTTACATTGCGACAACTTTCTTAAAGTAAAAGATAAAGTAAAAGTGTGGTGTATGAACCGACCATAAGAATTGGGAGTCAATAATTTTATTCATTATTGGTTTGATTTGACCAAATGAAGATTAATAATTCTGGATTTAAACCTCAGGTTGTAAGACAGCTAAATTATGTTTTAGCTTCGTCCCTTTTACAATGGTGGTTCAGCTAGTAATAAAATATTTTTCTACTATCATGCCTCGTTTCTCTTGAATTGCACTATGAGAAAATGCTGCTGCTAACATTACTGTCTTAATTGAATTATTTTCTGTTCTGATCTTTCTTGAAATGTTCATTTCTGTGTACAACAACATGTATTAATATGTCTTCGAAATTGAACGTGCTTTAGGTGTTGGACGCTTTCTATAAGTTCCATTGAAAATTATATTGGTTGAAAACTTTTATCCAAGTTGAGGAACTAAGGAACTATCTCGTTTTTCATAGCTCTTGACGATTCATTTGGGAAATGCCACTTTGAAGTCTGATAGCAGAGACACAATATAGATTTTGAATGGATTTGAAAACTCAATTTTCCGTTTTTGACTGGTTTTCCATAACAAAGTTTTTTGATTGAGATTGAGAACGAATATTTGTTAACAATTAGTAATTAAAATTTTGACAAGTTTTAATTGTTCACTGTTTCTCAGATATTTTAATCCTGTTTGTATGATGTTTTCTCATTCTTTTCTAATTTCAAGGAATCAGAACTAGGCTAATATCTTTTTTTGCCTGCACCTTCTTACTAACATTTTCTGAAGTAAGCAATATGTAATATCCCTCAATAACGAAAAGAAATGTATATAAGCAATTTATTTATTATTTTTTGTAAAACTGGATTTTGTTAGTGATTGATTTTACATATCAAGTTTTAACCTAGGTACAATAATTTGAAAAGTGAGAGAAATTTTAGGAATAATGTGACAAACTATATTCATAGTTGATTATTATTTTTCTATTGAATGGAATGGGTGATTCATAGTATTATCTTGAACTGGAATAATACCTGAATAAAATGATGTGATGAAAATTACATGTGGTTTCACTTCTGAATATTGGGGGGCTTTTATAGCCAAAATCGAGTGTTCTGCCGTTGATATTATGCCAGAGTAGGTTTACAAATACAATTGTATATACCAACTCCTCAGAATATCTCTTTATCAGTATATTACATACCAAGGCGGAAAGTGAATCACTTCTATTGAGAGAAAAATTTATAGAAATTTTATCTTTTGTCGAAGTTTGTATACTAGTTTATTCCGAATCATTCGAAATAATTTCATAAAGTGAACAAGAAATCAATATTTGCGAGAATAATGTCATTACATTTCCAAGCAGGCATTGCACATAAACCATTGTCAATATTGTCGTTCTTTGTAATTTGATTTTATTTGCCTACCTAGAGGTTAAAAATGTTTCACAATTAAGTTAATATATAATAATATATAATGAAGGCGTTTGTCATGCCAATCATATATCATAAATTTTCGCTATGTTTCACAAGGATTGTTGCAAATAGAAACATTTGGATTTATTTACTGAAAAATGAACGATATATACTTATAGTTTAGGAAATGGCTAATAAAACGGGAAGGTGCCCATTTTTGGATGCTGGTGTGTTAGTTATTGAAGAGATTTGTGGTTTTTAGTTAATTCCGAATAAAAAGATGGAGTCGAGAAAGTGCCAAGTACGATAGTGGTTTCAAAGCTTATCAGAATTAATCTAGTGTCAGCTGGTCCATAAATACGTAGCCTAAGCTGAGAGCTGGCTGCGAGTGAAAAAAAGAGGAAAGATGATGAGAAAATATTTATATTATATGGACCATAAATGATTTTTTTTTACTGAATTTGAAAATCGCAAAACGGGCATCCGTTTTGCTATAGGCGAATTATCAATTGAAATCATTTTCAAGAGAATTATTCAGACGCACCCCAGGTTGATTACTGAGATCGTTATACAGTTGCTCATGACAGTTATGGTAATTAAAAGATGAATTCGATCTCAGTGACAAATTGTTACAATCAGGTTGATCCGGGTGTGATACATGGTATTAGTGAGAGGGACTATTTACTTTTACTGAAATATGGAAAGCTGCAAGTATTTGTTCTAGAAATCTTTCGTCTTAGAAATATAAAAATGTATGAAAATGGTGACATAACATCAAATTATTCAAAGGGAGAAGGGACTTTACTTCGGAGAGTTGAATGATGATTCGTATTTTAAGTAATTGAACTGAATGGCACCCAGTCAACACACGGACATTCGATGGATATCCAGTGGACATCAATTTTGGATATGGAAGATATCCAGAGGACATCCTGTTGGTATCCGCTGTATATTTTATGGACGTCCAGTGGATGTCCCGAGTGGAAGAAGCTGGACTTCCGTAAGATATCCTTCCGGGATATCCATAAGATATAGTTCTGGGATATCCATAAGATATCGTTCAGGGATATCCATGAGATATTGTTCACGGATATCCATAAGATGTTGTTAGGGAAGTCTAAAAGATATCTTCATGGATATCCAGAGGACATCCTGTTGGTATCCGCTGTATATTTTATGGACGTCCAGTGGATGTCCCGAGTGGAAGAAGCTGGACTTCCATACGATATCCTTCCGGGATATCCATAAGATATAGTTCAGGGATATCCATAAGATATCGTTCAGGGATATCCATGAGATACTGTTCACGGATATCCATAAGATGTTGTTAGGGAAGTCTAAAAGATATCTTCATGGATATCCAGTGGACATCCATTTTGGATATCGGATATCCCGATGGTATATATTTTATGGACCTCCCGACTGGAGGAAGCTGGACTTCCATAAGATATCCATGAGATATCATTCAGGGATATCCATGAGATATCATCAGGGATATCCATAAGATATCATTCAGAGATATCTATGGATACATGGAGACTCCACACTTTCAAACACCACCTCACTTATCAGGATAAGATTGAAGTAGCCCGTTTGAGATTTTTCAATATCGAGAAAAAAAAATTCAAACAAATAAAAATTGTATCGGTAAGACGAAACAATAATTGCTTAAATGAAATGCTATTGTACCAGAGAAATGAAAAAAGAGGATCAAAGATAAAATGTATTCATACTATTGAATATAAAAAAGAATACATTCAAAATGTATTTAACAAAAATAAACTTAATGAATCCAAGAAAAGATAAAAACGAATTTGGTCACAACAGATCACTATGGAAAAAGAAGAACACTGTTTATTGTTTCAGTTTCTTGGGGTTTTTCTTGTTTTTTCAAAGACAGCAGGTGTCTTTCTTTGGCCCTTCTTAATGTAACGTGAAGTTCAAAAAAAAAAAAGAAAACTAACAGCAGACAAGAGACTCTCTTCAGGTGGGTTATACTGAAAACTATTCACTATTGGTGGACATTGCAGTTATGAACATGAATAGTTATGAGAAAATTAACAAATTCTATAAATAAAATATGACATTTATTTCACATCATGAACATGAATATAAGGAGTTTGAAAAAAAAACACTAAGAGCACACAGTTTCGTGTACTTATCTTCGAAAAGGAAATGCTCCGGGATGTTTCTAGAGATGGCCCGACTTAGGTGTCCCAGCTTCAGAAATGTTTGTAGAAATCGCCTGAATTAGATATCCCAGCTTCAGATATGTTTGTAGAAATCGCCTGACTGAGATGTCCCAGCTTCAGAAATGTTTGTGTTTCCAGGTATGCCCCGGCTTAAAAGGGACCTGTAAGTTTTATAGGCCCAAAGAAATGTACCACTTCTACACACCTCCATGCGACTCGAACTCTGTGTCCCATTATCACAAATTTAAAAGTTACGACTAACACTATGACAATAACATGTACATTAGGAAGCTTACAGAGATCTGAATATTATATCTATTGAATGTAGAAACAGAAGCTCTGGGATCGACTGAAAGCATGTGAAAATAACCACACATATACATGAAGCGTTGAAATTTAGCTTAAATAATCTCAAGGAAATAAAACCACATCGAATAAGCAAGGGATTTGGTAAGGTAAAATCTGAGAAAGTTGTGATGCTATCTCGAATAGGATAATGTGTTCAAAAATAAAACTAACCTCATTTAGTGCCTGGAAAGAATTTTATGGTAATTACCCGTTAAGCGGGCTCCATCGTGAAATTGAAAAATTTTTGGTGGAACTCACGTATTTCGGCCTCCTGAACAAAAAAGTCTAATAAAGTTTTTGGGGCTCGCAACTAGTTTCGGAGATACGGCCCCCCAAAGACAGGAAATCGGGGTTTTCAGGGTTGACATTTATGTTTGTTTATTCAGCCAATTCCGTTTGAAATTCATCCTTCTTCCTATCAGCACAATATACACATTCTATACCACCTTCTTCATCACTTTCCAACAGAATTATAAGCATTTTTCACAACAAAACTCCAAAAGGTAAATCGTCATAGAAATTTGAGGTTAGCAAAACAATAGAACGCGCACGGCGCGTGGCGCGTTCTATTGTTTTGCTATAAAAAGGAAAAAGGAATACGCCATCACGAGTCAGCAACCAACTGTCAACTTAAACATCACAGAACCACGAAAGCAGGAAAACACAAAACATCAAATTATTCTCAAATTGACGATTACCACAAAATCCATGTGCTCCTTTCTTATTTTGTATACGTGTTAAAACAAAAAAATAAATTGCATTAATCGGGTTGCCCCAATTTTCCGGATATCCATTTCGAATCCATGAATATCTATCTTATAGAGTCCAGACAGATTTCACGGTCCAGTGCAAAGATTATAATTTGTGTACGTTGAAGGGAGAAAAAACATCGATATCCAAAAACCACTTCGGGTTATCTTGAGAATATTCATTGCAGGATATCTCGTGGATATTCAGTACAGGATATCTTTATCTTCAGCACTGGATATCTTAAGGATGTCCAGAATAAGCCCAGAGGTGTATATCCAGTTGATGAATATCTTATGGATATCTACTTCGGGATATCTTGAGAATATTCATTCCAGGATATCTTATGGATGTTCAGTTCAGGATATCTTTAGGATATTCAATATTGGATATCTTATAGATGTCCAGGATGAGCCCAGGAGGTGGATATCCAGTTAATGAATATCTTATGGATATCCACTTTGAGATATCTTGAGAATATTCATTTCAGGATATCTTGTGGATGTTCAGTTGAGGATATCTTCAGGATATTCAATATTGGATATTTTATGGATGTCCAGGATAAGCCCAGGAGATGGATACCCAGTTGATGGATATCCACTTTGGGATATCTTGAGAATATTCATTCCAGGATATCTTGTGGATGTTCAGTTGAGGATATCTTCAGGATATTCAATATTGGATATTTTATGAATGTCCAGGATAAGCACAGGAGATGGATATCCAGTTGATGGATATCTTATGGATATCCACTTTGGGATATCTTGGGAATATTCATTCTAGGATATCTTATGGATGTTCAGTTCAGGATATTTTTAGGATATTCAGTATTGGATATCTTATGGATGTCCAGGATGAGCCCAGGAGGTGGATATCCAGTTGATAGATATCTTATGGATATCCAGTTCCGGATATCTTTTGGATATCCAGTTTCTGATATCTTAGAGATGTCCAAAATAGGTACAGGGATATCCCGACGTGAATTGGACATAAACTGGATATCCATAAGATATCTGGTGTTGACTGGGCAGTAGGTTCTCAATTCATTTATTTTCCCATTTTCATTCATTCCAATTGTTTTAGACCTTTGGCCCACGTACCAATGAAGTCGTTTGAGTTCACACGAAGATCATGTATAAAAGGTAAGGGGTTTTCAATTCAATCGACTTGAAAACTAAATTGTTAGTTTATATATTCATATGAGAGAAAAATCTGCATCATTGGGCAGATACAAAACCGTGCTGTTGCCCGCATGTAAGTATAGAAAATAGTGAAAATCTAAAAAGATTTCAGCAAAACTGAAAGTTGTTTGTTAACTCTGATGTTTTTGAAAATGACAAAATATGTTAACTGGGCTGTCATTTGAAACGTGCACATTATCGCATTGTGTTTAATAATAATAATATTGCTTTTATTAATAGGAGATGAAATATACACAAAAAAAAGATCATAACATAAGCTCCTATCAAACGACAGGATTCAATAATAACCTAGCGTTTACGTATTTTCAAAGTTTTTTTGACAGCTGCTTACCGTTTTTCTGTTATTATCAACGTTAACTGTTTGGGTAGAATACGACAAAATCGAACAGCCACCACTACAACTCAAAAGCGGTTTCACTGTCATTATCAACGCAAGGGCTTCTGTTATTTTTTTTAATTGTTTTGCGGCTAACTTGAGTTCTTGGTGCATCATCGTAAAAAACACACACACACACATGCTGATTGATTTTTCCAAAGTGCACTTGAATAATGTGGCGTATTTGTAATTTCCTACAACATAGCTGTGTAACAAATTTGAATGAAGGGATTTTGAATAGAATTGATTTTCCAGCTATAATGCAGACGTTATACTCATGACACTGCGACTGCGATTCTATTACTTTGATTTAATGTGTAGTTTTTTCAAATATATGAATTCACACAAAAGGAAAGCCCTGAAATGTTCAAAAACACCGCGTGAATCAATGGATGGAGATAAGAATTAACATTAACTTTGAATTTTGGGAGTTTGTAAGCCTTCGGAAAAACCTTCCTTGGCATTAAAAGAGGTTTCACAGGTCTCTAAGGTAACAAAGGGGTTGGAATTCTGCACTCGGTTCATCATAGAAGAGAGACAAGTCTCCGACCCTTCTTCGATGCTCCAACAAAGTGAGCGAGTTCGTGAGCGAAGAGTCACTAAAAAGACGGATTGCCTTTCTGTGCCTTGAAGAGAAGTGTAGTATTTCTTCGCACAAAATTGAAATCCAAGCTTCTGGAAAGCACCCTTATAGCGATCGATATCACATGGTTTTCGTATGAGAGATTACTGATCGTAATTCCTAGCATCGAGATACTTGATGAGATGGATAGGCTCTCTTTGAGAAGAGCCATACCTGGGTTTTTCCTACATTGAATTCCACGAAGTTGATGTCACCCCGTTTTATTATTTTCACCAAGTCATCGTAAATACTAATGCCTCTCTGAATTTTGTTTCTCGTGCTGATATGGGGACTCTGGAAGAGAAACTATTATGAAGAGTACTCTCGTCCGCAAAACTATGCACTGGGAGTGAGAAGTTCTCAGCAATTCACTGATATGAAGCAGAAGCAAAGTGGGTGCCAGAACTGAACCCTGTGGAACACCTGCATTCATTGAGAGAATATCAGACGATACTCCATCAACAACCACATAGAGAGACCTATCATACAAGAAACTCTCCAATAAAGCACACAACTGAGGAGGTAAACTAAGGGACAGCAGTTTAGAAAGGAGAACTGGATCAAACACTTTCGAAATGTCGAGTGCAACAGCTAACATTTCCCCGAGATTTTTGATGAAATCCTACCAAAGGTGTGAAACATATATTCGTCAATAATTCCCTTGTTGATCTCTGATGGCGAAATCCATATTGTCGATCATCAATTATTCCTGATTTCTCCAGATATTGCGTCGAGTCTTTTTTTAATTCGTGAAATTGAAAAAAGAAACACAGAAAATCAAAATCACCCATGCAACTCAAATTCTTCACATAGGCTGCGAATTGCATTCGGAAATGTCCCAATTTTTCGATTTTTTTGGGACAAAAATTGAGTTTGACAGATAATTCGAATCACGTCAAAACTTTTTTCGCTGTAACTCTTCATGTCATGTCTCTATACTGGTCACACTGTATAAGAAGATTGATGAAAATGAAATGCCTCTCTCAAATGAAGTCTGGATGTAGGGACTATTAAAAATATTTCAGATGCCAATTTCACGTTATACTTATTAGTATATATGGTTTTTCAGAATAACAGGCAAAAGTGCTATACAACATCCGCGATTGGCAAAGCAATTAAATGTGGGGTCTCAGAATGTGTCCGGCCATCCGTGTCCATATTGGAGCTAATCGTGAGGGACCCATTTAGATGCATTCCCAGCATAAAATGCGATTGATGGAGTTTGCTTTATAAGTGCCGGATTAAAGCATCAACACGGATGTATTCCGATGAATGAGTTCGATGGTGGGTACGCGTGCAAGATTTTGTATAGTAGCCACTATTGGGTACTCATTTGACTGAAACACGTTCGAATATACATTTGGATGTAATGTAACTACCGTACAGGTGTGGAAAACGAATAACAGTTCATGGGACTTTCAGTGCAAAGTGGAGCCAGTCAGCAATTACAGTCGACCAGCTAAACATTATAGATTTGATCGCGACTGACTGATCAATGATTTCAATCAATAGAGCCCGCAAGCAACTGCTGGTTTCCTACACATTAGCTTGCTTAAAAAGTAGTGTTTAAATTGAATAGTTGAGAGTCCGTCCCGACCAAATCCTCTAACTGTATGTAACCTGGTTGATTGACGCCACTACACATATATATTCAAGGGGAAGCCAGGTCAGTCACCAGTAGACTGGCCAGAAGGCAAACACCTATAAGCACATTGCACGGTAAGATGTACAACGAGCTAAACAAAGAGTTGGAAAACTACCCCATAATGGGAATGCCATCGGATGAGATGCTTCCCAAGTATAGCTTCGGGAAAAACTTCAAAACAATTATAACAGGCAGAGAGGCATGGAACGGAGGACCTCCAATCAGTGCAGAAATTGCCTGCTACACAGACGGCTCAAAAACTGAGGAAGGTGAAGAAACAGGAATTTATAAAGTCAAACCAAAGACAGAAGTCTCACTAAGCTTAGGTAACGAAGTGACGATATTCCAGGCAGAAACAAAGCAAAACGCCACTGTGCAGAAGAGTTACCAAGGCAAGAGTTCAAGGAAAAGACCATTACTATATACTCTGATAGCCAAGTAGCTATAAAAGCAAACAGCTCCATGCAGGTTAACTCCAAACTGGTCTGGAACTGCCCAGAGAAGCTAGAAGAGCTAGGCAGTCAGAACAGACTGTCTTTAACCTGGGCACCAGGCCATACAGGATACAAGGGCAACGAAGAGGCTGATTCACTAGCACGAGAAGGAGCACGATGCTCCCCCATTGGCCCATAACCCTTTTGTGGTATAGCAAAAGCGCTGCAAAAAACTAGTAACAACACCTGGAAGGAAAAACAATCTTAAAAATGGTGGAAAAGACGCCGGGTATGAGACAGGCCAAAGACTTCATTAAAGAGCCAAAATTCACGGAGTACCTAAGTCAAAATAGGCATTCAACTAGAACTCTGGTCGGGCTACTGACAGGACACTGTAGACTCAACAAACATATGAACAACATCGGACTGGCAGACACAACCTTATGTAGGTTCTGCCAAGAGAATGAGGAAACGCACAATAGACCTGCAAAGGTCGCAGTGTAGTGGCTGTTCAGCACATAAGCCCCGTATTTTAATCTTCAATCTTAACCTGGTTGATTGTTGCCTTGTTCGCACTGCATTGCTTTTGCATGAACCGATAATTATTTATTAAATTTCTATTCCTACAAAGGCACTTAAAAAGTCTTCAATCAAATTGTAGATTTTGCCCAATTTGTGTGTGGGTAAAACTGGAAGAACATAGGATAAATGGCTTGAATAACATATGAGGTTTCAAAGAAATTTCCACTTGAAGTTACGTGATAGACAATGAGCAAATATTGTTTTCCTACCCCAACTATTTTAAACCGTTCATCACGTATTTTACAGCTGTTAGGTAATGGCTCATTTAACAATGACAAGGAAAAGAGATTGATAAGGTACGTAGCTGAAGTAAACTGTTTCAACACAGAGAGAGTTGATGAGATAATTAGAAAATGTGAATTTAGGGAAACACTCCGTAAATCTATTTTTCGAGAAGATACGAGTAGTAAAAAGGTGATAGTGATCCCATATGAACCTCAATACGCTGGAGGACTTGATAAAGTAAATATGAAAGTTTCACATAAAACTTCTTATAAATAAAAACAGCTCCTTGGTAATCCAAAAGATAAATTATTATAAAACACAGTTGCCAAGATTGCAACAATGAATACATTGGCCAGAGCCGGCGAGCTATTAAAATCCGTTTCAAGGAGCACTTTGCACGCATGAGATACGGACTGATAGCTAGGCAATGATTACGAATTTGGTGAATGCAATTCAAACTGTTTAAGCATGTGCATGGCACAAGGCTATCAATGCATGTGAGAATCTAGAAATGGCATAATGTAAAAATAGCATCGATCACAATTTTCCTATCCCTTTTAGTTAATTTTTTAGTTTATCATTTAAAAATTAATTAGAATAATCAGTAGTAACATACGAAGTCTATATCGTTAAGTATATAAATGGCTAAGTTTAATATTTGAATTGAGTATCAATTTTCTTCTACCTTGTTAGTGAAAAGCGCGTCGAGTGTAAATAATATCAGTTCAGTGTTAGCGTATTTGATATCTACAAAAAGAGACAACTAAAATTGTGTTTTTCTATAAATACACTCGAATGATCTGAGTGACATAGATTATATATGTAAAAAAATTTCTAGGAAAATTGGTGTACTCAATAGAGTTGGCAAAAATTTGAGTGAATCTTCGAGAAAATTAGTGTACAATACCATAATATTGCCTGATTTCACATTCTGTAGTACAATTCTATATATTTCGTCACGAACCGATAGAAAAAGACTCTAAGTATTACAAAATCGGGCTATGAGGATGATTTTGAGATGTGATAGGTATGAGCAAGTAAAGAGTATGCTTGATAAACTGGAATGGTTGAATATCAAACAATTTTTGATATACCAAACACTAGTTTTCATTCATAAAATAAATAAAAATTTATCTGCTCCTTATTTCAACGACATATTGAAAAAATTCAGTGAAACACACACTCACAATACTAGGGAACAAAATAATTATATATTGAATCAAAATAACCTTAATCAACGCAAAATTCAATTTTTTTCAAAGGAGTCATTGAATATAATAAATTATCAAACGAAATCAAAAGAAAAAATTTATACAGTTTCAAGTTTACTGTTAAAAATAAATATTTGAATATGAATTGAATTTATATCGAATTATCTACATGGTAATTAATTTATATAGGTTTTTTTGTAATTTGAATATTTTAGATATCATGAAAGATTGTTAAATAGCTATTGAGCTAAATAAAGTTGTTCTATTCTATTCTACAATACGGCGCTACCTTTCGACATGATGAAACGGGAGTAAAATGGCTAAGCAGAGTGAATATTCGAACTCGCTCGCGTAGTCGGCTTTGTACGAGACTTGTTTTATGTGGAAGCGCCATTCCGTAACAATTACTCATACGCTCCAGCAACCGGAGTCTGTTCTGAAGGAGAGATGAGATGGGATGAGTTAAATTGGATTATATTGTACACGTTTTTAAGTATCTTCCCTAATCCCATCAGAATGCTTCACACTTTTGCATTTCGTCATTTCGAAAACTCATCGGGGAAACAAGTGATTTGTGATTTATTGATGCCACGTGGAGAGGGAAAATTGAAAGTGGATGGTATGCTGAAAGTTTTTCAACCGGAAAATAATTGCACAGGTGTATACAAACAATTCTGTTTCAAGAAATAAAATGAAATAAATTTTTTGGAAAATAGGACTTTAAAGTGGAAAGAAATAGATTTTACTGGGAAAATTCTTTTTGAAAACAACGCCAACTTGAATATTATTAGTCATATCATTCGACAATAGCTAGACGAGAACTCGTTGTTTATTGAAAATGCACTTTCTCTAATGTATAATATCTCATTAATTTCATTATGTATCTCTGAATTGAATATTTGTAGAAAAGATGCGTTTTGACTTGAAAAAGATTTCCAATAATGAAACGTTATCACTCTGTCAGCCGTTTTTCTATTTTCCAGTACAGCATCTGCCGCTCATCAGGGCCAGTCCAAAAGTATAGTATATATTTTACCTCTACGTCGATAACATAAGGCATTTACAAATAATAACATTTGAAGGGAGCCCCATCAAGTTCGTCTATTTCAATATCAAATAGTTATCTCGTTGTTCTCTTCGTGAAATTATTTCGAATGATTGTATTCATTATATAGATAATATTTCTCACTCGAGAATCTTTTTCTATGGAAATATACTGTTATTTTGAAAAAGATTACATTTTACCAACAAGACATTTAAGGAAAAATTCAGTAAAAGCAACGTTCCTAATATCGTGGACATTTTTAAGATCCTCTAATTTTCCCTTAAGCATCGTATTGAGAACAAGATGAATAATAATATGCTATCAACTTGAGCATTTCAAAATGGTGTGGCAAAAATCATGATTCTCAACTCGAAAAACTGTGAAGTTCCAACAGATATCAGTGATGCTAACACCCAAATAATATCACTAGCACTCGGCGGGTGTTTCGCCGTTTCTTTTGGGAAAGAAGTTGAAACTCAATTTTATGCAATAACGAAAAGCTTGAGTTCAGAAGTGATTTTTGGATAATTCTCAATATATATTTATATGACGATTTCATAAGAATCATCATTACCCATAAAAAATTTATTGAAAAAACAACCGCCCATTTTTGAAAAAACGATGCTATTTTCGATAATATTTACCCTCGAATGGTGATAATAGGGGAAAAGACACGTTCTTAAGTTGTTAATGTTGGTTGCCCAGATGACAAGCTGATACGATTTCCAGCTTTACTTTCAGCTGATGCCGAAAAATCAGTAGGTCGCCCGAGGTGCTGCGGCATTCAAGAACGTTGGTCGTTCCTTGTCTGCATGAGGTTCTGCCTTCTGAGCGCATTCGTTGAAACTTTTGACAAAAAAAACGAGAAAAAATAAATAAAATTAAAATAAACACATATTCCTTTCTTCCCTCCCTTGCTATTCACAATATATCTGGAACACCTCAGAATTTTCTTTTTCGTGTGAAATTGGGAAGAATGAGGGAGATACAAAAAATTGTGTGCTTCCATAAAACACATATTTTGTCACCTAGGGCAAACGGTGCTGTCGATGCACAATATCAATAGCTTTGATTTTGATGATGGTACATTCATAAATTGCAGATATATATGTGTTTATCTAACTGAAATTAGGAAAAATTAAAACATATGGTGAACATTAATTGAAACGCCATACGAGAAGATCCAGATTCGCCTCAAAATCGATATCAAAGCTTCGACCATTCAGTACTAGATGTCACCATGATGTCCACTCAGAAGTAAATTAAATTCAAGTGAATTGTTTTTATTGTGCAAAAAAACTATACGTGATGGGATTTGAGGCCATAATTTCAAAAATATATGACATTTTAAACACAATTCGGCAAAAATTTTCCATAGTGCTGGAAAAAAAATATTTGCAGATCTATGTCACTCTTACTTGCCTCGGATTTTTTTATTGACGATAAATCTATCATTGATCTGATGCAATTATCAAGAATCAACCGGTGTTGGAGAGAGAATCGAAAGATCAAGCGAAATATCACCAGAACACCCCTCTTTCTGTCTGGAAAAAAAGTTAGTAATTTTTCTATCAGAAAGTACTTAAAATGGTGCCTTCATGTAAATTTTGTCCGACCTTCATAACTATCAGTCCCGTTCAAAAGTGGAGAGGAGGGAGTAATTTTTACGTCTGCACTGTCTATTGAATATACTGAATACCATTGAAAAATAACTTTTCATTCTGATAATATTTCGATTGATCTTGTTTTGTTGTCATTTGTCATAGTGCTCTCAGTTTCAATATGCCTGAAGTGTCTGATTTCTCAAAATATTTCAAACATGAAGTAGTAAATTACATACAGAGGCTCAAAGTGAATAAAAAAAAATGGTTACCGAGGCTGAAAGCCGAGGTGAACGATTTTTCGAGAGAGAAAACGTTAACTTTTGTCGAGGTTTGTATAGTATTTCATCAACAATTATTCGAAATAAATTCATAGTACCTATTAACAAGATTTAATTGTTTGAAAGATAAATTCCAACACATTCTGTTGGTTGAAAATGAGTATATTTTTGAAAGATTGTGAGTTGAAGAATTTTTTGAGCCTTGAAAAAAAAAATTGAATTAAATTCCAAAAAAAACAAGGCCTGTTTTATAATAAACTAATCTTAGCCCCATCTTATCGTTTTTGGAAATCATTTATTGGGTCAAGAGACTGGTTACCCATTCGCATTGAAAAAATACTCATAACGGATTCACCATTGACGAAAGAATTTTTTGAAAGTTACTAATAATCCCCAACCACTGCATACGAATATTAAATACCAATCCGCAAAATGGAAAGCGAACTTCTGTCCACGCATTATCCCCAATTGTGATGTCACAAATCCCAATCCTAATTGAAAATTGACAAAGACAAAGAGACTGCACGGAAGGGTTGTCGCGTAGCAAATCGAGCAGTCGTTAGTCATATAATAACTTTAATAATTTATTGGGCGACCTCAGGACGCAGATGGTCCTCTGTCAACGTTAAGAGGTGGCCATTGGTCATCGCAACAAATCATAATTGCCAGTGTCGCGTGTACTAATCCAGCGGAGGGGCTCAACTGTTTTTCGTCGGACAGGCAGTAGTGAGGAAAATGATAACCTACATTATAATCACATAGGAAAAAAGGATAATGATCATTTTCGTTCCAACAACCATGGCGTTTTCTTCCCTTCATGGGAGGTCTGGCAGATAAGATGAAGGAAATTGGAAAGGAATTCAATTTCAAAGTCTGTCTTGCACAAACAATTGCATCTCCACGATGTCTCGAAGATGTCACGATAATATTAGTGCGATGTCACACTTTGAGTAGCAGGGATATCGCAGTTACATCAATGCTATGTTATTTTGTCACAGTCAAGGGAAGTTTCTCGATGTCACGACTATACGATCTTTGTGATATCGCAGTGATATGAAATATGCAAAACTTTTTTTGAAATATACGATGTGAGTGTTATAAGTCTCTCACCAGAGAAACTGAAAAATTATGGATGGTTTGAAGATGAAGTAATCCACAGGAAGGAACATTTGGTTCTGAACAAAATTACGGAATGTATGAAAACCATTCCACCGACAAATGTACCAGCTCCGGCTTACCGAACGAGAACCTCGCGCCAAATCATATAGATTCCACTGTGACGAATCCTCGAGCCGATTAAAACCTCTTCCATCGCTATGAAGAGTTTGGCCAATGAGCGATAACATCTATAATCTCATAGAACATTCTATTGGTAGAATTAACTAGTAAATATAGGGGTGATTTGTATGTGAACTTAATGAATTTAAGAACCAGCACGTTATAATAACAAACTTTCGTTAGATATGTATGAATGTCTTGAATTTTTATGAATTTAATGAATACAAATTGAAAGTTTGTGATAGATGAACACCTTCAGTTTTTTGACCCAATGGACTTTCTACAGGGAACATAGACTATATGTCAATTGGAACCACTCATAATAGAATAGAATAGTGTTTATTTGCAAAAAAGGAATTTTTATAATATATAATTTACAAATGATTCACAAAATAAGCACATGAATTGTCTCACTGAGGTTTTCAGTGAGATGGAACACGTGAGTGCACCAACAAAATTTCAATTGAACATAAAACATATCTTAAACCGAGAATGAAAATGTATATGAGGATTGAAGTATATAAAAGATAAAATATATCCATGAGAACATGTTCTTAAACACATTTCCAAACATATACAATTATACGCACAAATAAGCATGGAAACAATCAAAATATAAAACACAATAAAAATATACAACATTCAATAGTCAGTATAAAAATAAAATTTTAAAAATTGACATTTTCAAATATATAAAATTACACACACATATAGGCACAAATAAATAAGCATGGAAACAATCAAAATATAAAACACAAAAATATACAACATTCAAAAGTCAGTAAAAATAAAATTTTTAAGAATTGGAATATTATCATCTCATGGTAAGTATGAGTGTATGATATCTGAATAATAGAAAAAGATTCCTTGAAGCAAACAAGTTTCATCAAAAATAAGATAACTTTTCTTGCCAACACATGTTCATCTCTTCATAATATAAATTTGCCCCAATACAAATAATAATAACCGTTTTAACCGCACCATAATGAAGTGGGTAGGTAGATACGTTTCTGGATGTTAACTGTTTTTACAATTGCCCTTTGTGTTGCCTTCTATGGGGCTGCAGCCCTTCACCCCCTCCAAGAAGCGAAAAAATCACTCAGACTAGATTAGGTCCTTCAGAAACCCAACACTGAAGTCAAAATTCACCTAAATTTCAATTTTTGGAGCTCAGCCCCTTCCCAGATTCAATTCTCAGGTACGCCCCTGGATAAATTACTTCCAATTCTATCGATACTCCTTATACAAAAAGCTTTAATTCATATAAAAGACGAACAAAAATTCAAGTCAACATATCTACACACTGCTTATACGTTGAGTGAGAAAAACGGTTTATTACAAGTTATACCATTACTAGTATTTGGGAATTAATATCATACTGACTTCCTATTACTGTTTCAGCTACTCATTATCTTTCAACTACCCCCAAGTATAATGTGAATAATTACAAATGAACTCAGTAGGATAATATTATGTTCATATCAGCATTTCTTTTTAGCGCAATTACTAACAAAAAAACGAAAATAACTAATGTTCGTTTCCGCCCCATTGTTATTTTATGGGTAGATGATATATTTTGTTCGATTAGTAAAGCGACACATCAAATTTTTGACAAAGTACAGCGACACAGATGCAACAAATACGCTAAGCTAAGTGAAGTGCCACCTTTAGACACTAGATTTTATGTAAACTGATTTTGTGCTTTTTTCAAACTAAGTGAGCGGTGCTTATATGTCGATTCCCGTCTGACAGCGGTGACAGAAGAATATCGAAATTATTTGACGCCGCAAAGAAGTTTCATGTTTTTTCTCCGGAGAAAACACCACAGAACTAAACTAAAACTTGTTTTTCCATCGAAGAAACTACTACAAGATGTTTGTTCAAGTGTTGTGTGAAGAGGTGCTGTATAAAAACGTCTGCAACTTCCTAATTAAACAGGTAATGTTTGAATGTAATGTACATATATGAGGATTCTTTATATTTCTATTAGTTTTTATGAATTGTTCGCTTTTCATCCTCGATATTTTCCAAATTTCGAACAGTAGAGTTTTTCTAGCTAAGATTTAGGCAGTTATTCTTGATAAAGTGAACACAAAAGTTTATTTGGTTATGTATTGATGAACAATTACTCCGATAAAAGTCTGTTATGCTGTCACCCGAGCCTTTTGAAAAAAATGTTTCGATCATCCTACGTATTTTGAGCTGCTGAACACGAATCTGGAGTCAAAACGGCGGCGCTCTTCCTTCGTCTCGAAGTTTGGGCCCTTCAAAGCTTGGAAGGGACCTGCCATCTTGTTTGCATAAAAAATGATGAGATCACACACGTTTTATTCGTCAGATGCCCTTTATTTACAACTAATTCCACCTTATTCATCACTTTTCAACCGAATTATATGCATTAGTTGAGTCTCCTGGTGAAAAATGCTTATAATCCGGTTGAAAACTGGAGAAAATGATGAAATAAGGTGTGAAAGTGATGTGGTCGATAAAATCGTGTGTATTCCGATGGTTCTTTGGTACAAAACAAAAGGTAGAAAATGCCTTCATTCCGACTTTTGGAACGAAGGGAGAGCGCCGCATTTTTACTTCGATTCGTGTTCAGCGGCCCAAAATAGGTACGATGGTCCAAATATTTTATCAAAAGGGATCAGATTGCAGGATAACAGACTTTTACCATTACTCCAATAGGTAGTTACGAAAGGATGATAATTTGTAGGTTTTGAAGCAATGTAAGATAGGTACATACATAATGTGCGATACTATCAAATCATTCAACACTGATGATTTAGAACCAGGCCCGTACTGAGACCATTTGGTGCCCTCAGCTCGAACCTGTGAAGGGAGCCTCTCCCTAGGGGTAGCAGATAATTGAAATTCGATGAAGTTATGCATGTTATACACATTGAGAATTGTGCAAATTTCTCCTGTACCAATTTTTTACAGTATCGAAGCTTATCTAATCCGACTTGTCATGGAAATTAGACCCAAATCCTGCTGCGCAGTAGTTTGTTCCTCTCTGCGCAATACGTCGTCATTTCCATGCCAAGATGAAAAGGACAAGATGTAACTTCTCACTCCACTGCCAACTTTGTGTGGCTATATTTTGAATATTTCAGTACCTTGCCCTTATCTATCTAGTACAATAAAAAAGAATTTGAATATCTGAAACTTATCATTGGTTTAAAAAAAAGAGAACTCGCAACTCAAATTCACTGAAATAATTCACATGCTATTATTGGTGAAAAGAGCCTGGTAGTAGATATACAGAGGCGTAACACTTAACGACGGCACTGTAGATTCACCAATCATATGGGATTTGATTTCGTAACCAAATTAACATCCCTTTATTTTTTCAGATAGTGTGATTCATGTATGCATGATGGTAAGTATTCGGAAAAGATGAGGTCTTGTGATATCTTTTCGAACCAATAAAGACTTCTAGCACTCGGATGTCCTTCGATGGGCATTTCTGGGCTAGATGGACAAGGCTGTGTTCTTGTACTGGCCAGAGGTTCTTTCTCACCTCAGAGTAGTTTCTACTATTTTTTTAATCAAATGAGTTCAACATGATAGTTTCGAGTTTTACTCGCTTCTATCATCTGATGATACTGATCATTAGATATAATTATTTTCGACATTATTCACAAAATATTTGATGAGACACTCTGGGTAGGTTTGAACCAATGGGCTGTACTGGAGGGATTTCATATGACAGTATAAATGTGTGAGAATCTTGTTACTTTCCACTGCGGTGCCCAAGCGCGTGGAAAGCGTGGAATTCAAGATGAGAGGCCATAAATGAGAAGGAAGTTCGCTCCTAGACATCTATCTAGTTTGGAATGTATAGCTAACGGTGAGTATTTTTTTATAACAGATCTTGGGATCGATTTGTTTTTCATCTTTTGGGAACATCCTCCGCCGCATACTGAAATTTTCAATCCAGATACTAGGATGTAGGAGCTTATTCAATCATTCGTGAGCTCCAAACATAAATTTGTTTCCGTGCCATATTTTTAGGCATTACGAAAAATATCTCGAAAAAAATAGTTGGGTGGAAAAGGAGTGTGAAATGTTTACCTGAAAACAAATTTGAAATCAGTTTCACCTTCACATCCGTCAGAAAAAATGTCACAAAAAATGCCTTCTTGTCAAGTACCACCACTGAAAATATAACAAACGTTACCTATTGCATCATCTTTAGAACAATTCGTTCAGGCCAGTCTCAAATACCTACACTGTAGGTTTCTGGGCTGACACCTGTCAGAAAACAACTACTCCCCTGGATAATACAACGAAGGTCAATTTTGAAATTATTTCCGAAGGTCATTTCAAATGGGGGGCTCGGGGATCCCAAAAAATTGAGTTTGAAGGCAATGATTTTTCGATATTATTCGAGCTATAGATTTAGAGAAAAATCAAACGTGAATATTATCAGAAGGGGACAGAGGGGAAAAGAGAATATTATAATAACGAAGCAGTATTTCTGTGTCTTCCAGTTCTCTTTAGAAATCAATATGAAACAGAAACTGCCTAGATTAAATGTGTAAAACGCCCCTTGAAAAAGTATTTTCCTTTTTTTCGATTTATAATGAATGCCTTTTGATCAAGTGCCACCAATGAGAATATTATGATGATGTTAATAAACAATGTTGAAATGATGAAATAATATCACCTGAAACACCTGGGTTTTCTGCCATTTTTGACGAATTAAAAATTTCTTTTTTTTCCTTATGCCTTATCGATGGGCCTTCAGGAGGGGGAAAAGAGGGTGAGGAAGAAAAAAATTATGGTAAATGTCTTTCAGGTCTAAGTATCATTATCAACAGGTCAAATACCCTTTACCACTCTTGTGTGGGATAGGTACCTCCTCATGATTATATGTGAACTCTCCTGAGAATACCAAGCTGTTCAATATTTATACCAAAATGAATTTGAAAATTTTTCCGCATTACTTCAATCGAAGTCTAGTCCAATTCTAGAATGGGTATTTTTTTCATTTACTGAAATTTACTATTGACCTGACATAACTGTTACTGAAAAGTTGCGCTCTCGAACTTTTTTAGCTGTATTTCATTACAGCTAGAAGAAGCTATTGTATAATAAAAAACGAGAAGTGGTTTCGTTAATCTTTCCAATTAAAATTTCTCAGGATACTGTATTGATCATTTTTTTATATCATTTTTCAACCAAAGGACAGGTCCATGTGTCCAATGCTATAATTCGAACGAATAAGAAGAAACAAGACTGATTTCATTCATTGATTTTAAATCTGGTCCTTGAGGACTTCATTTATCATATTCCTCTAAATTCACTTTCCCGGAACGCAGTGTAGTATATACATCAAGATAAATGGTAAATAAAATCGCAGGGAATAATAAAAAGCCATCAAGATCCTCAGTTTTATGGGAAAAATATAAAATAATAGCGTTTCTGCGACATTTTCCAAAAACATAAGAATACATTTAGCGAAACCGCATTCGTTTCGTGTCATTTACTTTATAAAATTGCTCTAAAAAATGGGATTCCGGATTTTTATATCCCGGCCACTACTCCAAAAACATGTGTGTGAGTCTGCGAAGGGAGGAAATATACATAAATATCCTACTGGGGGGAAATCCACTTTGGAGATACTCACGTCGGGATTACACTGAAAATATAGACATTTACATAATTGAATTGAAACTATTTTTTCGGCTACTGTTCTGGAATTCAAAGGATTTATCCCTTGGTTACTCAGAACAGGGCTGGATTGAGGCAATGATTCCTTCCTCCATATTATCTGGGCCGATTTGAGTCTGAAATTGAGGTTTAGAAGTAGTTTACGTGAACACGATAGTTACTTTTCTTCGTAGTCTGGATTATAAGCTACCACATCCTGAAAAAATAAGTATTAAGATTGGAATATATACAAGTGTAGAAGGGTAGACATCTATCTACCCTGACAAGTTGCTGACTAATTGGACTTGTTCTATCCAGAAGGAACTGTTTTTAATATACGTAGCAAATTGTTGGGGTAAATTAAAGTTTACCCTTCTGCATTTGTATAGTTTTCAATATTTAATACCGATTTTTTCAGATTGTGGTAGGTTTGAAACCCAAAAAACTACGAGGCAAAGATTCATCTACAACAAAATAATGCCTCTCAAACAGTATGATAGTTATCTGAGAATAGTAATGAATATATGATTACAAGCAGCATACAGGAACATTATTGAAGATTAAAAACTATGTCATGGTTCCATGATACAGTTTTTCATCTTTAACAAGATACCTTCGTCGTCAAGTTCTTCAACATGAAGATAGGAACTAATAATTTAATTGTATTCACACAAGGATGCCATTGGAGTGTGATACAACTCAGTTGAATGTTCTCCATATTTCTTTCATTGGAGGTTCGAATTCAGGACCTTTCGGTCATTCCTGACCATCCCAATAAATCAAAATTATAACGAATCAAGGATGACGTAAGTCCTTGAACAAGATTTCGCCACAACAGAAACATCAGATGTTTATGGCGCTTTCGTGCTGCAGATAGATGATAGGTTTTTTTGATTCCTCATGGTCACGGTTCAAAATAGTTACATTGTAAGTATTGTGGAAAACCTCGCCTAAAACTGTGCTACTACTTCGAACCGTTCCAGAACCGTCCTCAGTCGAAATCAAAACAACCCTCTAGACAGGAATACTTGTCGAGGGGAAAACAGGAGAGAAAGTGGGACATGTGCCGAATACCAACATCGTTTGAATATTTTTAATTGCGTGTTAGCGAATCAAAGAAAAAACATAAGTTCATGTGGAACTCAGTTGGTGCAGTGGTTTGAACTGCAGTTCTCAGAAAAACTTTCGAGTCATTCAAATGACAATTTGAAATGCTCGGTTGTTTATTGTTTATGCGATTATGACGACTTGTTCAATGCTAGGCGGCTCGGGAAGCATTGAGCTCTTGCTGAACAAACACTGAATACCTTGACGGCAAGAAGATTCATCGACTTCAGGCAAAATCTACAAAGATTGGCTCATTCCAAGGCGTTTCAACATCTTTCGAAAAATCTCTCCGAACAAATGTACTACTTGAAACTAGTGTCTAACAAGCCTGTGAATCATCATATGAGCAGTCTTAGGCTGATCGTAGATCCAGCGTAAAGTCTCTGTTTGGCCCTTCAATGCTGAAAACATTTGACCATATCTATTTTTTATTACTTCGCCTGATATTACAATGAGACTTTTCCAAGGGTCCTGTAAGTGAATGCTCAGGATTATGATCAATACAAATGTATCTCTCGTAGAGAGACCACGAAGATCAATTGCAAAGAGTTTCTTAAAAGTGTTTTCGTATCGAAAACACTTTACACCATATCATTCATATGGCACAGATCTGACCTCTCCTATAAATACTGTTCCCATGTACTTGTTTGACACCACATCATATTATTGCTTGGTTCATAGAACAAACTTTTCCTTTCATTTCATCTTTTACTTTCACTTCATAAAGTTCTCACAATGCTAATCAATGGAGGCGTTCATACACAAAATGTTAATGTAAAAGTGTCGTGTATGAACGCTTCCATTGGTTGGCATTGTGAGAACTTTCTTGAAGTAAAATTTGAAGATGAATCAAAAGAAAAGATTGGTTTATGATTCCATTTATGAGAAAGCAATTCGTTTTGTTGGTGACACTTGGAACATGAACTTGCTTACTTCTCTGGAATACCACAGAGAAGTTGGCGATGTATCCTACTTATACGAATGTTTCTGTGACCATTGTTCTTTTGTTGATTCAACAGTCGTTTTACGAAAACATTCCTCCCACTCTTTTCTTGTTGGCAGGTTGCATTTTCTAGAGTTCATTTCATTTACAGAACGGCAAAAATATAGATGTTCAAAATTCGAAATCAATTCGAACATATACCTCCTCTCCATTAGTAGTAGTTTATTTGAATAGTTAAATCTAATTTACAGAAACATTCACGTAATTATTGAAGATACAGATAGTCTTACGATACAAAAATAAACTGAATTTCAATGAAATGTTGAATATGGATATTCATCACAAACAGAACAAATACAAGGATGATGAACTACTATTACCCAGCAATAAGATAAATGATCATCTAGGAAATCCAATAGGCTTCGTTCGTTGGTACGATGTTCTCTGGAAGTTCCGATGGAAGAGTTTACTGCAAATTTACCGTCTTCCTTTGTTCTCATAATCCGATTGGGTGAATGTTTTGAGATTCTCTATAAATATAAATGAAAGATTTATTAATGCTTTTAGACCAATTAATATGTTCGGAACATTGTATATATCTCAATATCTTCTTTGAACTGGAGCAAATTCAAGAGGAAATTCAAAGCTCTGGGAGCTATGAATAATGACAATTTGAGATTTTGAAATACCTAATGGCATAAATAACTCTAATCAGATTGTAGCTGTGAAAAAATTACTAAGAAGCGAGTGGTTTGATCTATAGTTCTATAGGAATGAGACAAAATAGAAGATTTTAGCACGCCCTGGTAATTTTTGGATGTTAGTTCAACTATTCATCATTGAATGAATGTCATACTTGAATAGTATAATGAATTTAATTCTATACTCAAATAGTTCTGGCGCCCACTTTGTTTCTGCTTTATATCAACGATTTGCTCGAGAAAACATCTTGTTCAGTACATAGTTTTGCGGAAGACAGTACTCTTCATACTAGTTTCTCTTCCAGAGTACCCATACCAGCTCGAGAAACAAAAATTGAAAGAAATATTCACGTCAATAACATTAACGATGACTTGGAAAAATAATAGAATGGGGTAAGATGAACTTGGTGGAATTCAATGCTAGGAAAACCCAGGCATGTCTTTTCTCAAGGAAAACCGGTCTATCATCATCTAGTTTTCAGATGTCAGGAGTAGCTATTCCTACAAAGTCAAGTATCTCGATGCTAGGAATTACGATCAGTGATGATGGGAAAACCATGTGAGATCGATCGCAAAAGGTGCTTCCCAGAAACTTGGATTTCTATTTCGTGCGGAGGAATACTCTACTTCTCGTCAGCTTCTAATGATCTACAAGGCTCAGATACGACCTGTTTTGGAATATGGTTCTCATGTGTGGAGTTCGGCACCAAAACATTCATTGAGGTTTCTCGATTCTATTCAGAGAAAGGCAATCCGTCTTGTTGGTGATTCTTCGCTCACAGATTCGCTCACTTTATTGGAACTTCGTAGAAGGGTCGGAGACTTGTCTCTCTTCTATAGATATTTTCACGGTCGGTGTTCTTCTAAATTGTTATCAATCGTTCCACCCTTGGCAATATCTACACGGATGACTCGACGAGTACAGAATTCGCACCTCTTTATTGTGAATTTGGAGACCTGACGAACCTCTCTTGCTCAGGGATCTTATTTCAATAGAACAGCTGAGCTTTGGAACTCCTTGCCGAAAGAGGTTTTTCCTGAGGCTTACAAACTTCAAAAATTCAAAGTGAATGTTAATTCGTATCTCCTGTCTTTTGATTCACGCGTTGTTCATAGAACATTACAGGGCTTTCCTTTTGTGTGAATCTGCACATAAAAAACAACTAAACGATACCAATCGTGAATTGGTAAAATGCGATTAGGCTGAAGTAACTCCCTCCTTGAAAGGATTGAATTTCTCAAGGATTTGGAGATGAAAATGAAAAAGATTTGTGGAGCTTCAAATATAAATGTGTCAGCTAAGTCTTTAATAAGCAATCGAATGTGTCGGTCATGCACTTTATCTCCTAGCTAAGGCTCAGTTGGTGATTTAAGAACCGACCTTTGATAGGTTTCTAAAATGGAAATAATCGGTCAGAATTTATTACCAAAAAAATGATATATGCGTGACGAATTCGACAACGAACATCTGTAGCAACAAATTTCGACAAGGCGCATTGGCAGTCCGAGAGCGGACGCATAAACTTATTTATACGGCCGATTATCCTCACCCTGAATATTCAAATGCGTCCCGAGATTCCTAATTTGCGGAATGTGGGCGAAACCACATTGCGGTACTTTGTCGACCGACCGAAACCCACACGGAATTGCCACTTGTGATCTCGCAGTGGTCCTGCGAGGGGAATCCCGGAAGTTGATGGAAGCCCAGACGTGTCTAGGCCGTTTCCTTACACTTACCGTTCCCACGCGGGGGTTTTTTTATATGCAAAACTGCATGGGCGTGAGTGGCGGGCGTTCGTTTGTCGTTTGTTACCTAGCAGTTACAAAACGACGTTTCTTGAATATCATTTTCAACTTTTATTCTGAGAAATCACCATTATTCAAGCTCCTTCTATGATGAGAAGTAACACTTTTCAACCTGGGTTTATGATGATGAAGAAATTTCAGCTAGGTAAATAATGAAACAATAGTGTAGTGGCTTCGATTTGGATGATAGCAAATCGCTAATTGCACCAATAGGGAATATCCATGATTTTTTGTTAGGTCTTAATTAATAATCATTTTCATCTCCATATCATGGAAAACACATTATTATTCAAAGGGAAATTTAAAACACTGTCAACGTCACCCTGTAGCGTGCCCTTTGAAGGACATGTCCCGTGTTTGTTTGCCCTAATAGTGTCTGTTACTTAAACATATTTTCAGTTTTAAACTCTCCAAGCGATGCTTACGTACGGAGGCATTGTTGTCAGATATGTTTATATTGTTGTCAAGACCATTTTAATGTAAGTGTGCTACATTTATATGTAGCTTAGTATGAATTAGTCAAGAGTGAGTTTTGCAATAATTGTTCAGCGGTAGAAAACTCGGCTTGAAACATAACCTAACCCATATCGATTCATAATATACATCAATTCACTTATCTGATAGTTACAAAAAGTAAATGATCGTATCATACTTCTATAATTATTATATATGAATTATTATGATAATAAATTCTGGTGCAATTTCCATGACAAGTAATGTATAGGTTATTTTTTGGTATATTACTTCTCATTCCTTTTTCCACGATGTTATTGATTCAGTCATTGCAGAGAGTCATTAAACAGTTACCTTCTGTCACCAATAATTGCAATGATAATAATATTATAACATGGAATTCAATATATTTCCTGAATTTTCTGCTAACATAAAAAAGATCAGTCATGCCTACATTTTTTTTCCATTTCGGAAAAAGCATATTTGGAATAAATAGCTACGTCCCTCTTTGAATGTTTTGGAACCATTTCGATCAATAACTGAATATAACAAAAAAACTTGCGATGCCTTGTCAAGTGTATAACTTCAAAAATATAAAAAAAAAACTGAAAATCTTCGGTTCCATTGCTGTAAATCATTCCAGAGATAAAAAAAAAACAAGTGGCGTTTGGGTACTCATGAAAATGATGAATCATTATACAAAAACTGTTAAATGGGGAATGAGACCTTAGAGAGAACTCGTGACGAAACCTGGGGAGTAGGCAGATTGATGCTCCGGCGCCAAGTCACAAATCCTTTCCCTGTGACAACAGCTCAGGAGTAGGTAGTCAGATTGAGCTCAGCATGAAGTCACATTAACCGTCTTGAGATTGGCTTCAAAATTGCAGCCGAAACGTTGGACACAAAACTCTAGACGCGTTTTATATATATATATATATATATATATATATATATATATATATGGGCAGTTACAAAAGGGACTCTTTGTTATCTGTCAAGCTTTCGGCAAATTAATTACCTTCGTCAGGACAACTAAAATTAATACATTATATATATATATATATATATATATATATATATATATATATATATATATATATATATATATATATATATACATATACATATATATATATATAAAGAAGAACAGACTACAAACCCCCTCAGAAAAATAAACCACACCCGTCCATGCGAATCACGAACACCTATCAGCTACCACTTTGTCAGACATGTTTCGAATTCCGAGGCACAGCCGCCTATTCCAGACTTCCTAATTCTCACGGTCTATTTTCCACCGAATCTCTGAAACATTTCCTATTTACATTCATTTCACGTGAATGATTCTGTCAAAATAGTGACATGCGTCTGGGGAGACCGAAACGATCGAAAAAAATGTACCAACATCCTCATGCGTTTCATATGGTGCAAGTATGGGAGTGGAATCAAGTCATAGCCACCTGTTCATCGACGTGCAGGCTAGATGAAGGCGGAAATGGATTCGAGATTTGCTGGTAGTTATCTTCGAGGAAGTTGTGTTATGATCGAGTGAATTTCCCGTAAGGCTATAATGAAGGTGTGAAATTGATCTCGTTGGCAAATGAGTTTGTATTAATTTTCTCGAATCATTATATTTTTCCCTGTCACACAATCTTACTAGTACGCCCAGAAGACAGAGCCTTGTGCGGGCAAGGGATTATTTTCGATGCCGAAACGCTCTGGGGCGTCTTACTGATTTTACGGCAGTACATTTGCTATTTCAACTGTAGGGAAATTCAAAAAACTCACAGTGCTATCGGGTCGGTTGGTGTATTCGATCAAGACATCCCACCTACCAGTAATGGTACTGACAATTGCTTATCACACCGAGTCAACTAGAAAATGTCTGCCGTGACCACGCAGTGATTGGCAGTAAAAATGGGATTCCAATGTAGGCAGTTCAAACGTTGATAATGTATTCCGTTTTGTGACTGAGAGTTTGATATGAATGTTCACGTTCATGTACTTTGAATTATCAAATTTGAAATAAAACCACCATGGTAATGTTTTATTTTAACTACCGTGTCCCTGTGAATGGTCATCATCCGAATGAATTTTTCAAGAATTTGCTATTTTCACCTCTGAAGAGAGAGTAGAATTTCTGAATCTTCACGCTTCACGCTCGCCTTACAAAACATTACTATTTCTGTATTATCACAAACATCCAATGAAATTCACTACTTTCATTGTTGTATTATCGAAAAGTGAAAGTTGATAAATGAATAACGTATATGTATACTTTTTTTTCTGAAGAGTATTCCGGGGTCCTAGGAAACCACTCAGTGGCTCATTTGAGAGCTTGTATGAACAAGGGATATCCGAGATATACATTTTATGACGTGGAATCTGAAGCCTAACCTGGGCCACTTGGCTGAGAGCGCGCGCTATTATATTTTGGCTACCGCACCACTTATAAATATATCTTTCGAATCATGGATTTTCAATCAGTTCAATACAAAACACCGTAAAGAATTACATTTTCCGAAGATGCTAACTTCGTTAGATGAAAGCGTGTCGAGTGTGAGTAATACCAGTTTGGTTTTAGGGTAATTGATCTCGGTTGAAAGTTTTTATTTTCACTTCAATAGTAGTTCTAGCCCCAACGATTATTTAATGCACAAAACACGAATACACAGTTTGGAATATGGGGTACCTAATATTCCAAAAATCGTCTGAACACAACGCTTACATTATTAGTAGCTTTCAATAACGTATCCATTCTCATATTTTTATAATGGATTCGTAACTACTCAATACAGAAACTTGGATTTATATTTCGTGCGAAGAAATACTTCACTTCTCGTCAGCTTCTACTGATCTACAAGGCTCAGATACGAACTGTTCTGGAATACAGTTCTCATGTGTGGAGTTAGGCACCAAAACATTCATTGAGGCTGCTCGATTCTATTCAGAGAAAGGCAATTCGTCTTGTTGATGATTCTTCGCTCACAGACTCGCTCACTTCATTGGAACATCGTAGAAGGGTGGGAGACTTGTCTCTCTTCTATAGATACTTTCACGGTCGGTGCTCTTCCGAATTGTTATCAATCGTTCCCCGCTTGGCAATATCTACACGGATGACTCGACGAGTACAGAATTGCCACCCCTTTGTTGTGAATTTGGAAACCTGTCGAACCTCTCTTGCTCAGGGATCTTTTCAATAGAACAGCTAAGGCTTGGAAATCCTTGCCAAGACAGGTTTTTCTTGAGGCTTACAAACTTCAGAAATTCAAAGTAAATGTTAATTCGTATCTCCTGTCCCTTGATTCACGCGGTGTTCTTTGAACATCAAAGGGCTTCCCTTTCGTCTGAATCTGCATATAAAAAAAATTCCACGCCGTTGTTAGAACCCCCCGCCCCCGGGGGTTGACTGATTTCACACCACTCTGCATTATTATGTTATCGAACCCAGGACCTCTCTGTCATGAGCCCGGCACACAACCACTTGCAACAAGTCATTCGGTGTTTTTAATTATATGTGTTCAAATAATATATATTTCATGGTATTTCCATTTAGAACAGAATAATATTTTTGTTCTGTTTTTCAATATATCGAAAATTCAATTCTACACTAAATGTTAACTTACAATAGATGTGTGTTATGAATTACCTGATTATCCTTTTTTGTTTCTATATGTATAAATGAATATTCAGTAATATTCAGTAACACAAAAAAATAGGATCCAGCAATATTCAACATATAATATCTGGGGCCTGTTTCATGAATGTACAAGTCTTGTAGCTACAAGAGAAACACAAAGAAACACGATGCTGAATAATTGTTTTTTACTCGTTTTTTACCTGTATCTACATTGTGTTTCTCTTTCAGCTACAATACTTGTACTTTTATGAAACAGGCCCCAGGAAAGACTGCAATGATTTTTGTTCTGGTTCTTTATTTTGAGGGAAAAATGATGGTCAAAAAGAGCAGTTTTCAAATGAAAACATGGGGAACATCAGCATCACGAGTATTTTTGAATTTGTTGATAGTATTTTTTTTTTCTATAATAACTACAAATCATTTCCCTTCCAGTTTGTGGTAGAAGCGCTCAATCTGCGCGAGAAAAAACCTTTCTCAGTGCATATGTGGACAATGTCATGAAACCTCCCAATATTACTTTTAATGTCATTCTTTTCTAGCTTTCAACCATTGAAACGTGTGGATTGATGAAGAAAACTGTGATAAGGGCTCCTCAGAATCTTCTCTAAAAAAAGAGGAAGTCTTGCCTCATAAGTATCTTCCGCTAAGCTATCTATTCACTATTCTTTTTCTTAATATCTCTATAAATATAGTCTGTCACACATCGTATCCCGCATTGATTTTTCCACCAAGATAATCCATTCTATATTTTTTACCGCTCTCCTCACATCTTTCAAGGGTTTTGTTTTCGCATTCCTCATCTTCGGGTGATTTATCCTCCATATTTCTGGACAATTTCCTAATATGCGGTCATAAAATATTGATATATCGCAAGGATGAAATATTTTTCAGATATGGCACAAGTTTTGACTAACAGGCACGGATTCAGTTGGAATTCGACTATACATTTTCATCTGAATTGCATAAACGATTGATTGAAAAAATTGATCAGGTTGGTGACATCTGAGGACGATGTACCGCATATATACCGCTAATGTGATGAAGATTGCATTGTCAATTTTCTAGTCATTGATATTCTGCGATTTGTCATTCATATTATTACCTACTTAAAATTGTATTATGAGAAACCAACCACCACAAAGTTGATTGCGACTTGTCTTGCACTGACCAGTTAGGCCGAAAATGATCCTCAAGTGTACCCATGCCACAGATGAAAGTTGATATCGGTAGTGAAGCATCACATCAAACAACTTAGAAATTTATTTCGTGTGAAGGCCTGCACTATTTGCTGTCGGATGAGAATCATAATATTTGCCAGGGGAGTAGTTGCTTTCTGATGATACCGGACCTAACGTAACCTACTGTGTAGGTGAGTATACCTAGGACTGATATTTGAAAGTACATACAAATTTTATTAATTCGACTAAATGAATGGTTACAGAACTGCCATAGCTTCGTCTTAAGATGTCTATATACTGGTGTTTCTAATGTTGCGATATTGTTTCAGACAAACCTGTGGACAAGGCGTGGTAGTTCATCAGTGGCCATGAGGGAGCGCTGGTTATCAAAAATTTCTATTAATTTTCGTGATCACCCGATCCATGGAACACGCTGTTGCCAATTCTGATGTTTTTGTTGAAGGATAGAGAATTTATCGGGACTGGATATGTGAGGTTATTGAAAACGCCAAAACGCGGCAAATTTGTGTTTAACTTTATGCGTTATTTATTCCATGTAGTTTGAAAATAATTTCTCAGTTGGAATAAATTTGCATTGTGTTTCTATTGATCTGGACCAGAATTCGCAACGACATGGCCACTTGGCAACACAGGACTGTCATCTCCACTGCAAGAGTGCCGGTACCTGGCGGATTTTCTGCAGTACTACTACGCCTACATCATCAAAAGTTTTCATCAAGTTGGCCATATCGGTCGTCTGATTTGCTGACAATCTTTTATATGGAGTGAAAACACCAGTATATAGCCACCTTACTTCGTCTATAAATCACATAAAAATTTTTCAACTCTAACCTCATTTTTACCAATAATGATATGAACCCAAGATCGATCTCAATTTTGTTGGTTGCCCCTCAAAAACGAATCCTACACCTTGGAATTCTTGTAAATAGGGGTATATGGGTGAGTGTTCGTTTCCTGTCCTAGATGCTTCGAATATACCTAAAATCACTCTGTAATAATACTCCTCGAACAATGGTAACTTGAGTAGATTGATTATGTTATCTTAGCTAATGAGAAAGATGGACGTTAATCAAATATCATGTTGCTAAGACATATGCCTTGGAAATAAGCTGCGGTGAAAATGAATGGGGTTGTTGGAAATCATTTGGGAGTTGCTCGAGGGGCGTCTTATTTACCCTGTAAACTCCGCGGTGTTTAGTTTGGAAATTAGACAGTCACAGCGGCGCATTGTAATTAAAATAAAGTGGCGACAATGAAAAAATGTCCCAATCAGTATGTTGGAGGATGAAAGAAAGAAATTCCAGCTGGTCGGTAGTGAGGGTGTTGTGCTTCGGTGACATAAAGCACGAACTGCTTCCAGTAGTCAATACCGAGCCGGATACTCACAGAACCATAACTTATTTAGGCCAACCAAGCGTAAATATTTCTAGATTCTTGAAAAATAATGATATCAGTACAGCATATCATACTAATAATAAATTGGGGATATATTTATATATATATATATATATAAAATAATAAAGACCGTCATAAAGATCAGGAATTTATGAATTAACATGTGGGTCATGTCCGATGTACTACGTAGGCCAAACGGGAAGATCTTTCAACACTCGCCTAAGAGAACACAAAACTAGTTTTTTGAATGGAAAAACAAATTCTACTTATGCAAGTCACCTCATTCTGGAAGGTCATGAGTTCAACCACGAGTTCAAAATAAGGCATTTTGAGCAGAAAGGTTGGAAACTTAACCTTCTAGAAAGTTTGGAAATCAATAGAGGGAAAAATTCAGAATATTTATTGAATGATCAGGTTGAATTGAATAACTCCCCATTGTTGAATATGTTTCCGGCCAATAATTAACATAGCCTATTTCTAGGAATAATCTTCCAATGTAATTAATTAGTATTTGGACAAATTACGGGTCGAATATCGGACCTAAGTCGGACCTTTATTGTAAGAGACGTTCGACCTACTTGTATATTAATAGCGTATTTTAGAATAGTGATTTATTTATCTTGCTTGAAGAAGCTATTGTAATAGCGAAACACGTGTCGCGGTTCTGTAAGCCCGTTGTAAGTGAAAATCATACAGGAAACTGTAATATATTTCATTTATTTATCATCATTATTCATTCTAATCATTGAAATGAACGAAGTGTTTATATCCCCGCTAACGTGTAGACACCAACGCAGCTATACAGAACAAGCTAATCCACCTGAAACAACCACGCACTATCTCTGTATCGAACTTACATAAAAGCTATAGGTACTCACTTTTCAATGAAAACCCAAATCCTCTTCGATTACCGAAGCATCACTCAGTTTTCAAAAATGAACCGTTACTTCAATGTGTGGTGGTGTCACATTCTGATTCATAATATTTATATATATATATATATAAAGGGTTTTGTGTTTTGTCAAAAATCTACTTCTGAGTTGAGAATGGATAAGAAATCATGACTGACTTCGTGAATCTTCTACGTTTCGTAAGATGAGAGTTGTGAAAAGTCTCATTACACTGGATGACTTGAACAGATTCTCGAAGGAGTGAATATGAAAGTTGCACATAAACTTTTCTATCAATTGAAACAAATCCTTGATGATCGGAAAGATAAATTAAAAATCACAAAGTAGTCGGTTATATATATGAAATCAGTTGTTGAGATTGCAACAAAAATACATTGGCCATAATCGACAAGCTATAAAAATCCGCTTCAAGGGACATTATTCACACATAAGAAACGTAGAGATAAAGAAGTCCAGTTTCGCCCAGCAAGTTCTGGACAGTAATTATAGAATTAGTGAAAATAATCTGAGAATGATCAAGGATGCGAAGGTGCTTGTTGCAAGAAAGAGTCAATATAACAAAATTCAATAATAATGTGAATGATGACAAAGCACCTTTCCTACTTATCCTGCTATTCGGTTGATGATCTACAAGGCCCAGATACGGATGGACTGTCCTAGAATATAGTTCTCATGTATGGCGCTCGGTACCAAAACATTCATTTGAACTTCTTGATTCCGTATATAGAAAGGAATACACATTAATCCTTCGCTCACAGACTCGCTCACTTCGTTGGAGCATCGTAGAGGGATCGGAGTCTTGTCTCTCTTCTATAGATACTTTCACGGTCGATGCTCTTCCGAATTGTTATCAAATTGTCCACCCTTGGCAGTATCAACACGGATGACCCGAAGAAACTCCACTCCCTTGTTGTGAGCTTGGAGACCTGTCGAACCTGTCTCTTGATTCACGCAGTGTTCTTCGAACAGGGCTTCCATTCCGTGTGAATCTGTTTATAGAAAAAAATGTTGAGAAATTTATTAGTCCAGTCGGACCGAGAAAAATCTCTGGATGTAGTGCTTGTCTCCATTGGTATTAGATATAGAACTAACCCTAGTCTTTAGAATTAGTATCAGTTTTTTTCCTGTTAGCGAAACGCGCGTAGAGTACCAGTAATATTAGTTTGAATAAACGATGAGATTGGAACCTTTGGTGTAAAAGTTGAAACTTTTCCTAGAGATCAATTACCCTAACAGTAAACTGATAACCGATATGGACTTTGTTTATGACTGTTAATTATTTTAATTAATTTCTAATAAACTCACTACCTGCAAGTTCCGTCATCTGTGTGTATTGATTATTCTGATTACTTTCTCAACAATAAATTGAAAAGCGGGCTGAAAGGGATGGGTCCCTTGTCACCATTCATGCTGTTTTTACATTTTGCTATTTCTAGACTCTCACATGTATGGAGTAGTCTTGTGTCATGCACATGCTTGATCAGTTTCCGATGGCTTTCACCAATTTTGTGGTCATTGTATAGAGTGTGTTGGGCGACACTGGATTTTTCTACCGTTCCGTATTTTATGTGTGCAAAATGCTCTTTGAAACGGGTTTTAATGGCTCGTCGGCTCTGGCCGATGTACTTGTTGTTGCAATCTTGACAACTGATCTCGTAAATTCCCGATTTCTCTGAGTTTTCTAATTCATCTTTTGGGTCACCAAGAAGCTGTTGTAATTTGTAAGAAGTTTTATATGCAACTTTCATATTTACTTTGTAAAATATAATCATAATTAGAATAATTAATAAACAAAGTCCATATCGGACCAAAAAACTTTAGGTATATAAACAACTAACCCTAGCTTTAGATTTAGTATCAATTTTCTTCTCCTGAAGATGCTAACTTTGTCAGCGAAACGAGCGTCGAGTGCAAAAATATCAGTTTGTTCTTAGGGTGATTGATCTCTAGGTGAAGTTACAATATCAGTTTGGTGTTGGGGTCATTGATCGCCAGAGAACGAACCCAAAGACAACGACTAGTTATCTAATCCTTAGGTTAGCTCAGCTAATCTAGAGATAATACTTATTTTCACCTGCATAAAAACCATTATTTCTCATATGTAAACAACTAATTTTCGATCGAAACATCAGAATTGAAAATTCTAATATTCCACTTTGCACGGTTCCTGTTCAATCCAACTGTCGATGAGACTCGAAAACTCATAACCCTTTATCTGAATCAGATTCAGAACAATTACCATAATTCTGTCGAATCAGGAAGTGTTCTTATTGCACAGAGTCAGAAAGGTCCTCGCGACGGCATCAGTTTTCCGCCTATTAAAATTCATCATCAGTCTCGTGTCACCCCTTCAGGAAGTACTTAAGAACACATGCTCAATAAGTTCCTTTTAATTGATCACGGGATTACCTCTCAAAACATTCGTCGCCTAATTTTCTCGCCCCAAACGCACCAATTGTGCTGTAAAGGTCGGAGTTCGTGGAATTATGCGAGATGAGTTTGAACTTTTGTCAAATATAAAATTAAGGTGCTGGTTCGTGTCAACAGCAGCCTTACATTAAATAGATCGAAAGTTCGAAACCTTTTTCTAAAACGAGCTTTCATTTGAATGCGCTAAAAAAACTTAGTCTTCAAAACCTCCACTATTAACATATAATCATTACAGAATTTATATGGCAAAAGAGCTTGCTGCGAGAATCAAGTACTAATTTTTAGTCAGTTTGAAACTTCAAAGAATCAGAATCAATCAGATGAAGTTATTTAATTTATCTGTTTCTACGCAGGTGAATCTTGCGAAAATCTTTTATATCATATTGGTGGTCTCGGTAGTGTAGTGGTTAGCATATCTGCCTATCAAGCGGATGGCCGGGGTTCGAATCCTCGCCGGGCCACCGTGCTGGGTAATCGCACGTTAAAAGGTAAGGCCTCGTTGATCCATTGCTCGCACAAGTTTCGACTTTTGAGGGTTGACGTTCGTCAGCTGGTTAACGAAAACGAACAATATTAAACTGTGTAATGACGTTATATGTTGATCCCAAGTAACACATAATATTGGCTGAACCCTGAATTCAGATTGGTCCAATACAGATATGTCGTAAGTGGAAAAATTGATGTTGAACTGTAATATGAGTCAATATTGAAAAAAATTATGTTTCTATATTAATATTTTGTAAGGTTCAATATTGATAATGTATGGGTTTGATAACTTATTATCAATATATATTCGACATTTTTTGGGAACGTGGATTACAATATTGAATTATCAAATAAGGTGGCATATTAGCATAATACTGCAATATAGATATGCGAATCCAAATGGTCATTTTCGGATCACGATCCCCAGAGGGATTCTGAGAGTGATCACTTAGTGTATTCAAACAGATGTCAATATTGGTAATGCAATATTTATGAAGATTTATTCCTAAAAATATGTGGAAAAATTGAAATATCGACAGCGATCCTTCAGTATTTTGTCGTTGATATTCTCATACTGAAGGTCGTGAGCTCAAGGTAGCTGAGGTTTTTTCCAGATTAGTATTCGGTATATAAGTGAATTTCTCAGGTTGACTAATTGGTAGAAAAGTAGTGTATAATTCCGAATATTGAAACTCAAAATTATTAAGTGACTTCAATAAAATATAACTTTTTTTCGATATATTATATACAATATCTACCAATATAATCAAAACGATATATCCCAACATTGTTTTCGAATAATGATCCAATATCGCCGAATGTTCACATTTTTATATGGCCTATGTGATATTTACAATATAAGATTAATATTTCCGTAGTATTGAAATATTGTTCAGAATATATTTGTGCTACTTGGGATGGTAAAAGTTTGAAAGAAAATGGTTATTTGATTTTTGAGGGGCATTTAAATACAATCTCGTTTTGAAAAAAGTTTTTTTACTTTCAATATTCTATACTTCACAGTTATCGTTGGACAGGTTTGTCATTCTGTTCATCTCATTCAGCGCACCATTCTCGCAAAGTCGTTTGCCGACTAATTTCGAAAAGTCTTACTCTTCAACAACGCTTCGTGTAGAATGGTTAGGTTAATAGTGCTAATATGTAACAGGGTTCATCCTGGTGCCCCGAGGCAGTACTTTCACGACATCATATTACGCCCTGATGCTACTTAGTTTTTGGACCCACCTCGACTTGGGTGTTTGGAGGAAGGTGCGACTTCTTTCACCTTGAAGCCTCACGATATACAGTCCTATGTTTGATTTTGGAGGTGTCTCCCTCACACAAAAAAGGGGAAGAAGTCGAATATGTATTATCTGTTGGTCTAAGGGTTGAATTGAAATATTTGCCTCGATACCTACATAATCACAATACAGTTATTAACTTCACTTCTAGCAAAATCCATCCATCGTCCTGGTTTCGAACTCCATGCGTGCTTCCAACTCAGCAGTAACTTGTACTCTCACCATCAAATATGAGGAGAAACTGAATTCTGAAGTCTCTCTATTACTTCAATTAACCTTCTCATAATCTTCCTGCAAATTGTCGAATTCATCAATTTTCTGAAAAAAAAACAAAGATAGAACGTCGAATCAAGGCTTTTACTATCGCTATCTTTTTGAAAAAATCTTGATATAAAAACCTGCACTATAAAATTTTAAGAAACTTGTTCTCTTCTCTGCAATACCACAGAAAAGAGGCCGGTTTATATTTTCCTAGATATGTTTGACCCGACCCCACATTTATGTTGAGAGTTTGGAGACTTGCCTATAACCTCTCTTCGTTCACTGTTCCATGAACGTAACAAAGGTCACACTTTCATGTTGACGAAAAGATACAAAAACTATAGTGTTGAATTATTTTTCATTCATCAGGAAGAACTGTTAATAGAATAACATATTCATGTTCAACAATGACATATTGAGGAACTTCTAAGGAACTGTTTTTTCTGCTTTTCCTTCTCCAATCGATGAATAAATGAAAAGTTCAACGCGCAACAGGGAAAAGTACAGCGACACATTCTAAATACAGGAGAATATGTGTACATTCTGAAAGATGCAATCACTAGTGAAAATACATTACTCATTTTGGCAAAGAGATAAATTTGAATAATTAGGTATATAACGAGTTTCCAGCAAAGAAGTTAGTAACTAAAATCTCCCTTTGGATGTGATGACAGCCGTAATGATTTATAATTTGTACCTAATTAAACAAGACGGTGTCTCAGAGTCGCTTGTTCGCAATTAAATGGATAATTTATATTAAGTGAATGTAAACATCCAGACATCGTGGTCCTGCTTCCTGGCTTCCGCAGGAAACATCTCTTAATTTGGCCGAAAATTAAGTACGTCGATGCATACTGATTACTCAAGGAAATTCTGAAATGTCAAGGGAATCGGTGGAAAATAATTTGATATTGAGATTTCTAAAATTGAAAAACGGTTTATGAAGAACAAAAAGAATTGATATTTCATCTAAACAAATCTTCTTTCGTGGAAACAGTGTACTGAGAATGCCATTTGCAAATTCATGATTTATGAGCCATCAAATAAAAAAGTCCTGAGCTCAATATATTCTATAATTTATCTCGAATCCTTTGACAATTGTCGCAAATGGTACGAGAAGTATTGGGAAATTTGAATAAGAACAAATCTTTTCTCTTATGCTGTGTCCTAGGAATGATATTTTTTAGTTTGAGTTGAACTGTTCGATGTAAAAATTGAGTCGGAAGTGATTTTTATGTAATTGGAGCCATATATAGATATAGTGATTGTAGTGTGTAGACTCTTTATTTTTGCCTATTGAGTATTCATGTATGAATTGAACAAACAACTCCAATGAGTAGCCATTGATATTCATATTATATCTCTCTTCATATTCATTTTGAGAAAAAAAAGGTTGAGGAGGTTTTCCGGAATGAGGATTATCAAAGCACGTTTATAGTTCAAGGGATGTATATGAGATGGACGACAAATATATCAATGTCCAGATGATTACTTTGATTCACGAAATGGATTAATTTTGTTTCATTCCAGTTCAAAAGACATTGAGGACGCCCTGCAACATGCAAGTATTCGTCAAACCGCGATGAGATCTGAAAAATGAACCGCATTCTGGCGTTCGAGCTTTGATATAAAAGGCCATCTGTCATTCAAACGCACACAAACACACGGAACATCATTCAGAGCATACCCAACAAAAGCACACGGAGTTGGATTGAAACTAAACCGTCAGAAATATTATCAACTTTTCGAGCAAGTATCACATTCTTGATGCGGAATCAGTTTTATGCTCTTGCCTTTGTACTTGTCCCATATCGCTATCGCCAGTCTTAGTATTCTTTGTGGCTGATCTTTATCAAATGATAGTTTTCGGTTGCAAGGGGTTCTCTTTCACCGCATTAAGCGTATGCATGGGACACGAGCGCAGCTGTGGAAATTGACGAAGAAAAAGGCTCGCGTACTTACCTATATTTCGTAAAAGATTTTGATAGTGGCTATTCCCTATTGAATGATAGTGGATCAACATTTCATTCTTCATTGAATTCGAAACGAAAAAACCGCAAAAAATGAATTGTTCTCTTAGTGCCATTTTCATTCAATTAGGAGAGTGTGATTTTAACGGCACAGGTCAACCAAGTCTATAATTTGAAATGGTTCATTATGAATATTGGAATCCAAACAAGTGTCGAAGGGCAGATTTCTTATATATCCTGAAAAGTTCATGCGTTAATTAAAAACAGTTCTCTCTGAATGAAACACGTCCTATTAGTTAGCAACTCATCGTATAACGTAAATTTGTCTATCACAAAATCACAAGAACTAATATAACCTACCTTTCAATATCAAATAACTCATTCTCAATGGGCACACGTATGTTGATTCAACGTTTTTTCAAAGTTGCATCGTTGAAATATACGTTACCAGTTGAATGGTCAACGTTGTCTTTTTGATTATAACTTTTAACATGTTTGAGTTACGTGTCATAAACATTGAATTCAACGTATTCATGTCATAGTTATTATTGGAACCTGGTGAGAATACGTTGTTTATTTATGTGATTTAAATGTTACGATATTGAACGTTATTTTAACATTGTATTGAAACCATTCAGTAACCAGTAATTGGTATAACACGTTGATTAGACGTTTTATGATATCTATATCGTTATATTCAACGTTGAAGTAACGTATAATTCATACTCTCTGTTGATTAATTCGATAACATACATGTTTGTGTAAAACATGTTGTCAACGTTCCCATCGAACGTAATTTTCAAACGACTTTCCAACCTTCTTCGACCTGACTGATTGATAGAAATTATGCAATATACATTTCGAATCGATTATGAAACTACGTTTCATTATTGTTTTCAAATGACGTTGAAGATATGCACTATACCTCTAAGTAATTTTCACAGTATCAAGCAACGTTATTTCAACATTGTATCAGATACTTTCAACAACTACTAGTTGACAGGCCTCATTGATTATACGTCATACATGAACGATGTTATCGTGTTCACATTAACGTTTATATCATATTATTCAGTTGATGAATTACTTCAGAAACACGTTAATGTTGAACATTATATCAACTTTTACTTTGAATGTATTCTTCAACGGACATATCAACTAATTATTAACTTATTGTTAAAGGAGATGAATGAAGATACGCATTAAATCCGCTATCAAACAACCATTCAATCTTGTTATACCATTATGTTGGTATATTCGTTATCTATATATTTTGTTCATTCGTTACTAGGAAACTACATCGAAACAAGTTATTGAATACATTCGAAAACCACTGCTTGATGAAACACGTTGAATAAACGTCTCATCAAAACAATATCATTAGGTCCCAATTCAACATTAAAATTACATATCATTCATACCCTATTGAATGATATCGGTAACATACACGTAAGTGTAAAACATGGTATCAACGTTCACGTTGAACGTATTGCATCCGCGCATGCTCTGTTCAGAGCGCTCATCGATGTACCTCGTAGCCCGAGCTCGTAGCGGTTATCGCGAAGGCAACATATCATGTTGACGGTTGAGTTATACCCACTTACACTTAGTTTGTGAAATAATAGGGTTGGACAATCATCGAGACTCTCCATCATTTTCATTTTGTCAGAGCGTCTGAGATAATAAGAGACAGGAAGCTTGACCAGAAGAATGCTTCGATACACATTTCTGCCAATGTGGCCGAACTTTTAAATTGGAAAAGAAGAGATAAGATTACTTTCGATTAATCCAAAACAAAGGAGTTGTTGCTGGATCGGAGAAGGAACATTGATACTGAAGGGGTTATATTTCATTTTAAATTTATTTTTGAATATGTCACTATGGACATAAAATTTGTATAGTGATATAATGTAAGACAACGTTATGAAACAATGTTATTGTATGATTATACTCGTGATATATTATTGGAAGACCACGTTCTTTAGAGATATAGCTTATGGTGGAAATAAACATTTTTTAATCATTAATAATTAATTTTCAAATTTGTATAGTAATATAATATACCAACATGTATGTTGTAAATGAACGTTCAGATCGCGCATTAAGTAAATTATAATAATACGTTGAAACACAACGTTTCTCAATAATATAATTCTCGATGCAAGAAAACGTCATTTCCCGCGACTTTTTTACTGATTTTCAACGGTTGGTTATGTAACATCTTTTCAACGTGTTTTCAACGTGCGTGTGCCCATTGGGTTAATTCAAAATGCTATCATAGGAATTTTGAAAATTGATCAAAAACTTTAGTAAATATTCATCTTTTGGAATTCAATCTGCATAAAAGTTTCTAGCAAACCTTGGAAATTCCTTGATGTTGAAAAATGAAGAAAAATTTAATCGTAAAAATACTCAGTCTGCATTGAAAATTTCGTTTGAGAAGTTTGGCCATGAATTATTGTCACTAACGTGATATCGTTCAATATTACATACTTTCATGAAAATGTTTCTTTATGAGGGGAATACAAAAAGTAATTTTTCATAAAATCTCAATTGTATCAGCAGATTTTTTATTGAAAGTACGATTGTGATATATCATGTAAGGTTATTCTATACCGAATCGTAATTTGTAAAAAAAGTTATACCTTCCATATGAAATCATTTGCATTTGGTTGGTTTGGTTACCAAAAACAACATTCACTACTATTTGGTTTCCAAAACGATCAGTTCTTGTATTTTTTCTATGCAAATTTGAGTTATACGAGAAGTTGCTGACTAATTGGACGTGTTCCAAAGGGAACTGCAACCACTTTTCGGGGTAGATCAGAAGTCCATCCTTCTTCACTTGTATAGATTCCAATATTGATTCCTAATTTTTCCAGATTGTAGTAGGTTAACAACCCAAAAAACTAAAACATTCATTCACTGCAAAATAATAACTTTCAAACAGTAAATCTATAACTGATGAATTAATGCAACTCACTTGGTATTCAACCAGTATCTGAAATCCTGCTGAAAATACTTCTAGGGGACTATTTTCTCAATGCACAGTGAGCCCAACTCCTGATCTAGCTCGGAAATATTGAGGAATGAGGAACTAAAATCCAGAAAAAATAATTGAACAAGCTATTTTGGCTCCCCCTCATGATTTCTATAACTTAGAACCTTCGACAATAACACATTAAGATCTACCGATTAAATGCGTGTATCGTTTTAATCAAAACTCTTAGCCGTATATGCCTTGGAAAAAGGCGTACAATTTCGAACGTATGATAGCTGTGACTCGTTGGATTAAGGTATGTATTACTCATTTTTATTATTAGGGGCTTCCGAATATTAGCAGTCAGCTAGAGGCTGAGTATGTATAAATGAGCGTAATATTGTGACTTATATATTTCTCGTATGGTACTTATATAAATTTGGAGCAAGAGGAGAAATTTATTCTGTAATCTTTCAGAGAGGATACACAATTTTTTGAGTCATTTGTACTCAATCTCAATGATATTGTTTGATAGACTGTAGAAAAGCGTCGGCCATCTTGAAATCAACCATTTTTGGGTCAGATTTGGGTTGATACAAAGTACCCCGTTAAGGGACTGAATTAATTTTTTTATATCAATGGTATTTTTTCTGCTGGATCATCAATTTGGCACACTGCAATTTCGAGACCAACTTTTAGCAACAACCAAAGCATATAAAGGTAATATTATTATTTCTCGTAGACATGAATCCAAATGAACGCCAAGGTTCATGGGTAGGATATCGAATGAAACTCCATCGTCAACTTCATGAAGGAGGCAAGTCATAACACGCTAAAATACTCTAGAGATACACAGCGATATGCCCAACGTTTCCCAATATTTTGAGATGGCTAGCTGTCAAGACGTTTGCTAGTATGTTACCAGTGTACTTCTGGCAACGGAAACCGTATTGTTGATCATCAAATATTTTCGAACGATCCGACTATCCGTGAGCTTGATATTCATGACTTCTTCCAAAACCTCACTATACGAGCTCAGTTCCACTAATTCACGTACGCACGGTATACATTCTATTCCGATGACAAATGCCATGTGCTGTGTGGGGACCTGGCCGCAATCAACTTGACTGCTCGCAACATCCATCTTGACAATCCAACTATTTGTGTAACTACCTCGAAATTATGTGGGAATCAATAGACTATGTAAACAGCCAGATGAGATGAACGGAGGTAGCGCTTACAATTTCATTAGTCCCGGAAGCAGACTGCCGTGAATGAAAGGCAAGAATCTTCATTGGACGCTGTCCGTGAAAGCCACTTCTAATTAATCAGTCGGAATCTGGCAGCAGGACCGTATCCTGCTTGTAATAACGGCCAGAGCAGGAGGGGTAATTCAGGGCCTCGAATTCTAATGGGGGATGATAGATTAGACGAATGTCATAGTAGCAGGAGTCGGTGTAGGTGATGATAAATGGAACCGAAAAAAATATTCATACAATCTCTTGTAGAATTCTCACTATATTCATAAGTATTTTCATCAGGAATCGACCAGATCTATTCAACAAAAGGAATTGAAGACAGGGAATTTTGATGGAATGGACTTTCAATTTCATTTCAGTTATTTATTTGCTTGCCCTGTATCATTTTCTTCATTCGTGTAATCTCTAATTTCAAATGAAATGGTATGAATTTACTGATGGATTATAGAGTGCTAGTCAGTGCTCGAGGGATCACACCAAGTCGAAGATAGAATCAAAGACAGAATTTCTGCAGGAATTCCTGTTGTTTTCGAAGCTAACAGTGGAAGTTTTGAGGAGATTGTTTTTTATTTCTCTTCCCCAAATTAACATTAACAGAACACGCAAGTTCCATATCAACAATAACATCGAGGAGATTAGCAAACAGAGTCTGGTGGTTCATTTATAACATTTATAGGCGGTAACTTCTTACCCACAAAGGAATAAAAAGTCCATCTGAAATAACTAGTCACTTGCCTATATGACTTGCCGGACGTTCAATGACATAGAGTCAATTTTTCCTACTCAATTTTCATACCGGACACAAGTAACTGTAATCAAATTAATAACATTTATACCACACCACCTTCAGGAACGTGAAGAGCCAATTTGTATTGGAATTTCATTCACCTATACCTTATGTTGTGTAGATATACCCAAATGTACCCAAATTGGAAAAGGCTTCTTTGTGATTTAACAGAAGGCCAGCCATATATACTTTTTTGATGCATGGATCATATTGAGAGAAAAAGCCGAAAAACATTTCTAAGAACTCCTTATTCTTCATGGAAATATTAGCAGTGTTTGCTTTTGTCTGTTTCTTCAAGATTCGGTTCCCACGAAATGAAAACTCCTATAATATTCATAGATCAGATGATGTGTAGTTTTTCTGGGATTTCTCTGCATCTCAATCTTTCGATGACTTTTGTTTATCTGTCAAATTCAATTACAATAAAATCATTAAATTTTTAATTTCAGTTAATACGAGAAAGATATATTTTTTCTAATGGATAAGCAGACAGAGAAGATGTCATTAAATTATTTGTCCCTGCAACTTTTTCAATAAGAAATGGCGACTCAGAAATTAAATCTTTTTTTTTAATCTTCCTTTTAAAAACGGCAAGTTTGTTGGCAGAACACTTTCACGTCAAAGGTATCAATCGTACCGATTGAATGACACTGTTTTTCAAAATTGATACATGACCCATAAATAGCTGGATTCGACTTTCTTTTCCACCTGCTACACCGTAGAAAACGAATGAACGAAATCAGGA